>JALPQD010001060.1:128722-167300 GCA_023101885.1 Typhlomys cinereus | reverse complement strand
TTTCAGAATTTGAGAACCCAAGAAAAAAAGGGGAAAAACCTCTCCTAAGTTTTGAAGTCCTATTTGAAAAGAGAAAACCCCAAATCCCGTCATTTGGCTGCACAGTCCAGCCGCCCCCCTCCCCACTGGAGATGCCGGTGGGCGACGGACGCCTGGGTTCTGCCTGCACACGTGGATTTGCTGGCTGTTTTAGCTGGTGTCCATGCTTTCACGGTAGGCGTCCAGCTGTGCAGCCATCCCTCGCCGAGAGCTGCTGTTTGCAATTGGCGCCGGTGCCTCGGCCTCCTTCCCCGCCGCTGCCACTCCTCGGTGAGTCCCTCTGGGAGCACCGCCACCACTGCCAAATGCTCCCGAGCCGCCTCTGCTCCCGCTTTGTGTGGGTCTCCGCTGTGCGTCGATCTGTGACGTCACGAGCTGGATGTTCATAGGCGGCCACGCAGAGGGACCCCCTTGTATTGCCTCATGGCCTCCGGGCGTCTGCCTTCCGCTCAAAGTGCAGGAATGCCGTCCCTAAGCTTCGCCCACCGATCGGAGTGCACGCTGCCTCCCTGAGCGTTCCGAATTCAGCGAAGACTTCCTGAACGTCGGCGCCCGACACCCGAAGTGCAGGTTGGACAGCAAAGTCTGCCGCCGGTCTCCAGGCCGGCTCCGCCCCCGAAGCTGCGCCGAAGAGGGCGGCCGATTCCTGCCGCCGCCCCGACGCAGCGGGCGAGGGCCGGCCGGTTCCGCATGGGCCCGCCCGCCGCGGCCGCCCTGCCAAGCGGCCCTGCCGCGTCCCCCCGGGCGCCCGGCCGCTGCGCTGGCCTCCGGTCAGCTTGATGATGTCTCCAGAGACATATCCATCTTGGAGGCCATGGCGGGCGCGCGATCGGGGTCTCGCTCTCCAATGTAATTTGAGAAAACTTTCGGAATATCCCCGTGTTTCCCCTAGCCTCTCCTTTCTTTGCCAATCGTGTTTACAACTTCAGAGGAAGAAGACAGAACGGAAGGAAGTTTCCGTGAAGATGACACGAGGCTTACAGAGTCCGAAAGACACACGTTCTACGATCTCTCAACTCGGGGTCAAGAATGTCAAGGATTAATAGATTCCCACGAGATCGCTGTCTTCCAAGCAAATCTACCACCGCTCACGCTTCCGAATTCAGCACTCAGGGAGGTGAGGCAGGAGTGGATTCGGCTTGGGTCACGTGTGTGGAAAAAGAGGTCCTACCCCCAACGCTCCAGAAAGATCTCTGCTGAGCTAAGAAATTTCAAAGATCCAGGAAAACCAACTACAGAGAAAGACCCTCTTCGATCTATCTCCCCGAAGGAAGAAGCCAAGAAAGTTTTCCTGATGCCTCTACCCGTGTGCACAGGAGGACGACTTTCCAGTACCTGGATGAGTTCTGCCGGGTGCTCTGGACTCCTAGCTCCTAGCGATCCAGGCCGCAGTCTGAGGTTGCACTGCACTGGATGGCCCTGAAGCTTCTCTCACACCTCTGTCTTCCGGTGTCTCCCCCTTGGCAACTTCCACTCTCCAATCAGATCGGAGTCTGGATCAATCCGCCTCCTCCCATCATCCTAATCATCCCCACGCCTGATTGACCGCACCTACTCACCATCCTGCTACACGAGATTGGAATGTAGCTTTGTTCCGGGTGACTGACTGAGGCTTGAAAGATGAAGAGAAGATGTCGTGTGGAAAGCAAGGACTTGCTCACACATTGACTGACACACACTTTTGCTAATCTTATGGAGAACTCTCCTTGTGATTTACGTGTCACAAGAGCGGGCCTGCCTCTCTGTGGTAGACATTCCGTGTCTCAAGTGTTGGAACCATGGCGGATTCGGTATAAACTGTGAAAAGGTTGAGAGACTATTCCTGTGTTCCCGAAGCCTCTCCTTTTTTTGCCAACCGTGTTTAAACTTCAGAGAAAGAGGGCAGTAAAAAAGGAAGTTTCCGTGACAATGAACATAAAGCTTACGAGTCATGACGAACACAGTTTCTATGATCCCTCCACTCGGGGTCAAGAAAGGTCAAGGATTAAAAATTCCCATGAAATCGCTGTCTTCCAATCAAATCTTCCATCGCTCACACGTATAATTTCAGCACTCGGGGAGGTGAGCCAGGATTACTATGAATTCCAACCGAAGCCAGCCTGGCCTCTGGAGACCCTGTCTCAGAAAATTAGCCAAACACATCACTACGTGGGCGAGTGTGAAAATGTAACTTTATTTATTTATCTATTTACGTATCTATCGATTTATGTATCCATCTATTTACGTATCTATCTATCTATCTATCTATCTATCTATCTGTCAATCAATTTATCTACTCATTTATTCTACGCACGCTCTATTTCACTACAGTAACGATGAGAATACAACTTCCCCACAACAGGAACCAGTAAAATTTATCCCCAAAGTCATTCGGCCACAAAAACCAAAACGGGTCGTTTCAGAATTTGAGAAACCCAGAAAAAAAGGGGAAAAACATTTCCTAAGTTTTGAAGTCCTATTTGAAAAGAGAAAACCCCAAATCCCGTCATTGGCTGCACAGTCCAGCCGACCCCCTCCCACTGGAGATGCCGGTGGCGACCGACGCCTGGGTTCTGCTGCACACGTGGATTTGCTGGCTGTTTAGCTGGTGTCCATGCTTTCACGGTAGGCGTCCAGCTGTGCATCCAGCTCCTCCGCCGAGAGCTGCTGTTTGGAATTGGCGCCGGTGCCTCGGCCTCTTCCCCGCCGCTGCCAGCTGCCTGGCGAGTCCCTCTGGGAGCACCGCCACCACTGCCAAATGCCCGAGCCGCCTCTGCTCTGCTCCCGCTTTGTGTGGGTCTCCGCTGTGCGTCGATCTGTGACGTCACGAGCTGGATGTTCATAGGGCGGCCACGCAGAGGGACCCCGTTGTATTGCCTCATGGCCTCCAGGGCGTCTGCCTTCCGCTCAAAGTGCAGGAATGCCGTCCCTAAGCTTCGCCCACACCGATCGTAGTGCACGGCTGCCTCCCTGAGCGTTCCGAATTCAGCGAAGTCTTCCTGAACGTCGGCGCCCGACAGCCCGATGTGCAGGTTGGACAGCAGAAGTCTGCGCCGGTCTCCAGGCCGGCTCCGCCCCCGAAGCCGCTGCCGAAGAGGTCGTGCTGCCACTTGTCGGGCAGCCGCTTCGGCCCGCTGTAGGGCGCCGGCCGATTCCTGCCGCCGCCCGCGACGCCGCGGGCGAGGCCGGCCTGTTCCGCATGGGCCCGCCGCCGCGGCCGCCCTGCCAAGCGGCCCTGCCGCGTCCCCGGCCCGCGCCGCGGCCGCCGCGCTGGCTCCGGTTCAGCTTGATGATGTCGTCCAGAGACATATCCATCTTGGAGGCCATGGCGGGCGCGCGATCGGGGTCTCGGCTCTCCAATGTAATTGGAGAAAGCTTTGGGAATATCCCCGTGTTCCCCTAGCCTCTCCTTCCTTGCCAATCATGTTTACAACTTCAGAGGAAGAAGACAGAACGGAAGGAAGTTTCCGTGAAGATGAACACGAGGCTTACAGAGTCCCGAAAGACACACGTTCTACGATCTCTCAACTCGGGGTCAAGAAATGTCAAGGATTAATAGATTCCCACGAGATCGCTGTCTTCCAAGCAAATCTTCCACCGCTCACGCTTCCGAATTCAGCACTCAGGGAGGTGAGGCAGATTGGATTCGTGCTTGGGTCACGTGTGTGGAAAAGGAGGTCCTACCCCCAACGCTCCAGAAAGATCTCTGCTGAGCTAAGAAATTTCAAAGATCCAGGAAAGCCCAAACTACAGAGAAAGACCCTCTTCGATCTATCTCCCCGAAGGGAAGAAGCCAAGAAAGTTTTCCTGATGCCTCTACCCGTGTGCACAGGAGGACGACTTTCCAGTACCTGCATGAGTTCTGCCGGTGCTCTGGCCTCCTAGCTCCTAGCGATCCAGGCCGCAGTCTGAGGCTGCACTGCACTGGATGGCGCCTGAAGCTCTCTCACACCTCTGTCTTCCGGTGTCTCCCCCTCGGCAACTTCCACTCTCCAATCAGATCGGAGTCTGGATCAATCCGCCTCCTCCCATATCCTATCATCCCACGCCTGATTGACCGCACCTACTCACCATCCTGCTACACAGAGATTGGAATGGAGCTTTGTTCCGGGTGACTGACTGAGGCTTGAAAGATGAAGAGAAGATGTCGTGTGGAAGCAAGGACTTGCTCACACATTGACTGACAACATTTTGCTAATCTTATGGAGAACTCTCCTTGTGATTTACGTGTCACAAGATCGGGCCTGCCTCTCTGTGGTAGACATTCCGTGTCTCAAGTGTTGGAACCATGGCGGATTCGGAATAAATGTAGATAATTGATTGATTGATTGATAGATGATTGATAGATATAGATAGATACGTAAATAGATGGATACATAAATCGATAGATACGTAAAAATAAATAAATAAAGTTACATTTTAACACTCGCCCACGTAGTGATGTGTTTGGCTAATTTTCTGAGACAGGGTCTCCAGAGCCAGGCTGGCTTCGGTTGCAAATCATAGTAATCCTGGCTCACCTCCCCGAGTGCTGAAATTATACGTGTGAGCGCATGGAAGATTTGATTGGAGACAGCGATTTTCATGGGAATTTTTTAATCCTTGACCTTCTTGACCCCGAGTGGAGGGATCATAGAAAATGTGTTCGTCATGACTCTGTAGCCTCATGTCATTGTCACGGAAACGCATATTCCTTTTTACTGCCCTCTTTCTCTGAAGTTATAAACACGGTTGGCAAAGGAAGGAGAGGCTTCAGGAACACAGGAATAGTCTGCTCAACCTTTTCACAGTTTTATACCGAATCCGCCATGGTTCCAAACACTTGAGACACGGAATGTCTACCACAGAGAGGCAGGCCCGCTCTTGTGACACGTAAATCACAAGGAGAGTTCTCCATAAGATTAGCAAAAATGGTTTGTTCAGTCAATGTGTGAGGCAAGTCCTTGCTTTCCACATGACATCTTCTCTTCATCTTTCAAGCCTCAGTCAGTCACCCGGAACAAGAGCTACATTCCAATCTCGTGTAGCAGGATGGTGAGTAGGTGCGGTCAATCAGGCGTGGGGATGATAGGATAATGGGAGGAGGCGGATTGATCCAGACTCCGATCTGATTGGAGAGTGGAAGTTGCCGAGAGGAGGACACCGGAAGACAGAGTTGTGAGAGAAGCTTCAGGCGCCATCCAGTGCAGTGCAGCCTCAGACTGCGGCCTGGATCGCTAGGAGCTAGGAGGCCAGAGCACCCGGCAGAACTCATCCAGGTACTGGAAAGTCGTCCTCCTGTGCACACGGGTAGAGGCATCAGGAAAACTTTCTTGGCTTCTTCCCTTCGGGGAGATAGATCGAAGAGGGTCTTTCTCTGTAGTTTGGGCTTTCCTGGATCTTTGAAATTTCTTAGCTCAGCAGAGATCTTTCTGGAGCGTTGGGGGTAGGACCTCCTTTTCCACACACGTGACCCAAGCACGAATCCAATCCTGCCTCACCTCCCTGAGTGCTGAATTCGGAAGCGTGAGCGGTGGAAGATTTGCTTGGAAGACAGCGATCTCGTGGGAATCTATTAATCCTTGACATTTCTTGACCCCGAGTTGAGAGATCGTAGAACGTGTGTCTTTCGGGACTCTGTAAGCCTCGTGTTCATCTTCACGGAAACTTCCTTCCGTTCTGTCTTCTTCCTCTGAAGTTGTAAACACGATTGGCAAAGGAAGGAGAGGCTAGGGGAACACGGGGATATTCCGAAAGTTTCTCAAATTACATTGGAGAGCCGAGACCCCGATCGCGCGCCCGCCATGGCCTCCAAGATGGATATGTCTCTGGACGACATCATCAAGCTGAACCGGAGCCAGCGCGGCGGCCGCGGCGCGGGCCGGGGACGCGGCAGGGCCGCTTGGCAGGGCGGCCGCGGCGTCGCGGGCGGCGGCAGGAATCGGCCGGCGCCCTACAGCGGGCCGAAGCGGCTGCCCGACAAGTGGCAGCACGACCTCTTCGGCAGCGGCTTCGGGGGCGGAGCCGGCCTGGAGACCGGCGGCAGACTTCTGCTGTCCAACCTGCACTTCGGGCTGTCGGGCGCCGACGTTCAGGAAGTCTTCGCTGAATTCGGAACGCTCAGGGAGGCGGCCGTGCACTACGATCGGTGTGGGCGAAGCTTAGGGACGGCATTCCTGCACTTTGAGCGGAAGGCAGACGCCCTGGAGGCCATGAGGCAATACAACGGGGTCCCTCTGCGTGGCCGCCCTATGAACATCCAGCTCGTGACGTCACAGATCGACGCACAGCGGAGACCCACACAAAGCGGAAGCAGAGGCGGCTCGGGAGCATTTGGCAGTGGTGGCGGTGGCTCCCAGAGGGACTCGCCGAGGCAGCTGGCAGCGGCGGGGAAGAGGCCGAGGCACCGGCGCCAATTCCAAACAGCAGCTCTCGGCGGAGGAGCTGGATGCACAGCTGGATGCCTACCGTGAAGCATGGACACCAGCTAAACAGCCAGCAAATCCACGTGTGCAGCAGAACCCAGGCGTCGGTCGCCCCCGGCATCTCCAGTGGGAGGGGGGGCGGGCGGGCGGCTGGACTGTGCAGCCAATGACGGGATTTGGGCTTTTTCTCTTTTCAAATAGTGACTTAAAAACTTAGGAAAGGTTTTTCCCCTTTTTTTCTTGGGTCTCAATTAGTGAAACCGAACCAGTTTTGGTTTTGTTACCCGAATAACTTCGGGAGATGATAATTTTACTGGTTCCTGTTGGGGGAAGGTTGGTCTTCTCATCGTACTGTAGTGAAATAAGAGCGTTGTTGCGTAGCAGAATAACTGAGTAGATAATATGCATGATTAGATTAGATAGATAGATAGAATATAGATAGATAGATAGATAGATAGTAAAATAGATGGATACATAAATCGACAGATACGTAAATAGATAAATAAATAAGTTACATTTTAACACTCGCCCACGTAGTGATGTGTTTGGCTAATTTTCTGAGACAGGGTCTCCAGAGGCCAGGCTGGCTTCGGTTCAAATTCATAGTAATCCTGGCTCACCTCCCCGAGTGCTGAAATTATACGTGTGAGCGATGGCAGATTTGATTGGAAGACAGCGATTTCATGGGAATTTTTTAATCCTTGACCTTTCTTGACCCCGAGTTGAGGGATCATAGAAACCGTGTTCGTCATGACTCTGTAAGCCTCGTGTTCATTTTCACGGAAACTGCCTTTCTTACTGTCCTCTTTCTCTGAAGTTAAACACGATTGGCAAAGGAAGGAGAGGCTTCAGGAACACAGGAATAGTCTCTCAACCTTTTCACAGTTTATACCGAATCCACAATGGTTCCAACACTTGAGTCACGGAATGTCTACCACGGAGAGGCAGGCCCGCTCTTGTGACACGTAAATCACAAGGAGAGTTCTCCATAAGATTAGCAAAATGGTGTCGGTCAGTCAATGTGCGAGCAAGTCCTTGCTTCCACATGACATCTTCTCTTCATCTTTCAGCCTCAGTCAGTCACCTGGAACAAGCTACATTCCAATCTCGTTTAGCAGGATGGTGCTGCGTAGGTGCGGTCAATCAGGCGTGGGGATGATAGGATAATGGGAGGAGGCGGATTTATCCAGACTCCCATCTGATTGGAGAGTGGAAGTTGCCAAGGGGGAGACACCGGAAGACAGAGGTGTGAGAGAAGCTTCAGGCGCCATCCAGTGCAGTGCAGCCTCAGACTGCGGCCTGGATCGCTAGGAGCTAGGAGGCCAGAGCACCCGGCAGAACTCATCCAGGTACTGGAAAGTCGTCCTGTGCACACGGGTAGAGGCATCAGGAAAACTTTCTTTGCTTCTTCCCTTCAGGGAGATAGATCGAAGAGGGTCTTTCTCTGTCGTTTGGGCATTCCTGGATCTTTGAAACTTCTTAGCGCAGCAGAGATCTTTCTGGAGCGTTGGGGGTAGAACCTCCTTTTCCACACACGTGACCCAAGCACGTATCCAATCCTGCCTCACCTCCTGAGTGCTGAATCCGGAATGACGTGAAGCGTGGCAGGTTTGCTTTGAAGACAGCGATCTCGTGGGAATCTATTAACCCTTGACATTTCTTGACCCCGAGTTGAGGGATTAGAACGTGTGTCTTTCGCGACTCTGTAAGCCTCGTGTTCCTCTTCACGGAAACTTCCTTTTGTTGTGTCTTCTTCCTCTGAAGTATAAACACGATTGGCAGAGGAAGGAGAGGCTAGGGGAACACGGGGATATTCCGAAAGTTCTCAAATTACATTTGAGAGCCGAGACCCCGATCGCGCGCCGCCATGGCCTCCAAGATGGATATGTCTCTGGACGACATCATCAAGCTGAACCGGAGCCAGCGCGGCGGCCGGCGGCGCGGGCCGGGGACGCGGCAGGGCCGCTTGGCAGGCGGCCGCGGCGGCGGGCCCATGCGGAACCGGCCGGCCCTCGCCCGCGGCGTCGCGGGCGGCGGCAGGAATCGGCCGGCGCCCTACAAGCGGGCCGAAGCGGCTGCCGACAAGTGGCAGCACGACCTCTTCGGCAGCGGCTTCGGGGCGGAGCCGGCCTGGAGACCGGCGGCAGACTTCTGCTGTCCAACCTGCACTTCGGGCTGTCGGGCGCCGACGTTCAGGAAGTCTTCGCTGAATCGGAAGGCTCAGGGAGTCGCGGCCGTGCACTACGATCGGTGTGGGCGAAGCTTAGGGACGGCATTCCTGCACTTTGAGCGGAAGGCAGACGCCCTGGAGGCCATGAGGCAATACACGGGGTCCCTCTGCGTGGCCGCCCTATGAACATCCAGCTCGTGACGTCACATATCGACGCACAGCGGAGACCCACACAAAGCGAAGCAGAGGCGGCTCGGGAGCATTTGGCAGTGGTGGCGGTGCTCCCAGAGGGACTCGCCGAGGCAGCTGGCAGCGGCGGGGAAGAGGCCGAGGCACCGGCGCCAATTCCAAACAGCAGCTCTCGGCGGAGGAGCTGGATGCACAGCTGGATGCCTACCGTGAAAGCATGGACACCAGCTAAACAGCCAGCAAATCCACGTGTGCAGCAGAACCCAGGCGTCGGTCGCCCCCGGCATCTCCAGTGGGAGGGGGGGGGCGGGCGGGCGGCTGGACTGTGCAGCCAATGACGGGATTTGGGGTTTTCTCTTTTCAAATAGGACTTAAGAACTTAGGAAAGGTTTTCCCCTTTTTTGCTTGGGTTCTCAAATTCTGAAACAGACCCGTTTTGGTTTTGTACCGAATTCCTTCGGGGATGATAAATTTTACTGGTTCCTGTTGTGGGGAAGGTGGTATTCTCATCGTTACTGTAGTGAAATAAGAGCGTGCGTAGAATAAATGAGTAGATAAATTGATTGATAGATAGATAGATAGATAGATAGATACGTAAATAGATGGATACATAAATCGACAGATACGTAAATAGATAAATAAATAAAGTTACATTTTAACACTCGCCCACGTAGTGATGTGTTTGGCTAATTTTCTGAGACAGGGTCTCCAGAGGCCAGGCTGGCTTCGGTTCAAATTCATAGTAATCCTGGCTCACCTCCCCGAGTGCTGAAATTATACGTGTGAGCGATGGCAGATTTGATTGGAAGACAGCGATTTCATGGGAATTTTTTAATCCTTGACCTTTCTTGACCCCGAGTTGAGGGATCATAGAAACCGTGTTCGTCATGACTCTGTAAGCCTCGTGTTCATTTTCACGGAAACTGCCTTTCTTACTGTCCTCTTTCTCTGAAGTTATAAACACGATTGGCAAAGGAAGGAGAGGCTTCAGGAACACAGGAATAGTCTCTCAACCTTTTCACAGTTTATACCGAATCCACAATGGTTCCAACACTTGAGTCACGGAATGTCTACCACGGAGAGGCAGGCCCGCTCTTGTGACACGTAAATCACAAGGAGAGTTCTCCATAAGATTAGCAAAATGGTGTCAGTCAATGTGCGAGCAAGTCCTTGCTTTCCACATGACATCTTCTCTTCATCTTTCAAGCCTCAGTCAGTCACCTGGAACAAAGCTACATTCCAATCTCGTTTAGCAGGATGGTGCTGCGTAGGTGCGGTCAATCAGGCGTGGGGATGATAGGATAATGGGAGGAGGCGGATTTATCCAGACTCCCATCTGATTGGAGAGTGGAAGTTGCCAAGGGGGAGACACCGGAAGACAGAGGTGTGAGAGAAGCTTCAGGCGCCATCCAGTGCAGTGCAGCCTCAGACTGCGGCCTGGATCGCTAGGAGCTAGGAGGCCAGAGCACCCGGCAGAACTCATCCAGGTACTGGAAAGTCGTCCTCCTGTGCACACGGGTAGAGGCATCAGGAAAACTTTCTTTGCTTCTTCCCTTCAGGGAGATAGATCGAAGAGGGTCTTTCTCTGTCGTTTGGGCATTCCTGGATCTTTGAAACTTCTTAGCGCAGCAGAGATCTTTCTGGAGCGTTGGGGGTAGAACCTCCTTTTCCACACACGTGACCCAAGCACGTATCCAATCCTGCCTCACCTCCCTGAGTGCTGAATCGGAAGCGTGAGCGGTGGAAGGTTTGCTTTGAAGACAGCGATCTCGTGGGAATCTATTAACCCTTGACATTTCTTGACCCCGAGTTGAGGGATCGTAGAAACGTGTGTCTTTCGCGACTCTGTAAGCCTCGTGTTCCTCTTCACGGAAACTTCCTTTTGTTGTGTCTTCTCCTCTGAAGTATAAACACGATTGGCAGAGGAAGGAGAGGCTAGGGAACACGGGGATATTCCGAAAGTGTTCTCAAATTACATTGAGAGCCGAGACCCGATCGCGCGCCCGCCATGGCCTCCAAGATGGATATGTCTCTGGACGACATCATCAAGCTGAACCGGAGCCAGCGCGGCGGCCGCGGCGCGGGCCGGGGACGCGGCAGGCCGCTTGGCAGGGCGGCGGGCGGCGGGCCCATGCGGACCGGCCGGCCCTCGCCCGCGGCGTCGCGCGGCGGCGGCAGAATCGGCCGGCGCCCTACAGCGGGCCGAAGCGGCTGCCCGACAAGTGGCAGCACGACCTCTTCGGCAGCGGCTTGGGGGGCGGAGCCGGCCTGGAGACCGGCGGCAGACTTCTGCTGTCCAACCTGCACTTCGGGCTGTGGGCGCCGACGTTCAGGAAGTCTTCGCTGAATTCGGAACGCTCAGGGAGGCGGCCGTGCACTACGATCGGTGTGGGCGAAGCTTAGGGACGGCTTCCTGCACTTTGAGCGGAAGGCAGACGCCCTGGAGGCCATGAGGCAATACAAACGGGGTCCCTCTGCGTGGCCGCCCTATGAACATCCAGTCGTGACGTCACGATCGACGCCAGCGGAGACCCACAAAAGCGGAAGCAGAGGCGGCTCGGGAGCATTTGGCAGTGGTGGCGGTGCTCCCAGAGGGACTCGCCGAGGCAGCTGGCAGCGGCGGGGAAGAGGCCGAGGCACCGGCGCCAATTCCAAACAGCAGCTCTCGGCGGAGGAGCTGGATGCACAGCTGGATGCCTACCGCGAAAGAATGGACACCAGCTAAACAGCCAGCAAATCCACGTGTGCAGCAGAACCCAGGCGTCGGTCGCCCCCGGCATCCTCAGTGGGAGGGGGGGGTCCGGCGGGCGGCTGGACTGTGCAGCCAATGACGGGATTTGGGGTTTTCTCTTTTCAAATAGGACTTAAGAACTTAGGAAAGGTTTTCCCCTTTTTTTCTTGGGTTCTCAAATTCTGAAACAGACCCGTTTTGGTTTTGTACCGAATTCCTTCGGGGATGATAAATTTTACTGGTTCCTGTTGTGGGGAAGGTGGTATTCTCATCGTTACTGTAGTGAAATAAGAGCGTGCGTAGAATAAATGAGTAGATAAATTGATTGATTGATTGATGATTGATAGATAGATAGATAGATAGATAGATAGCTAGATAGATACGTAAATAGATGGATACTAAATCGACAGATACGTAAATAGATAAATAAATAAAGTTACATTTTAACACTCGCCACGTAGTGATGTGTTTGGCTAATTTTCTGAGACAGGGTCTCCAGAGGCCAGGCTGGCTTCGGTTCAAATTCATAGTAATCCTGGCTCACCTCCCCGAGTGCTGAAATTTATACGTGTGAGCGATGGCAGATTTGATTGGAAGACAGCGATTTCATGGGAATTTTTAATCCTTGACCTTCTTGACCCCGAGTTGAGGGATCATAGAAACCGTGTTCGTCATGACTCTGTAAGCCCGTGTTCATTTTCACGGAAACTGCCTTTCTTACTGTCCTCTTTCTCTGAAGTTAAAACACGATTGGCAAAGGAAGGAGAGGCTTCAGAACACAGGAATAGTCTCTCAACCTTTCACAGTTTATACCGAATCCACATGGTTCCAACACTTGAGTCACGGAATGTCTCACGGAGAGGCAGGCCCGCTCTTGTGACACGTAATCACAAGGAGAGTTCTCCATAAGATTAGCAAAATGGTGTCAGTCAATGTGCGAGCAAGTCCTTGCTTTCCACATGACATCTTCTCTTCATCTTTCAAGCCTCAGTCAGTCACCTGGAACAAAGTACATTCCAATCTCGTTAGCAGGATGGTGCTGCGTAGGTGCGGTCAATCAGGCGTGGGGATGATAGGATAATGGGAGGAGGCGGATTTATCCAGACTCCCATCTGATTGGAGAGTGGAAGTTGCCAAGGGGGAGACACCGGAAGACAGAGGTGTGAGAGAAGCTTCAGGCGCCTCCAGTGCAGTGCAGCCTCAGACTGCGGCCTGGATCGCTAGGAGCTAGGAGGCCAGAGCACCCGGCAGAACTCATCCAGGTACTGGAAAGTCGTCCTCCTGTGCACACGGGTAGAGGCATCAGGAAAACTTTCTTTGCTTCTTCCCTTCAGGGAGATAGATCGAAGAGGGTCTTTCTCTGTCGTTTGGGCATTCCTGGATCTTTGAAACTTCTTAGCGCAGCAGAGATCTTTCTGGAGCGTTGGGGGTAGAACCTCCTTTTCCACACACGTGACCCAAGCACGTATCCAATCCTGCCTCACCTCCCTGAGTGCTGAATTCGGAAGCGTGAGCGGTGGAAGGTTTGCTTTGAAGACAGCGATCTCGTGGGAATCTATTAACCCTTGACATTTCTTGACCCCGAGTTGAGGGATCGTAGAACGTGTGTCTTTCGCGACTCTGTAAGCCTCGTGTTCCTCTTCACGGAAACTTCCTTTTGTTGTGTTCTTCCTCTGAAGTTATAAACACGATTGGCAGAGGAAGGAGAGGCTAGGGGAACACGGGGATATTCCGAAAGTGTTCTCAAATTACATTTGAGAGCCGAGACCCCGATCGCGCGCCCGCCATGGCCTCCAAGATGGATATGTCTCTGGACGACATCATCAAGCTGAACCGGAGCCAGCGCGGCGGCCGCGGCGCGGGCCGGGGACGCGGCAGGGCCGCTTGGCAGGGCGGCCGCGGCGGCGGGCCCATGCGGAACCGGCCGGCCCTCGCCCGCGGCGTCGCGGGCGGCGGCAGGAATCGGCCGGCGCCCTACAGCGGGCCGAAGCGGCTGCCCGACAAGTGGCAGCACGACCTCTTCGGCAGCGGCTTCGGGGGCGGAGCCGGCCTGGAGACCGGCGGCAGACTTCTGCTGTCCAACCTGCACTTCGGGCTGTCGGGCGCCGACGTTCAGGAAGTCTTCGCTGAATTCGGAACGCTCAGGGAGGCGGCCGTGCACTACGATCGGTGTGGGCGAAGCTTAGGGACGGCATTCCTGCACTTTGAGCGGAAGGCAGACGCCCTGGAGGCCATGAGGCAATACAACGGGGTCCCTCTGCGTGGCCGCCCTATGAACATCCAGCTCGTGACGTCACAGATCGACGCACAGCGGAGACCCACACAAAGCGGAAGCAGAGGCGGCTTGGGAGCATTTGGCAGTGGTGGCGGTGCTCCCAGAGGGACTCGCCGAGGCAGCTGGCAGCGGCGGGGAAGAGGCCGAGGCACCGGCGCCAATTCCAAACAGCAGCTCTCGGCGGAGGAGCTGGATGCACAGCTGGATGCCTACCGTGAAAGCATGGACACCAGCTAAACAGCCAGCAAATCCACGTGTGCAGCAGAAACCAGGCGTCGGTCGCCCCGGCATCTCCAGTGGGAGGGGGGGCGGGCGGGCGGCTGGACTGTGCAGCCAATGACGGGATTTGGGGGTTTCTCTTTTCAAATAGGAATTAAGAACTTAGGAAGGTTTTCCCCTTTTTTTCTTGGGTTCTCAAATCTGAAACAGACCCGTTTTGGTTTTGTACCGAATTACTTCGGGGATGTAAATTTTACTGGTTCCTGTTGTGGGGAAGGTGGTATTCTCATCGTACTGTAGTGAAATAAGAGCGTGGTAGAATAATGAGTAGATAAATTGATTGATTGATGATGATTGATAGATTGATAGATAGTAGATAGATAGATAGATAGATAGATCGTAAAGATGATACTAAATCGACAGAACGTAAATAGATAAATAAATAAAGTTACATTTTAACACTCGCCCACGTAGTGAGTGTGTTGGCTAATTTTCTGAGACAGAGGTCTCCAGAGGCCAGGCTGGCTTCGGTTCAAATTCATAGTAATCCTGGCTCACCTCCCCGAGTGCTGAATTATACGTGTGAGCGATGCGATTTGATGGAAACAGCGATTTCATGGGAATTTTAATCCTTGACCTTTCTTGACCCCGAGTTGAGGATCATAGAAACCGTGTTGTAGAGAGTTCTCCATAAGATTAGCAAAATGGTGTCAGTCAATGTGTGAGCAAGTCCTTGCTTTCCACACGACATCTTCTCTTCATCTTTCAAGCCTCAGTCAGTCACCGGAACAAAGCTACATTCCAATCTCGTTTAGCAGGATGGTGAGTAGGTGCGGTCAATCAGGCGTGGGGATGATAGGATAATGGGAGGAGGCGGATTGATCCAGACTCCGATCTGATTGGAGAGTGGAAGTTGCCGAGGGGAGACACCGGAAGACAGAGGTGTGAGAGAAGCTTCAGGCGCCATCCAGTGCAGTGCAGCCTCAGACTGCGGCCTGGATCGCTAGGAGCTAGGAGGCCAGAGCACCCGGCAGAACTCATCCAGGTACTGGAAAGTCGTCCTCCTGTGCACACGGGTAGAGGCATCAGGAAAACTTTCTTGGCTTCTTCCCTTCGGGGAGATAGATCGAAGAGGGTCTTTCTCTGTAGTTTGGGCTTTCCTGGATCTTTGAAATTTCTTAGCTCAGCAGAGATCTTTCTGGAGCGTTGGGGGTAGGACCTCCTTTTCCACACACGTGACCCAAGCACGTATCCAATCCTGCCTCACCTCCCTGAGTGCTGAATTCGGAAGCGTGAGCGGTGGAAGATTTGCTTGGAAGACAGCGATCTCGTGGGAATCTATTAATCCTTGACATTTCTTGACCCCGAGTTGAGAGATCGTAGAACGTGTGTCTTTCGCGACTCTGTAAGCCTCGTGTTCATCTTCACGGAAACTTCCTTCCGTTCTGTCTTCTTCCTCTGAAGTTATAAACACGATTGGCAAAGGAAGGAGAGGCTAGGGGAACACGGGGATATTCCGAAAGTTTCTCAAATTACATTGGAGAGCCGAGACCCCGATCGCGCGCCCGCCATGGCCTCCAAGATGGATATGTCTCTGGACGACATCATCAAGCTGAACCGGAGCCAGCGCGGCGGCCGCGGCGCGGGCCGGGGACGCGGCAGGGCCGCTTGGCAGGGCGGCCGCGGCGGCGGGCCCATGCGGAACCGGCCGGCCCTCGCCCGCGGCGTCGCGGGCGGCGGCAGGAATCGGCCGGCGCCCTACAGCGGGCCGAAGCGGCTGCCCGACAAGTGGCAGCACGACCTCTTCGGCAGCGGCTTCGGGGGCGGAGCCGGCCTGGAGACCGGCGGCAGACTTCTGCTGTCCAACCTGCACTTCGGGCTGTCGGGCGCCGACGTTCAGGAAGTCTTCGCTGAATTCGGAACGCTCAGGGAGGCAGCCGTGCACTACGATCGGTGTGGGCGAAGCTTAGGGACGGCATTCCTGCACTTTGAGCGGAAGGCAGACGCCCTGGAGGCCATGAGGCAATACAACGGGGTCCCTCTGCGTGGCCGCCCTATGAACATCCAGCTCGTGACGTCACAGATCGACGCACAGCGGAGACCCACAAAGGGAGCAGAGGCGGCTCGGGAGCATTTGGCAGTGGTGGCGGTGCTCCCAGAGGGACTCGCCGAGGCAGCTGGCAGCGGCGGGGAAGAGGCCGAGGCACCGGCGCCAATTCCAAACAGCAGCTCTCGGCGGAGGAGCTGGATGCACAGCTGGATGCCTACCGTGAAAGCATGGACACCAGCTAAACAGCCAGCAAATCCACGTGTGCAGCAGAACCCAGGCGTCGGTCGCCACCGGCATCTCCAGTGGGAGGGGGGCGGCTGGACTGTGCAGCCAATGACGGGATTTGGGGTTTTCTCTTTTCAAATAGGACTTCAAAACTTAGGAAAGGTTTTTCCCCTTTTTTTCTTGGGTTCTCAAATTCTGAAACAGACCCGTTTTGGTTTTGTGCCGAATGACTTTGGGGATAAATTTTACTGGTTCCTGTTGTGGGGAAGGTGGTATTCTCATCGTTACTGTAGTGAAATAAGAGCGTGCGTAGAATAAATGAGTAGATAAATTGATAGATAGATAGATAGATAGATAGATACGTAAATAGATGGATACATAAATCGATAGATACGTAAATAGATAAATAAATAAAGTTACATTTTAACACTCGCCCACGTAGTGATGTGTTTGGCTAATTTTCTGAGACAGAGGTGCCGAGGCCAGGCTGGCTTCGGTTCGAATTCATAGTAATCCTGGCTCACCTCCCCGAGTGCTGAAATTATACGTGTGAGCGATGGAAGATTTGATTGGAAGACAGCGATTTCATGGGAATTTTTTAATCCTTGACCTTTCTTGACCCCGAGTGGAGGGATCATAGAAACTGTGTTCGTCATGACTCTGTAAGCCTCATGTTCATTTTCACGGAAACTTCCTTTTTACTGCCCTCTTTCTCTGAAGTTATAAACACGGTTGGCAAAGGAAGGAGAGGCTTCAGGAACACAGGAATAGTCTCTCAACCTTTTCACAGTTTATACCGAATCCGCCATGGTTCCAACACTTGAGACGGAATGTCTACCACAGAGAGGCAGGCCCGCTCTTGTGACACGTAAATCACAAGGAGAGTTCTCCATAAGATTAGCAAAATGGTGTCAGTCAATGTGTGAGCAAGTCCTTGCTTTCCACACGACATCTTCTCTTCATCTTTCAAGCCTCAGTCAGTCACCCGGAACAAAGCTACATTCCAATCTCGTTTAGCAGGATGGTGCTGCGTAGGTGCGGTCAATCAGGCGTGGGGATGATAGGATAATGGGAGGAGGCGGATTGATCCAGACTCCGATCTGATTGGAGAGTGGAAGTTGCCGAGGGGGAGACAGACACGGAAGACAGGGTGTGAGAGAAGCTTCAGGCGCCATCCAGTGCAGTGCAGCCTCAGACTGCGGCCTGGATCGCTAGGAGCTAGGAGGCCAGAGCACCCGGCAGAACTCATCCAGGTACTGGAAAGTCGTCCTCCTGTGCACACGGGTAGAGGCATCAGGAAAACTTTCTTGGCTTCTTCCCTTCGGGGAGATAGATCGAAGAGGGTCTTTCTCTGTAGTTTGGGCTTTCCTGGATCTTTGAAATTTCTTAGCTCAGCAGAGATCTTTCTGAGCGTTGGGGGTAGGACCTCCTTTTCCACCACACGTGACCCAAGCACGTATCCAATCCTGCCTCACCTCCCTGAGTGCTGAATTCGGACGCGTGGATCGCGGTGGAAAGATTTGCTTGGAAGACAGCGATCTCGTGGGAATCGATTAATCTTTGACATTCTTGACCACGAGTTGAGAGATCGTAGAACGTGTGTCTTTCGGGACTCTGTAAGGCCTCGTGTTTCATCTTCACGGAAACTTCCTTCCGTTCTGTCTTCTTCCTCTGAAGTTATAAACACGATTGGCAAAGGAAGAGAGAGGCTAGGGGAACACGGGGATATTCCGAAGTTTTCTCAAATTACATTGGAGAGCCGAGACCCCGATCTCGCGCGCCCCCATGGCCTCCAAGATGGATATGTCTCTGGACGACATATCAAGCTGAACCGGAGCCAGCGCGGCGGCCGCGGCGCGGGCCGGGGACGCGGCAGGGCCGCTTGGCAGGGCGGCCGCGGCGCGGGCCCATGCGGAACCGGCCGGCCCTCGCCCGCGGCGTCGCGGGCGCGGCGCGGCGGCAGGAATCGGCCGGCGCCCTACAGCGGGCCGAAGCGGCTGCCCGACAAGTGGCAGCACGACCTCTTCGGCAGCGGCTTCGGGGGCGGAGCCGGCCTGGAGACCGGCGGCAGACTTCTGCTGTCCAACCTGCACTTCGGGCTGTCGGGCGCCGACGTTCAGGAAGTCTTCGCTGAATTCGGAACGCTCAGGGAGGCAGCCGTGCACTACGATCGGTGTGGGCGAAGCTTAGGGACGGCATTCCTGCACTTTGAGCGGAAGGCAGACGCCCTGGAGGCCATGAGGCAATACAACGGGGTCCCTCTGCGTGGCCGCCCTATGAACATCCAGCTCGTGACGTCACAGATCGACGCACAGCGGAGACCCACAAAGGGAGCAGAGGCGGCTCGGGAGCATTTGGCAGTGGTGGCGGTGCTCCCAGAGGGACTCGCCGAGGCAGCTGGCAGCGGCGGGGAAGAGGCCGAGGCACCGGCGCCAATTCCAAACAGCAGCTCTCGGCGGAGGAGCTGGATGCACAGCTGGATGCCTACCGTGAAAGCATGGACACCAGCTAAACAGCCAGCAAATCCACGTGTGCAGCAGAACCCAGGCGTCGGTCGCCACCGGCATCTCCAGTGGGAGGGGGGCGGCTGGACTGTGCAGCCAATGACGGGATTTGGGGTTTTCTCTTTTCAAATAGGACTTCAAAACTTAGGAAAGGTTTTTCCCCTTTTTTTCTTGGGTTCTCAAATTCTGAAACAGACCCGTTTTGGTTTTGTGCCGAATGACTTTGGGGATAAATTTTACTGGTTCCTGTTGTGGGGAAGGTGGTATTCTCATCGTTACTGTAGTGAAATAAGAGCGTGCGTAGAATAAATGAGTAGATAAATTGATTGATTGATTAGATAGATAGATAGATAGATACGTAAATAGATGGATACATAAATCGATAGATACGTAAATAGATAAATAATAAAGTTACATTTTAACACTCGCCCACGTAGTGATGTGTTTGGCTAATTTTCTGAGACAGGGTCTCCAGAGGCCAGGCTGGCTTCGGTTCGAATTCATAGTAATCCTGGCTCACCTCCCCGAGTGCTGAAATTATACGTGTGAGCGATGGAAGATTTGATTGGAAGACAGCGATTTCATGGGAATTTTTAATCCTTGACCTTTCTTGACCCCGAGTGGAGGGATCATAGAAACTGTGTTCGTCATGACTCTGTAAGCCTCATGTTCATTTCACGGAAACTTCCTTTTTTACTGCCCTCTTTCTCTGAAGTTAAAACACGGTTGGCAAAGGAGGAGAGGCTTCAGGAACACAGGAATAGTCTCTCAACCTTTTCACAGTTTATACCGAATCCGCCATGGTTCCAACACTTGAGACACGGAATGTCTACCACAGAGAGGCAGGCCCGCTCTTGTGACACGTAAATCACAAGGAGAGTTCTCCATAAGATTAGCAAAATGGTGTCAGTCAATGTGTGAGCAAGTCCTTGCTTTCACACGACATTCTCTTCATCTTTCAAGCCTCAGTCAGTCACCGGAACAAAGCTACATTCCAATCTCGTTTAGCAGGATGGTGAGTAGGTGCGGTCAATCAGGCGTGGGGATGATAGGATAATGGGAGGAGGCGGATTGATCCAGACTCCGATCTGATTGGAGAGTGGAAGTTGCCGAGGGGGAGACACCGGAAGACAGAGGTGTGAGAGAAGCTTCAGGCGCCATCCAGTGCAGTGCAGCCTCAGACTGCGGCCTGGATCGCTAGGAGCTAGGAGGCCAGAGCACCCGGCAGAACTCATCCAGGTACTGGAAAGTCGTCCTCCTGTGCACACGGGTAGAGGCATCAGGAAAACTTTCTTGCTTCTTCCCTTCGGGGAGATAGATCGAAGAGGGTCTTTCTCTGTAGTTTGGGCTTTCCTGGATCTTTGAAATTTCTTAGCTCAGCAGAGATCTTTCTGGAGCGTTGGGGGTAGGACCTCCTTTTCCACACACGTGACCCAAGCACGTATCCAATCCTGCCTCACCTCCCTGAGTGCTGAATTCGGAAGCGTGAGCGGTGGAAGATTTGCTTGGAAGACAGCGATCTCGTGGGAATCTATTAATCCTTGACATTTCTTGACCCCGAGTTGAGAGACTGTAGAACGTGTGTCTTTCGCGACTCTGTAAGCCTCGTGTTCATCTTCACGGAAACTTCCTTCCGTTCTGTCTTCTTCCTCTGAAGTTATAAACACGATTGGCAAAGGAAGGAGAGGCTAGGGGAACACGGGGATATTCCGAAAGTTTCTCAAATTACATTGGAGAGCCGAGACCCCGATCGCGCGCCCGCCATGGCCTCCAAGATGGATATGTCTCTGGACGACATCATCAAGCTGAACCGGAGCCAGCGCGGCGGCCGCGGCGGGGCCGGGGACGCGGCAGGGCCGCTTGGCAGGGCGGCCGCGGCGGCGGGCCCATGCGGAACCGGCCCTCGCCCGCGGCGTCGCGGGCGGCGGCAGGAATCGGCCGGCGCCCTACAGCGGGCCGAAGCGGCTGCCCGACAAGTGGCAGCACGACCTCTTCGGCAGCGGCTTCGGGGGCGGAGCCGGCCTGGAGACCGGCGGCAGACTTCTGCTGTCCAACCTGCACTTCGGGCTGTCGGGCGCCGACGTTCAGGAAGTCTTCGCTGAATTCGGAACGCTCAGGGAGGCAGCCGTGCACTACGATCGGTGTGGGCGAAGCTTAGGGACGGCATTCCTGCACTTTGAGCGGAAGGCAGACGCCCTGGAGGCCATGAGGCAATACAACGGGGTCCCTCTGCGTGGCCGCCCTATGAACATCCAGCTCGTGACGTCACAGATCGACGCACAGCGGAGACCCACACAAAGCGGAGCAGAGGCGGCTCGGGAGCATTTGGCAGTGGTGGCGGTGCTCCCAGAGGGACTCGCCGAGGCAGCTGGCAGCGGCGGGGAAGAGGCCGAGGCACCGGCGCCAATTCCAAACAGCAGCTCTCGGCGGAGGAGCTGGATGCACAGCTGGATGCCTACCGTGAAAGCATGGACACCAGCTAAACAGCCAGCAAATCCACGTGTGCAGCAGAACCCAGGCGTCGGTCGCCACGGCATCTCCAGTGGGAGGGGGGCGGCTGGACTGTGCAGCCAATGACGGGATTTGGGGTTTTCTCTTTTCAAATAGGACTTCAAAACTTAGGAAAGGTTTTTCCCCTTTTTTTCTTGGGTTCTCAAATTCTGAAACAGACCCGTTTTTTTGGTTTTGTCCGAATACTTCGGGGATGAAATTTTTACGGTTCCTGTTGTGGGGAAGGTGGTATTCTCACGTTACTGGTAGTGAAATAAGAGCGTGCGTAGAATAAATGAGTAGATAAATTGATTGAATAGATATGATAGATAGATAGAAGATAGATAGATAGATAGATACGTAAATAGATGGATACATAAATCGAAGATACGTAAATAGATATAATAAATAAAGTTACATTTTACACTCGCCCACGTAGTGATGTGTTTGGCTAATTTTCTGAGACAGGGTCTCCAGAGGCCAGGCTGGGCTTCGGTTCAATTCATAGTAATCCTGGCTCACCTCCCCGAGTGCTGAAATTATACTGTGAGCGATGGAGATTTGATTGGAAGACAGCGATTTCATGGGAATTTTTTAATCCTTGACCTTTCTTGACCCCGAGTGAGGGATCATAGAAACCGTGTTCGTCATGACTCTGAGCCTCGTGTTCATTTCACGGAAACTCCTTTCTACTGTCCTCTTTCTCTGAAGTTATAAACACGATTGGCAAAGGAAGGAGAGGCTTCAGGAACACAGGAATAGTCTTCAACCTTTTCACAGTTTATACGAATCCACCAATGGTTCCAACACTTGAGTACGGAATGTCTACCACGGAGAGGCAGGCCCTCTTGTGACACGTAAATACACAGGAGAGTTCTCCATAAGATTAGCAAAATGGTGTCAGTCAATGTGCGAGCAAGTCCTTGCTTTCCCACGACATCTTCTCTTCATCTTTCAAGCCTCAGTCAGTCACCTGGAACAAAGCTACATTTCAACTCGTTTGCAGATGGTGCGGTAGGTGCGGTCAATCAGGCGTGGGGATGATAGGATAATGGGAGGAGGCGGATTATCCAGACTCCCATTGATTGGAGAGTGAAGTTGCCAAGGGGGAGACACCGGAAGACAGAGGTGTGAGAGAAGCTTCAGGCGCCATCCAGTGCAGTGCAGCCTCAGACTGCGGCCTGGATCGCTAGGAGCTAGGAGGCCAGAGCACCCGGCAAACTCATCCAGGTACTGGAAAGTCGTCCTCCTGTGCACACGGGTAGAGGCTCAGGAAAACTTTCTTGCTTCTTCCCCGGGAGATAGATCGAAGAGGGTCTTTCTCTGTCGTTTGGGCATTCCTGGATCTTGAAACTTCTTAGCGCAGCAGAGATCTTTCTGGAGCGTTGGGGGTAGAACCTCCTTTTCCACACACGTGACCCAAGCACGTATCCAATCCTGCCTCACCTCCCTGAGTGCTGAATTCGGAAGCGTGAGCGGTGGAAGTTTGCTTTGAAGACAGCGATCTCGTGGGAATCTATTAACCTTGACATTTTGACCCCGAGTTGGGGATCGTAGAACGTGTGTCTTTCGCGGACTCTGTAAGCCTCGTGTTCTCTTCACGGAAACTTCCTTTTGGGTCTTCTTCCTCTGAAGTTATAAACACGATTGGCAGAGGAAGGAGAGGCAGGGGAACACGGGGATTATTCCGAAAGTTTCTCAAATTACATTGGAGAGCCGAGACCCCGATCGCGCGCCGCCATGGCCTCCAAGAGGATATGTCTCGGACGACATCATCAAGCTGAACCGGAGCCAGCGCGGCGGCCGCGGCGCGGGCCGGACGCGGCAGGGCCGCTTGGCAGGGCGGCGCGGCGGCGGGCCCATGCGGAACCGGCCGGCCCTCGCCCGCGGCGTCGCGGGCGGCGGCAGGAATCGGCCGGCGCCCTACAGCGGGCCGAAGCGGCTGCCCGACAAGTGGCAGCACGACCTCTTCGGCAGCGGCTTCGGGGGCGGAGCCGGCCTGGGAGACCGGCGGCAGACTTCTGCTGTCAACCTGCACTCGGGCTGTCGGGCGCCGACGTTCAGGAAGTCTTCGCTGAATTCGAACGCTCAGGGAGGCGCCGTGCACTACGATGGTGTGGGCGAAGCTTAGGGACGGCATTCCTGCACTTTGAGCGGAAGGCAGACGCCCTGGAGGCCATGAGGCAATACAAGGGGTCCCTCTGGTGGCCGCCCTAAAACACCAGCTCGGATGCATCAGATCGACGCACAGCGGAGACCACACAAAGCGGAAGCAGAGGCGGCTCGGGACATTTGGCAGTGGTGGCGGTGCTCCCAGAGGGACTCGCCGAGGCAGCTGGCAGCGGCGGGAAGAGGCCGAGGCACCGGCGCCAATTCCAAAACAGCAGCTCTCGGCGGAGGAGCTGGATGCACAGCTGGATGCCTACCGTGAAAGCATGGACACCAGCTAAACAGCCAGCAAATCCACGTGTGCAGCAGAACCCAGGCGTCGGTCGCCCCCGGCATCTCCAGTGGGAGGGGGGGGGCGGGCGGGCGGCTGGACTGTGCAGCCAATGACGGGATTTGGGGGTTTCTCTTTTCAAATAGGACTTAAGAAACTAGGAAGGTTTTCCCCTTTTTTTCTTGGGTTCTCAAATTCTGAAACAGACCCGTTTGGTTTTGTACGAATTACTTCGGGGATGATAAATTTACTGGTTCCTGTTGTGGGGAAGGTGGTATTCTCATCGTTACTGTAGTGAAATAAGAGCGTGCGTAGAATAAATGAGTAGATAAATTGATTGATTGATGATTGATAGTTGTGAGATAGATATAGATATAGATAGATAGATCGTAATAGGGATACATAAATCGACAGATACGTAAATAGTAAATATAAATAGTTACATTTTACAACTCGCCCCCGTAGTGATGTGTTTGGCTAATTTTCTGAGACAGGGTCTCCAGAGGCCAGGCTGGCTTCGGTTCAAATTCATAGTAATCCTGGCTCACCTCCCCGAGTGCTGAAATATACGTGTGAGCGATGGCAGATTGGATTGGAAGACAGCGATTTTCATGGGAATTTTTAATCCTTGACCTTTCTTGACCCCGAGTTGAGGGATCATAGAAACCGTGTTCGTCATGACTCTGTAAGCCTCGTGTTCATTTTTCACGGAAACTGCCTTTCTTATGTGTCCTCTTTCTCTGAAGTTATAAACACGATTGGCAAGGAAGGAGAGGCTTCAGGAACACAGGAATAGTCTCTCAACCTTTTCACAGTTTATACCGAATCCACAATGGTTCCAACACTTGAGTCACGGAATGTCTACCACGGAGAGGCAGGCCCGCTCTTGTGACACGTAAATCAAAGGAGAGTTCTCCATAAGATTAGCAAAATGGTGTCAGTCAATGTGCGAGCAAGTCCTTGCTTTCCCCATGACATCTTCTTTCATCTTTCAAGCTCAGTCAGTCACCTGGAACAAAGCTACATCCAATCGCGTTTAGCAGGTGGTGCGTAGGTGCGGTCAATCAGGCGTGGGGATGATAGGATAATGGGAGAGGCGGATTATCCAGACTCCCATCTGATTGGAGAGTGGAAGTTGCCAGGGGGAGACACCGGAAGACAAGGTTGAGAGAAGCTTCAGGCGCCATCCAGTGCAGTGCAGCCTCAGACTGCGGCCTGGATCGCTAGGAGCTAGGAGCCAGAGCACCCGGCAGAACTCACCAGGTACTGGAAAGTCGTCCTCCTGTGCACACGGGTAGAGGCACAGGAAAATTTCTTTGCTTCTTCCCTTCAGGGAGATAGATCGAAGAGGGTCTTTCTCTGTCGTTTGGGATTCCTGGATCTTTGAAACTTCTTAGCGCAGCAGAGATCTTTCTGGAGCGTGGGGGGTAGAACCTCCTTTCCACACACGTGACCAAGCAGTATCCAATCCTGCCTCACCTCCCTGAGTGCTGAATTCGAAGCGTGAGCGGTGGAAGGTTTGCTTTGAAGACAGCGATCTCGTGGGAATCTATAACCCTTGACATTTCTTGACCCCGAGTTGAGGGATCGAGAACGTGTGTCTTTCGCGACTCTGTAGCCCGTGTTCCTCTTCACGGAAACTTCCTTTTGTTGTGTCTTCTTCCTCTGAAGTATAAACACGATTGGCAGAGGAAGGAGAGGCTAGGGGAACACGGGGATATTCCGAAAGTTACATACTTAAGAGGGAGGGAGAGAGCGAGAGAGAGAGAGAGAAGAGAGACGAGAGAGAAGAGAGAGAGAGAGAGAGAGAGAGAGCATATTTTTTGACCTTTGAGAGCTACCATTTCCAGTACAGGACTTGATAAGAGCAGAATAACTCCTGTGCCTCTGCCCATATGGAAGCAACTGCATCGGTTCGCTTTCCCATCTTGAAACTGAAGGAAGCCCCCAGCCCTTCTCCAACTGGACTATTTTCATCTAGACTTTGAAACTACAATTGAACCACTGCTTTCAAGGTTTCTTTTTTGGGAATCACTTCCTTCTCCCCGTTGAAAACCATTCTTAAAAATATCTGTTGGATTGCTTGATAAGTTCTGTGTAGACCCGACTTCAATTTTTCGAGTACTGAATTGCGATGGATTCCAAGCAATTCCCCTCTTTCTGAGTCGAAAGAATGATAGGAAGGGAGGGAGAGTTGGACAACATCTTCCACCTGTAGGAATTTCTTACTTTCCCTCTCTATGGATTCTGTAGATCAGAGGATTGCTGTATTGCAGTCGAGAGAGAGTAGTTTACTCAACCTCCTTTCCCTTCCTAGTGTAGAACAATATTATTCCCATTTTGAACTTTGGTCACTGTACAGCTTGTAAGGCAGACACTCGGACTTAGAACCGCCTCATGGAAGGAAGGAAGAGGGTTGTGAGGACGATGCACATCCACTTCTTTTCTTTGGAAGTTTGTCAAGTGTCGGGGATTTGATCCTCTAAGACGATCTCTGTCTTAGGGTTCCGCACAGCGGGCAGTGATATCCTCATCTTTCTGCCGGTGCACACGAGTCCAAGATGTCCTATCCTTCCCTGGGCGAGTTTCCTAAGGAGCGAGCTCATTTTTGGAGTGTTTGAAGGCTTTGGCTGAAACCGTCCCCCTGGTGCTGAGGAGGTAACAGGATATCCGCACCGTGTGGGTTGACTCCGAAGTGGAAGGGTTCCAGACTTTGCCAGCGGCAGCACGAGGATGGCACGAGAGCGGGGACTGCCTTTTCCCAGGAAGCCCTGGATGGTTGGGGAAGAGCAGCGCCGCGCAGCGGGGCCGCTTGGCATCCGCCAGGGCCTCTGCGGGAGGGAAGGCTCATGCTGCGACAGAAGGTCGCTGATGAGTGAGTGAGGTGAGTGAGTGAGTGAGTGGCAGGGCGACCTTCGGTCCGGGCTGGCAGGCGGGCAGAATCAGCAGGCGGCGGCTTCCCAGGAGACCCGCGCAGAGCGTGGCATTTCTTCTTTGGGAACCGAAGAGGGCGGGCGGCGGCTGCGAGGGTAGAGCGGGCGCAATTGGACTGACGGGTCGCCAGGGGCTCAAGTCTGCTCCCCGGGACTTGAGAGCCCCTGTGTGGAATGCCGGCGCGCGCGCGCGCAGCGTCCTTAGCAACCGGGCTGAGGTTCGGGGAGCGCCTGAGTGAGTGAGCACCAGTACGTCCCTTTCTTGCCAGGGGGCGGGGGAAGGGGTGGGGACCGTGGAGTTCGGGTTCCTCCTCCCCCGCACCGTTGCGCCAGAGATCCAGAGCAGGCCCCGCGGACCGCCTCAGCAGGCTGGGAGTGGGGGGCTCGGGAGAAGGATGAGTCTGCCCCACAACTCCCACCAAGCAGCTGATGGCAGAGAGGTGGCTTTGGGCTGGCCCAGGAAGCCGGGGAGAAACCCTTGGAAATTCTGCGGGACTCAATTGTCCCTGTCGCAGCCCCGGGGCTTGGGACCTGGAGTTTAGTGTGTGTGAGAAGGGAGAGGCGGAAGAAGTCGACTTGGAGGCTCCACCTGGAGCAGAAAGTCCACTTGAGCACGGAGAGAGCCAGGGACAGAGAGCAGAGCGGTACCGGCTCCTTGTTCCTTGGCGCTCCCAAGTATGTCTGGATGCATCCATGCCGTCCACATGGCTCCTTGATCCAGTGAGTCCTGGTACTTCAGGGTTCTGATTTTCGCACACATTGTGGGAAGCACGGTTCCCTTTGGCCAGGCTCGCCGCTTCCCTCCCTGAGAAGAGCCTGGCCTGGGTTTGCATGGATGACTGGGAAGGAGAAGGGGCTCAGAGACCAGTCCAGGTCCGAGGATTCCCGGAGGAAGAGAGGCGAGGCACCCCTCTGCTTCAGCTGGGCTGCTGGAGCCGAAGAGTCGCTTCCCGGGTCCCTGCCCAGGGGCCATCGATTTTCTGCGCAGGAGCCAGAGGGGCTGGAGCGAAGGCCCCTTGCGGGAAGGAGGGACCCGAGCTTCCTCCTTCCCCAGGACCCCTTGCCTGCAGAGGAGGGCCCACCTCCCGCGCGCAGGTGGGGCTCCGCAGGTGAGGAAGCGGCCTGCCAGGGGGCCCACACCTTTCCCTTGCCCATGGCGGCCTGCGCTCTCTGTAGGAAGCATATTCCTCGGGCGACAGGCTCTTGAGCCAGCGGTCCAGGCTCAGCCTGTAGCGCGCGCGCAGCTCTCGCCTGCCTCTCGTGAAGCTGCTTCAGGCTCCGCGGGAGTCGCTGCCAGCGTCTGCCGATCTCCACCCTGCGCTCCCTCGGGGGCAGATGCCTCAGCTCCTCGCGGCCCAGCAATCTTCGGTGAAACTTGTGGTATCCATTCATGGGGGTTTCTCGGGTTCTCCCCGCAGCCGCAGCGTTCCCCGTGGAGCTGGAGGGGTGTCCCGGAGAGGCGGCGTGGCGGGGGCCTGGAGGGCTGTCACCTTTCCCGGGGGCGGCTCTGGGAGCCTTGGGCTGCGGGCGCGTGCGGCACCAGGGATGTCTTGGAATGCCGGGCCGGGTCGAGGGTGGTCTTCCTTGAATCGAGCCAGTTTCTCCTCGTAGAGCTCTTTCTCCTCGTGGAAGGCGCGCACGTACTGCTGCCTCACGTGCTCTGGGAGCTGCTTGTACTTCTCGCTCAGCAGTCTGCTGAGCGCGGGTTGTTGAGGTCAGGGTACAGCCGAGAGTACTGGGCCCTCTGCTCCCTGTAGAAGCGCAGGTAGGCGGTCCAGGGGCCTTTTGGGGAAGTCGGGGTGCTTCTGGGCGCCTGAGCCTTGGGGAGGCGTTGCGCGCGGCGCTTGGCTTCCCGCACCAGCGCGACAGGGTGCGCGACTTCCTCAGCTTGGCGAAATCTCCAGCCACCAGTCTGCACATGTCCCCCGAGAACTTTCAAAAGCTACTCTGTCCCAGTCCAGCTCGGCCTGGGTCTTCTTGAATCCTCGCCGATCGTCGGCTGCCACATTGTTCTCTATGGCTTCCAGGAGCCGCAGGGTGTCTCTCGGAGACCAGCACCCTTGCGTGGGAAGCGAGGCCATGTCCACTCAGGTCTCTCGCGCTCAGGCAGAGGCCCCAAAAGCACTGGCCTCTTCACACACGCAGTCTCACGCACTCACGCACCTGGCACGGGTGGGCACTGCTAGGCTCGCTTGCTGGGGCGGACCTCAAGGAAGAAACACAAGGCTGAGTGCACGCACTGCACTCGCGATTCCGACTGTCCCGCAGTCTCTCCCGCGTGCTCTTGCTCGCAGAGAAGAAGGGGCCTGGGATTCAGCAGTCTGTGAAGCCTGGGCTCTCGGGACAGGGGACGCCGCGATGTGCCTCTCTCGGGGGTCTTCCTGCAAGTGCCTGTGGGCGGAGCCCTCACTCCCTTGGCGGAAGCCCCTGCAGGCCCCACCCTGGCGGGATTCCCCAGCTCCGTGGTGAGATTAGGGGCAGGGCACACCTGAACACGCACTCAGCGCTCGGTCAGTTCTTTTCTCTTCTCTTCTGCCTGGCACGATCCCAGACACGACAGGCTCAGCTCCCGGACACAGTGTCTATCTCACATCCTAGGTCAGTCGGAGGATGTGAGATACAAAACGAAAATAAATAAAATAAGAGAAAATAAAAATAAGAAGTCCAGGAGCTAGTTGACATCTGAACTTCTGGGGTGCGCTTGACCACACAGGTTGAGCAAGTTGCAATGGAAGGCTGAGACCTCGCCCACTCTGGTCGTCTGGACATGTTGTTCCGAATCAAAGAATTTTCCTGACCTATTCCATAAAGTGATTTGCATGGCGTACATTTGTGTATTTTGCGTATGATTATCTTTACACAGTAGGTGTGTAAGTGAGTAACGTGATGCTTTTGGAAAACCTTTTCTTTACATAGGTATTTATTCTTTGGCATGCCACTCTGGAGCTCTGAGGGTGACCTCTGGAATCAGCCTGCAGGATTGCTCTACCTCCTTTTTGGCTTTTCTCTGATGTTTCTCGAGCTTGCCTTCCAGGAAGGTTAGCTGCCATTTCCAACAAGCATTTGAAGAATATTCTGGCACCCGATCTCAGGTCCTTCTGCTTGGGAGGCAGACACTTAACCCCTGAGCCATCTGACCCTTCCCCTAATTTCTTTTCTAGGAGAATTTACAAGGACTGCATTCCTTATTGCTACACTCCAAACACACACACACACACACAACACACACCACACACAGTAGTCACAAACGCAAGCACAGGCATACATACTTAAAGAGGGAGGGGAGGGAGAGAGAGAGAGAAGAGAGAGGAGAGAAGAGAGAAGAGAGAGAGAAGAGGAGAGAGAGCATATTTTTTGACCTGTTGAGAGCTACCATTTCCAGTACAGGACTGATAAGAGACAGAATAACTCCTCTGCCTCTGCCCATATGGAAGCAACTGCATCGGTTCGCTTCCTCTATGTGAACGATGAAGCCCCCAGCCCTTTCTCCAACTGGACTATTTTCATCTAGACTTTGAAAACTACAATTGAACCACTGCTTTCAAGGTTTCTTTTTTGGGAATCACTCCTTCTTTCCCCCTTGAAAACCGATTCTTAAAAATATCTGTTGGACTGCTTGATAACAGTTCTGTGTAGACCCGACTTCAACTTTTTCGAGTACTGAATTGCGATGGATTCCAAGCAATTTCCCCTCTTTCTGAGTCGAAAGAATGATAGGAAGGGGAGGGAGATTGGCAACATCTTCCACCTGTAGGAATTTCTTACTTTCCCTCTCTATGGATCTGTAGATCCAGAGGATTGCTGTATTGCAGTCAGAGAGAGTAGTTACTCAACCTCCTTTTCCCTTCCTAGTGTAGAACAATATTATTCCCATTTTGAACTTTGGTCACTGTACAGCTTGTAAGGCAGACACTCGGACTTAGAACCGCCTCATGGAAGGAAGGAAGAGGGTTGTGAGGACGATGCACATCACTTCTTTTTCTTTGGAAGTTGTCAAGTGTCGGGGATTTGATCCTCTAAGACGATCTCTGTCTTAGGGTTCCGCACAGCGGGCAGTGATATCACTCATCTTTCTGCCGGTGCACACGAGTCCAAGATGTCCTATCCTTCCTGGGCGAGTTTCCTAAGGAGCGAGCTCATTTTTGGAGTGTTTGAAGGCTTTCGGCTGAAACCGTCCCCCTGGTGCTGAGGAGGTAACAGGATATCCGCACCGTGTGGGTTGACTCCGAAGTGGAAGGGTTCCAGACTTGCCAGCGCAGCACGAGGATGCGACGAGAGCGGGGACTGCCTTTTCCCAGGAAGCCCTGGACTTGGTTGGGGAAGAGCAGCGCGCCGCAGCGGGGCCGCTTGGCATCCGCCAGGGCCTCTGCGGGAGGGAGGCTCAGTGCTGGCAGAGAGGTGTCGACTGGATGGAGTGAGTGAGTGAGTGAGTGAGTGAGTGAGTGAGGTGCAGGGCGACCTCGGCCGGGCTGCAGGCGGGCGAATCAGCAGGCGGCGGCTTTCCCAGGAGACCCGCGCAGAGCGTGGCATTTCTTCTTGGGAACCGAAGAGGCGGGCGCGGCTGCGAGGTAGAGCGGGCGCAATTGGACTGACGGGTCGCCAGGGCTCAAGTCTGCTCCCCGGGACTTGAGAGCCCCTGTGTGGAATGCGGCGCGGCGCGCAGCGTCCTTAGCAACCGGGCTGAGGTTCGGGAGGCCTGAGTGAGTGAGCACCAGTACGTCCCTTTCTTTGCAGGGGGCGGGGGAAGGGGTGGGGACCGTGGAGTTCGGGTTCCTCTCCCCGCACCGTTGCGCCAGAGACCAGAGCAGCCCCGCGACCGCCTCAGCAGGCTGGGAGTGGGGGGCTCGGGAGAAGGAGAGTCTGCCCCACAACTCCCACCAAGCATGATGGCAGAGAGGTGGCTTTGGGCTGGGCCCAGGAAAGCCGGGGAGAAACCCTTGGAAATTCTGCGGGACTCAATTGTCCCTGTCGCAGCCGCCCCGCGAGGCTTGGGACCTGGAGTTTAGTGTGTGAGAAGGGAGAGGCGGAAGAAGTCGACTTGGAGGCTCCACCTGGAGCAGAAAGTCAACTTGAGCACGGAGAGAGCCAGGGACAGAGAGCAGAGCGGTACCGGCTCCTTGTTCTTGGCGCTCCCAAGTATGTCTGGATGCTCCATGCCGTCCACATGGCGTCCTTGGGATCCAGTGAGTCCTGGTACTTCAGGGTTCTGATTTTCGCACACATTGTGGGAAGCCGGTTCCCTTTGGCCAGGCTCGCCGCTTCCCTCCCTGAGAAAGAGCCTGGCCTGGGTTTGCATGGATGACTGGGAAGAGAAGGGGCTCAGAACCAGTCCAGGTCCGAGGATTCCCCGGAGGAAGAGAGGCGAGGCACCCCTCTTGCTTCAGCTGGGCTGCTGGAGCCCGAAGAGTCGCTTCCCGGTCCTCTTGCCCAGGGGCCATCCGATTTTCTGCGCAGGAGCCAGAGGGCGAGCAGAAGGCCCCTTGCGGGAAGGAGGGACCCGAGCTTCCTCCTTCCCCCAGGACCCCTTGCCTGCAGAGGAGGGCCCATCCTCCCGCGCAGGTGGGGCTCCGCAGGTGAGGAAGCGGCCTGCCAGGGCGGCCCACACCTTTCCCTTGCCCATGGCGGCCTGCGCGTCTCTGTAGGAAGCATATCCTCGGGCGACAGGCTCTTGAGCCAGCGGTCCGCTCAGCCTGTAGCGCGCGCGCAGCTCCTCCGCCTGCCTCTCGTGAAGCTGCTTCAGGCTCCGCGGAGTCGCTGCAGCGTCTGCCGATCTCCACCCTGCGCTCCCTCGGGGGCAGATGCCTCAGCTCCTCGCTGGCCCAGCAATCTCGGTGAAATTGTGGTATCCATTCATGGGGGGTTTCTCGGGTTCTCCCCGCAGCCGCAGCGTTCCCCTTGGAGCTGGAGGGGTGTCCCGGAGAGGCTGGTCGGTGCGGGGGCCTGGAGGGCTGTCACCTTTCCCGGGGGGGCGCTCCTGGGAGCCTTGGGCTGGGCGACGCGCGGGCACCAGGGATGTCTTGGAATGCCGGGCCGGGTCAGGGTGGTCTTCCTTGAATCGACCAGTTTCTCCTCGTAGAGCCTTTTCCTCGTGGAAGGCGCGCACGACTGCTGCCTCACGTGCTCGGGAGCGCTTGTACTTCTCGCTCAGCAGTCTGCTGAGCTGCGGGTTGTTGAGGTCAGGGTACAGCCGAGAGTACTGGGCCCTCTGCTCCCTGTAGAAGCGCAGGTAGGCGTTCAGGGGCCTTTTGGGGAAGTCGGGGTGCTTCTTGGGCGCCTGAGCCTTGGGGAGGCGTTGCCGCGGCGCTTGGCTTCCCGCACACGGCCGAAAGGGTGCGCGACTTCCTAGCTGGGCGAAATCTCCAGCCACCTCAGTCTGCACAGTCCCCCGAGAACTTTCCAAAAGCTACTCTGTCCCAGTCCAGCTCGGCCTGGGTCTTCTTGAATCCTCGCCGATCGTCGGCTGCCACATTGTCTCTATGGCTCCAGGAGCCGCAGGGTGTCTCTCGGAGACCAGCACCCTTGCGTGGGAAGCGAGGCCATGTCCCACTCAGGTCCTCGCTCAGGCAGAGGCCCCAACAGCAGCTGGCCTCTTCACACAGCAGTCTCACGCACTCACGCACCTGGCACCGGGTGGGCACTTGCTAGGCTCGTTTGCTGGGGCGGACCTCAAGGAAGAAACACAAGGCTGAGTGCACGCACTGCACTCGCGATTCCGACGTCCCGCAGTCTCTCCGCGTGCCTTGCTCGAAGAGAAGGGCCTTGGGATTCAGCAGTCGTGAAGCCTGGGCTCCGGGACAGGGGACGCCGCGATGTGCCTCTCTCGGGGGTCTTCCTGCAAGTGCCTGTGGGCGGAGCCCTCACTCCCTTGGCGGAGACCCCTGCAGGCCCACCCTGGCGGATTCCCCAGCTCCGTGGTGAGATTAGGGGCAGGGCACACCTAACACGCACTCAGCGCCGGTCAGTTCTTTTCTCTTCTCTCGCCTGGCAGATCCAGAACACGACAGGCTCAGCTCCCGGACACAGTGTCTATCTCACATCCAGGTCAGTCGGAGGATGTGAGATACAAAACGAAAATAAATAAAATAAGAGAAAAAAAATAAAGAAGTCCAGGAGCTAGTTGCATCTGAACTTCTGGGGTGCCTTGACCACACAGGTTGAGCAAGTTGCAATGGAAGGCTGAGACCTCGCCCACTCTGGTCGTCTGGACATGTTGTTCCGAATCAAAGAATTTTCCTGACCTATCATAAAGTGATTTGCATGGCGTACATTTGTGTATTTTGCGTATGATTATCTTTTACACAGTAGGTGTGTAAGTGAGTAACGTGATGCTTTTGGAAAACCTTTTTTCTTACATAGGTATTTATTTCTTTTGGCATGCCACTCTGGAGCTCTGAGGGTGACCTGGAATCAGCCTGCAGGATTGCTCTACTCCTTTTTGGCTTTTCTCTGATGTTTCTCGAGCTTGCCTTCCAGGAAGGTTAGCTGCCATTTCCAACAAGCATTTGAAGAAATTCTGGCACCCGATCTCAGGTCCTTCTGCTTGGGAGGCAGACACTTAACCCCTGAGCCATCTGACCCTTCCCTAATTTCTTTTCTAGAGAATTTACAAGGACTGCATTCCTTATTGCTACACTCCAAACCACCACACAACACACACACACACACACACAACACACACACCACGTAGTCACAAACGCAAGCACAGGCATACAATACTTAAAGAGGGAGGGGAGGGAGGAGGAGGAGAGAAAAGAGAGAGAAGAAGAAGAGAGAGAAAGAAAGCTATTTTTTGACCTGTTCTCTACCATTTCCAGTACAGGACTTATAAGAGACAAAAACTCCTGCCTCTGCCCATATGGAAGCAACTGCATCGGTTCGCTTTCCTCTATGTAACTGATGAAGCCCCCAGCCCTTTCTCCAACTGACTATTTTCATCTAGACTTGAAAACTACAATTGAACCACTGCTTTCAAGTTTCTTTTTTGGGAATCACTTCCTTCTTCCCCCTTGAAAACCGATTTCTTAAAAATATCTGTTGGACTGCTTGATAACAGTTCTGTGTAGACCCGACTTCAACTTTTTCGAGTACTGAATCGATGGATTTCCAAGCAATTTCCCCTCTTTCTGAGTCGAAAGAATGATAGGAAGGGGAGGGAGAGTTGGCAACATCTTCCACCTGTAGGAATTTCTTACTTTCCCTCTCTATGGATTCTGTAGATCCAGAGGATTGCTGTATTGCAGTCAGAGAGAGTAGTTTACTCAACCTCCTTTTCCCTTCTAGTGTAGACAATATTATCCCATTTTGAACTTTGGTCACTGTAAGCTTTGAGGCAGACACTCGGATAGAACCGCCTCATGGAAGGAAGGAAGAGTTGTGAGGACGATGCACATCCACTTCTTTTTCTTTGGAAGTTGTCAAGTGTCGGGGATTTGATCCTCTAAGACGATCTCTGTCTTAGGTTCCGCACAGCGGGCAGTGATACACTCATCTTTCTGCCGGTGCACACGAGTCCAAGAGTCCTATTCCTTCCCTGGGCGAGTTTCCAAGGAGCGAGCTCATTTTGGAGTGTTTGAAGGCTTTCGGCTGAAACCGTCCCCCTGGTGCGTGAGGAGTGACAGGATATCCGCACCTGTGGGTTGACTCCGAAGTGGAAGGGTTCCAGACTTTGCCAGCGGCAGCCGAGGATGGCACGAGAGCGGGGACTGCCTTTTCCCAGGAAGCCCTGGACTTGGTTGGGGAAGAGCAGCGCGCCGCAGCGGGGCCGCTTGGCATCCGCCAGGGCCTCTGCGGGAGGGAGGCTCAGTGCTGCAGAGAGGTGCTGATGAGTGAGTGAGTGAGTGAGTGAGTGAGTGCAGGGCGACCTTCGGTCCGGGCTGCAGGCGGGCAGAATCAGCAGGCGGCGGCTTTCCCAGGAGACCCGCGCAGAGCGTGGCATTTCTTCTTTGGGAACCGAAGAGGCGGGCGCGGCTGCGAGGTAGAGCGGGCGCAATTGGACTGACGGGTCGCCAGGGGCTCAAGTCTGCTCCCCGGGACTTGAGAGCCCCTGTGTGGAATGCGGCGCGGGCGCGCGCAGCGTCCTTAGCAACCGGGCTGAGGTTCGGGGAGCGCCTGAGTGAGTGAGCACCAGTACGTCCCTTTCTTTGCAGGGGGCGGGGGAAGGGGTGGGGACCGTGGGATTTCGGGTTCCTCTCCCCGCACCGTTGCGCCAGAGATCCAGAGCAGGCCCCGCGGACCGCCTCAGCAGGCTGGGAGTGGGGGCTCGGGAGAAGATGAGTCTGCCCCACAACTCCCACCAAGCAGCTGATGGCAGAGAGGTGGCTTTGGGCTGGGCCCAGGAAAGCCGGGGAGAAACCCTTGGAATTCTGCGGGACTCAATTGTCCCTGTCGCAGCCCGCGAGGCTTGGGACCTGGAGTTTAGTGTGTGTGGAGAAGGGAAGGCGGAAGAAGTCGACTTGGAGGCTCCACTGGAGCAGAAAGTCCACTTGAGCACGGAAGAGCCAGGGACACGAGAGCAGAGCGGTACCGGCTCCTTGTTCCTTGGCGCTCCAAGTATGTCTGGATGCTCCATGCCGTCCACATGGCGTCCTTGGGATCCAGTGAGTCCTGGTACTTCAGGGTCTGATTTCGCACACATTGTGGGAAGCACGGTTCCCTTTGGCCAGGCTCGCCGCTCCCTCCCTGAGAGAGCCTGGCCTGGGTTTGCAGGGATGACTGGGAAGGAGAAGGGGCTCAAGAACCAGTCAGGTCCGAGAGTTCCCCGGAGGAAGAGAGGCGAGGCACCCCTTGCTTCAGCTGGGCTGCTGGAGCCCAGAGTCGCTTCCCGGGTCCTCTTGCCCAGGGGCCATCCGATTTTCTGCGCAGGAGCCAGAGGGGCTGAGCAGAAGGCCCCTTGCGGGGAAGGAGGGACCGAGCTTCCTCCTTCCCCCAGGACCCCTTGCCTGCAGAGGAGGGCCCATCCTCCGCGAGGGTGGGGCTCCGCAGGTGAGGAAGCGGCCTGCCAGGGCGGCCCACACCTTTCCCTTGCCCATGGCGGCCTGCCGTCTCTGTAGGAAGCATATTCCTCGGGCGACAGGCTCTTGAGCCAGCGGTCCAGGCCAGCCTGTAGCGCGCGCGCAGCTCTCCGCCTGCCTCTCGAAGCTGCTTCAGGCCCCGCGGGAGTCGCTGCCAGCGTCTGCCGATCTCCACCCTGCGCTCCCTCGGGGCAGATGCCTCAGCTCCTCGCTGGCCCAGCATTCTCGGTGAAACTTGTGGTATCCATTCATGGGGGGTTTCTCGGGTTCTCCCCCGCAGCCGCAGCGTTCCCCCGTGGAGCTGGAGGGGTGTCCCGGAAGCTGGTCGGTGCGGGGGCCTGGAGGGCTGTCACCTTTCCCGGGGGCGGCTCCTGGGAGCTTGGCTGGGCGACGCGCGGGCACCAGGGATGCTTGGAATGCCGGGCCGGGTCAGGGTGGTCCTCTTGAATCGAGCCAGTTTCTCCTCGTAGAGCTCTTTCTCCCGTGGAAGGCGCGCACGTACTCTGCCTCACGTGCCTGGGAGCTGCTTGTACTTCTCGCTCAGCAGTCTGCTGAGCTGCGGGGTTGTTGAGGTCAGGGTACAGCCGAGAGTACTGGGCCCTCTGCTCCGTAGAAGCGCAGGTAGGCGGTCAGGGGCTTTTGGGGAAGTCGGGGTGCTTCTTGGGCGCCTGAGCCTGGGGAGGCGTTGCGCGCGGCGCTTGGCTTCCCGCACCAGCGCCGACAGGGTGCGCGACTTCCTCAGCTGGCGAAATCTCCAGCCACCTCAGCCTGCACATGTCCCCCAGAACTTTCCAAAGCTACTCTGTCCCGTCCAGCTCGGCCTGGGTCTTCTTGAATCCCCGACTCGTCGGCTGCCACATTGTTCTCTATGGCTTCCAGGAGCCGCAGGGTGTCTCTCGGAGACCAGCACCCTTGCGTGGGAAGCGAGGCCATGTCCCACTCAGGTCTCTCGCTCAGGCAGAGGCCCCAACAGCAGCTGGCCTCTTCACACACGCATCTCATCTCACGCACTCACGCACCTGGCACCGGGTGGGCACTTGCTAGCTCGCTTGCTGGGGCGGACCTCAAGGAAGAAACACAAGGCTGAGTGCACGCACTGCACTCGCGATTCGACTGTCCCGCAGTCTCCCCCGTGCTCTTGCTCGCAGAGAAAGGGGCCTTGGGATTCAGCAGTCTGTGAAGCCTGGGCTCTCGGGACAGGGGACGCCGCGATGTGCCTCTCTCGGGGGTCTTCCTGCAAGTGCCTGTGGGCGGAGCCCTCACTCCCTTGGCGGAAGCCCCTGCAGCCCCACCCTGGCGGGATTCCCCAGCTCCGTGGTGAGATTAGGGGCAGGGCACACCTGACCACGCACTCAGCGCTCGGTCAGTTCTTTTCTCTTCTCTTCTGCCTGGCACGATCCCAGAACACGAAGGCTCAGCTCCCGGACACAGTGTCTATCTCACATCCTAGGTCAGTCGGAGGATGTGAGATACAAAACGAAAATAAATAAAATAAGAGAAAAAAAAATAAAGAAGTCCAGGACCTAGTTGCATCTGAACTTCTGGGGTGCCTTGACCACACAGGTTGAGCAAGTGCGAATGGAAGGCTGAGACCTCGCCCACTCTGGTCGTCTGGACATGTTGTTCCGAATCAAAGAATTTCCTGACCTATTCCATAAAGGATTTGCATGGCGTACATTGTGTATTTTGCGTATGATATCTTACACAGTAGTGTGTGTAATGAGTAACGTGAGCTTTTGGAAAACCTTTTCTTTACATAGGTATTTATTTCTTTGGCATGCCACTCTGGAGCTCTGAGGGTGACCCTGGAATCAGCTTGCAGGATTGCCACCCTTTTGGCTTTTCTTCGGATGTTCCGGCTTGCCCCAGGAAGGTAGCGCCATCCAACAAGCATGTGAAGAATACTGGCACCCGATCTCA
>JALPQD010001060.1:57856-128697 GCA_023101885.1 Typhlomys cinereus | reverse complement strand
CGGGCCGAAGCGGCTGCCCGGCAAGTGGCAGCACGACCTCTTCGACAGCGGCTTCGGGGGCGGAGCCGGCCTGGAGACCGGCGGCAGACTTCTGCTGTCAAACCTGCACTTCGGGCTGTCGGGCGCCGACGTTCGGGAAGTCTTCGCTGAATTCGGCACGCTGAAGAAGGCAGCCGTGCACTACGATCGGTGTGGGCGAAGCTTAGGGACGGCATTCCTGCACTTTGAGCGGAAGGCAGACGCCCTGGAGGCCATGAGGCAATACAACGGTGTCCCTCTGCGTGGCCGCCCTATGGACATCCAGCTCGTGACGTCACAGGTTGACGCACAGCGGAGACCAACACAAAGCAGAAGCGCGGCGGAGGCGGAGGCGGAGGCGGCTCGGGAGCATTTGGCAGTGGTGGTGGTACTCCCAGAGGGACTCGCCGAGGCAGCTGGCAGCGGGGAAGAGGCGGAGGAACCGGCGCCAATTCCAAACAGCAGCTCTCGGCCGAGGAGCTGGATGCACAGCTGGATGCCTACCATGAAAGAATGGACACCAGCTAAACAGCCAGCAAATCCACGCGTGCAGCAGAACCCAGGCGTCGCCACCGGCATCTCCAGTGGGGACAGTGAGGGGGGAGGGGAGGGGGAGGGGGGAGGGGGAGGGGGAGCGGCTGGACTGTGCAGCCAATGATGGGATTTTGGGGTTGTTTCTCTTTTCAAATAGGACTTAAAAACTTAGGAAAGGTTTTCCCCTTTTTTTCCTTCGGTTTTCAAACTCTGAAACAGACCTGTTTCTACTGAATTGCTTTGGGGATAATTTGACTGGTTCCTGTTGTGGGGAAGGTGGTATTCTCATCGTTACTGTAGTAAATAAGGAGTGTGCGTAGAATAAATAAGTAGATACATTGATTGATTGATTGATAGACAGACAGACAGACAGACAGACAGACAGACAGACAGACAGCAAGATTAGATAGATAGATAGATAGATGATAAGATACGTCCATAGATGGATACATAAATAGAATACGATATAAATTACATTTTAACACTCGCCCACGTTGATGTGTTTTGGCTAATTTCTGAGACAGGGTCTCCAGAGGCCAGGCGGGCTTCAGTTCAGTTCAAATTCATAGTAATCCTGTATCACCTCCCTGAGTGCTGAAAATTATAAGTGTGAGCGATGGAGATCGATTTGAAGACAGCAATTTCATGGGGATTTATAATCCTTGACATTTCTTGACCCCGAGTGGATGGAATCATAGAGACTGTGTCTTTCACGAATCTGTAAGCCTCGTGTTCGTTGTCACGGAAACTTCCTTTTTCGGGTCTTCTTTCTCTGAAGTTATAAGCACAACTGGCAAAGGAAGGAGAGGCCTTCAGGAACACAGGAATATTCTCTCAACCTTTTCACAGTTTATAGCGAATCCACCGTGATTCCAACACTATGAGTCACGGAATGCCTACCACAGAGAGACAGGCCTGCTCTTTTGATACGTAAATCACAAGCAGAATTCTCCATAAGATTAGCCAAATGGTGTTCAGTCAATGTATGAGCAAGTCCTTGCTTTCCACATGACAATCTGCTCTTCCTCTTTCAAGCCTCGGTCCAGTCACCTTGAACAAAGCTACATTCCAGTCTCGTTTAGCAGGATGGTGAGTAGGTGCGGTCAATCAGGTGCGGGGATGATAGGATAATGGGAGTAGGCGGATTTATCCAGACTCTGACCTGATTGGATAGTGGAAAGTTTGCAAAGGGGGAGATACCGGAAGAAAGAGGTGTGAAAGGAGCCTCAGGCGTCATCCAGTGCGCCGCAAGCCTCAGTCTGCGGCCTTGGATTGCTAGGAGCTAGGAGCTAGGAGGCCAAAGCACCCCGGCAGAACTCATCCAAGTCTGGAAAAGTCTGATCCTCCTGTTGCACACGGGTAGGGGCGGCGGAAAACTTTCTTTGCTTCTTCCCTTCGGGGAGATCGAGGAGGGTCTTTCTCTGTAGTTTGGGCTTTCCTGGGTCTTTGAAATTTCTTAGCTCAGCAGAAATCTTTCGATTCTGCGTTGGGGGGTAGAACCTCCTTTTTCACACACCTGACCCAAGCACCTATCCAATCCGTCTCACCTCCCACGAGTGCTGAATTTGGAAGCGCGAGCGAGGGAAGATTCGATTGGAAGACAGCAATTTCATGGGAATGTATTAATCCTTGCACTTCTTGACCCTGAGTTGATAGGTCATAGAACGTGTGTCTTTCACGACTCTGTAAGCCTCGTGTTCGTTTTCACGGAAGCTTCCTTTTCTTCCGGTCTCCTTTCTCTGAAGGTATAAACACAATTGGCAAAGGAAGGAGAGGCCAGAGGAACACGGGCATATTCGGAAAGTTTTTCTCAAATTGCATTTTAGAGAGCCGAGACCCCGATTGCGCGCCCGCCATGGCCTCCAAGATGGATATGTCTCTGGACGACATCATCAAGCTGAACCGAGCCAGCGACGGCGGCCGCGGCGCGGGCCGGGGACGCGGCAGGGCCGGTTGGCAGGGCGGCCGCGGCGGCGGGCCCATGCGGAACCCGGCCGGCCCTCGCCCGCGGTGTCGCGGGCGCCGGCAGGAATCGGCCGGCGCCCTACAGCGGGCCGAAGCGGCTGCCCGGCAGTGGCAAGCACGACCTCTTCGACAGCGGCTTCGGGGGCGGAGCCGGCCTGGAGACCGGCGGCAGACTTCTGCTGTCAAACCTGCACTTCGGGCTGTCGGGCGCCGACGTTCGGGAAGTCTTCGCTGAATTCGGCACGCTGAAGAAGGCAGCCGTGCACTACGATCGGTGTGGGCGAAGCTTAGGGACGGCATTCCTGCACTTTGAGCGGAAGGCAGACGCCCTGGAGGCCATGAGGCAATACAACGGTGTCCCTCTGCGTGGCCGCCCTATGGACATCCAGCTCGTGACGTCACAGGTTGACGCACAGCGGAGACCAACACAAAGCAACGGAGGCGGAGGCGGAGGCGGAGGCGGAGGCGGAGGCGGAGGCGGAGGCGGCTCGGGAGCATTTGGCAGTGGTGGTGGTACTCCCAGAGGGACTCCGCCGAGGCAGCTGGCGCGGGGAAGAGGCGAGGAACCGGCGCCAATTCCAAACAGCAGCTCTCGGCCGAGGAGCTGGATGCACAGCTGGATGCCTACCATGAAAGAATGGACACCAGCTAAACAGCCAGCAAATCCACGCGTGCAGCAGAACCCAGGCGTCGCCACCGGCATCTCCAGTGGGGGGGGAGGGGAGAGGGGGGAGGGGGAGGGGGGGGGGGGGGGGGGGGGGGGGGGAGCGGCTGGACTGTGCAGCCAATGATGGGATTTGGGGTTTTCTCTTTTCAAATAGGACTTAAAAACTTAGGAAAGGTTTTCCCCTTTTTTTCCTTCGGTTTTCAAACTCTGAAACAGACCTGTTTTCTACTGAATTGCTTTGGGGATAAATTGACTGGTTCCTGTTGTGGGGAAGGTGGTATTCTCATCGTTACTGTAGTAAAATAAGAGTGTGCGTAGGAATAAATAAGTAGATACATTGATTGATTGATTGATAGACAGACAGACAGACAGACAGACAGACAGACAGACAGACAGACAGACAGATAGATAGATAGATAGATAGATAGATAGAAGATACGTCCATAGATGGATACATAAATAGATAGATAAAATTACATTTTAACACTCGCCCACGTAGTGATGTGTTTGGCCTAATTTTCTGAGACAGGGTCTCCAGAGGCCAGGCGGGCTTCAGTTCAGTTCAAATTCATAGTAATCCTGTATCACCTCCCTGAGTGCTGAAATTATAAGTGTGAGCGATGGAAGATTCGATTTGAAGACAGCAATTTCATGGGGATTTATTAATCCTTGACATTTCTTGACCCCGAGTGGATGGATCATAGAGACTGTGTCTTTTCACGACTCTGTAAGCCTCGTGTTCGTTGTCACGGAAACTTCCTTTTTTAACGGGTCTTCTTTCTCTGAAGTTATAAGCACAACTGCAAAGGAAGGAGAGGCTTCAGGAACACAGGAATATTCTCTCAACCTTTTCACAGTTTATAGCGAATCCACCGTGATTCCAACACTTGAGTCACGGAATGCCTACCACAGAGAGACAGGCCTGCTCTTGTGATACGTAAATCACAAGCAGAATCTCCATAAGATTAGCCAATGGTGTCAGTCAATGTATGAGCAAGTCCTTGCTTTCCACATGACATCTGCTCTTCCTCTTTCAAGCCTCGGTCAGTCACCTTGAACAAAGCTACATTCCAGTCTCGTTTAGCAGGATGGTGAGTAGGTGCGGTCAATCAGGTGCGGGGATGATAGGATAATGGGAGTAGGCGGATTTATCCAGACTCTGACCTGATTGGATAGTGGAAGTTGCAAAGGGGGAGATACCGGAAGAAAGAGGTGTGAAAGGAGCCTCAGGCGTCATCCAGTGCGCCGCAGCCTCAGTCTGCGGCCTGGATTGCTAGGAGCTAGGAGCTAGGAGGCCAAAGCACCCGGCAGAACTCATCCAAGTCTGGAAAGTCATCCTCCTGTGCACACGGGTAGGGGCGGCGGGAAAACTTTCTTTGCTTCTTCCCTTCGGGGAGATCGAGGAGGGTCTTTCTCTGTAGTTTGGGCTTTCCTGGGTCTTTGAAATTTCTTAGCTCAGCAGAAATCTTTCGATTTCTGCGTTGGGGGGTAGAACCTCTTCCTTGGGATCCAGTGAGTCCGGTACTTCAGGGTTCTGATTTTCGCACACATTGTGGGAAGCACGGTTCCCTTTGCAGGCTCGCCGCTTCCCTCCCTGAGAAGAGCCTGGCCTGGGTTTGCATGGATGACTGGGAAGGAGAAGGGGCTCAGAACCAGTCCAGGTCCGAGGATTCCCCGGAGGAAGAGAGGCGAGGCACCCCTCTTGCTTCAGCTGGGCTGCGGGAGCCCGAAGAGTCGCTTCCCGGGTCCCTCTGCCCAGGGGCCATGCCATTTTCTGCGCAGAGCCAGAGGGGCTGAGGCAGAAGGCCCCTTGCGGGGAAGGAGGGACCCGAGCTTCCTCCTTCCCCCAGGACCCCTTGCCTGCAGAGGAGGGCCCATCCCCCGCGCAGGTGGGGCTCCGCAGGTGAGGAAGCGCCTCCAGGGCGGCCCACACCTTTCCCTTGCCCATGGCGGCCTGCGCGTCTCTGTAGGAAGCATATTCCCGGGCGACAGCTCTTGAGCCAGCGGTCCAGTCGCAGCCTGTAGCGCGCGGAGCTCCTCCGCCTGCCTCTCGTGAAGCTGCTTCAGGCTCGCGGGAGTCGCTGCCAGCGTCTGCCGATCTCCACCCTGCGCTCCCTCGGGGGCAGATGCCTCAGCTCCTCGCTGGCCCAGCAATCTCGGTGAAACTTGTGGTATCCATTCATGGGGGGTTTCTCGGGTTCTCCCCGCAGCCAGCGTTCCCCTCGTGGAGCTGGAGGGTGTCCCGGAGAGGCTGTTCGGTGCGGGGGCCTGGAGGGCGTCACCTTTCCCGGGGGCGGCTCCTGGAGCTTGGGCTGGGCGACGCGCGCGCACCAGGGATGTCTTGGAATGCCGGGCCGGGTCAGGGTGGTCTTCCTTGAATCGAGCCAGTTTCTCTCTCGTAGAGCTCTTTCTCCTCGGGGAAGGCGCGCACTACTGCGTCCTCACGTGCTCGGGAGCTGCTGTACTTCTCGCTCAGCAGTCTGCGGAGCTGCGGGTTGTTGAGGTCAGGGTACAGCCGAGAGTACTGGGCCCTCTGCTCCCTGTAGAAGCGCAGGTAGGCGGTCAGGGGCCTTTTGGGAAGTCGGTGTCTTCTTGGCGCCTGAGCCTTGGGGAGGCGTTGCCGCGGCTTGGCTTCCCACACAGCGCCGACAGGGTGCGCGACTTCCTCAGCTTGGCGCGAAATCTCCAGCCACCTCGTCTGCACATGTCCCCCGAGAACTTCCAAAAGCTACTCTGTCCCAGTCAGCTCGGCCTGGGTCTTCTTGAATCCTCGCCGATCGTCGCTGCCACATTGTTCTCTATGGCTTCCAGGAGCCGCAGGTGTGTCTCTCGGAACCAGCACCCTTGCGGAACGAGGCAATGTCCACTCAGGTCTCTCGCTCAGAGAGGCCCCAACAGCAGCTGGCCTCTTCACACACCCAGTCTCGCACTCACGCACCTGCACCGGCACTTGCTAGGCTCCTTGCTGGGCGGACCTCAAGGAAGAAACACAAGCTGACACGCACGCACTCCATTCCGACTGTCCCGCAGTCTCTCCCCCGTGCTCTTCTCGCAGAGAAAGGGGCCTTGGGATTCACATTCTGTGAAGCCTGGGCTCCGGACAGGGGACGCCGCGATGTGCCTCTCTCGGGTCTTCCTGCAAGTGCTGTGGGCGGAGCCCTCACTCCCTTGGCGAAGCCCCTGCAGGCCCCACCCTGGCGGATTCCCAGTCCGTGGTGAGATTAGGGGCAGGGCACACCTGAACACGCACTCAGCGCTCGGTCAGTTCTTTTCCCTCTCTTCTGCCTGGCACGATCCCAGAACACGACAGCTCAGCTCCCGGACACAGGGTCTATCTCACATCCTAGGTCAGTCGGAGATGTGAGATACAAAACGAAAATAAATAAAATGAGAAAATAAAATAAAGAATCCAGGAGCTAGTTGACATCTGAACTTCTGGGGTGCCTTGACCACACAGGTTGAGCAAGTTGCAATGGAAGGCTGAGACCCTCGCCCACTCTGGTCGTCTGGACATGTTGTTCCGAATCAAAGAATTTCCTGACCTATTCCATAAAGTGATTTGCATGGCGTACATTTGTGTATTGCGTATGATTATCTTTTACACAGTAGGTGTTAAGTGAGTAACGTGATGCTTTTGGAAAACCTTTTTCTTTACATAGGTATTATTTCTTTGGCATGCCACCTGGAGCCTGGGGTGCCTCTGGAATCAGCCTGCAGGATTGCTCTACCTCCTTTTGGCTTTCTCTGATGTTTCTCGAGCTTGCCTTCCAGGAAGGTTAGCTGCCATTTCCAACAAGCATTTGAAGAATATCTGGCACCCGATCTCAGTCCTTCGGCTTGGGAGGCAGACATTAACCCCTGAGCCATCTGACCCTTCCCCTAATTTCTTTTCTAGGAGAATTTTACAAGGACGCATTCCTATTGCTACACCCAAACACACACACACACAACACACACGTCGCAGTGCCCTGGTACAATTAAGAGGCAACTGCAGGCCGCTTTCAGCGTGCCTCTACTTGCGCAGAGCGACCGCGGCTGCGTGCACCATGCTTAACCCTGCCGGCCGCTCTGCCGCGTCAGTCGTCAGTCGGCTGCGGCAGGAATCGCCGGCGCCCTACAGCTGTGCCGAAGCGGCTGCCCGACAAGTGGCAGCCTTACGACCTACTTCGGCAGCGGCTTCGTTGGGGAGCCGGCCTGGAGACCGCGCAAGACTTCTGCTGTCACCAACGCACTTCGGGCTGGCGGGGCCCGACGTCAGAATTCTTCGCTGAATTCGAACGCTCCAGGGAGGCGGGCCGTGCACTACGATCTGTGGTGGCGAACTTAGGGACGGCATTCCTGCACTTTGAGCGGCAAGGCAGACGCCCGGAGGCCATGAGGCAATACAACGGGGTCCCTCTGCGTGGCCGCCCTATGACCATCCAGCTCGTGACGTCACAGATCGACGCACAGCTGAGAGCCCAACCCAAGCGAGAAGCAGAGGCCTCGGAACGCATTTGGCAGTGATGTGGGTCGCGGTGCTCCCAGAGACTCGCCTACGAGTGGGGCACGTGGGCAGCCACGGGGGAATATCCGATGCCGAACAGGCCGGCCCAATTCCAAAGCAGCAGCTCTCGGCGGAGAGCTTGATCAAGCTGGATGCCTACCTGTGAAAGCATGGACGAACCAGCTAAACATCACAGAAATCCACCGGTGCAGCATAACCCAGGCGGTCGCGTTCCGCCCGCATCTCCAGGGGGGTGGGGGACGGCGTGGCTGCAACTGTTCGCCAATGACGGGATTTGGGGTTTCTCTTTTCAAATAGGACTTAAGAACTTAGGAGGTGTTCCCTTTTTTTCTGTGGGTGTTCTCAAATTCGAAACGACCCGTTTGGTTTTGTACCGAATTACTTCGGATGATAATTTACTGGTTCCTGTTGTGGGGAAGGTGGTATCCTCATCGTTACTGCTAGTGAAAAGAATGCGTGCGTAGAATAAATCAGGTACATAATACTTGTGATTGATTGATTAATTGATAGATTAAGATAGATAGATAGAATAGATAATCGTAAATAGATGGATACATACATCGACAGATCGTTAATATAAATAAATAATGTCATTTAACACTCCCGCCCCGTAGATGTTGTTGCTATTTTCTGAGACAGGGTCTCCAGAGGCCAGGCTGGCTGTCGGTTCAAATTCATAGTAATCCTGGCTGCACCTCCCCGAGTGCTGAAATTATACGTGTGAGCGATGGCAGATTTGATTGGAAGACGCGATTTCATGGGATTTTTTAAATCCTTGACCTTTCTTGACCCCGAGTTGAGGGATCATAGAAACCGTGTTCGTCTAGACTCTGTAAGCCTCGGTTTCATCGAATTAGTTCACGGAAACTGCCTTTCTTACTGTCCTCTTTTCTCTGAAGTTATAAACAACGATTGGCAAAGGAAGGAGAGGCTTCAGGAACCCAGGGAATAGTCTCTTCAACCTTTTTCCACAGTTTTTATAACCGCATCCACAATGGTTCCCACTTGAGCACGATGTCTACCACGGAGAGGCAGGCCCTCCTTTGACACGTAATCACAGAGAGTTCTCCATAAGATAGCAAAATGGTGTCAGTCAATGTGCGAGCAAGTCCTTGCTTTCCACATGACATCTTCTCTTCCATCTTTCAAGCCTCAGTCAGTCACCTGGACAAGCTACAATTCCAAGCTCGTTTTAGCAGGATGTGCTTGGGCGTCATCAGGGTTTTTTCTGCGACTCCCGAGTGTGATCGCGGAGGACCGAGCGATTTGATAACCTTTTAGATAGGACGCGAGATGGGTGAGGCAGGTCGACGTCGTAGGGTCGGACCTCTCAGCGAGGGCTGGCTCCATCTGTGGGGAGGGGGGCTTTTGATAGTATTGGGAGTGCTGCTTTCTCTACTCCATTATTGGAGATAAGTTCAAGAGAACCGGAGAACAGAGGTGTGAGAGAATCTTCACGCGCCATCCGTGCATCAGCCTCAGACTGCGGCCTGCATCGCTAGGAGTCTAGGAGGCCAGAGCACCTGGCAGAACTCATCCAGTACTGGAAGTCGTCCTCCTGTGCACACGGGTAGAGCATCAGAAACTTTCTTTGCTCTTCCCTTCAGGGAGATAGATCGAAGAGTTCTTTCTCTGTCGTTTGGGCATTCCTGGATCTTTGAAACTTCTTAGCGCACAGAGATCTTCTGGAGCGTTGGGGGGTTAACCTCCTTCCACCACGTGACCCAAGCATTATCCATCCTGCCTCACCTCCCTGAGTGCGAATTCGGAAGCGTGAGCGGTGGAAGGTTTGCTTTGAAGACAGCGATCTCGTGGGAATGCTATTAACCCTTGAACTTTTCTTGACCCCGATTGAGGGATCGTAGAACGTGTGTCTTTCGCGACTCGTAAGCCTCGTGTTCCTTTTCACGGAAACTTCCTTTGTTGTGTCTTCTTCTCTGAAGTTATACAACGATTGGCAAGGACGGAGAGCTAGGGGACACGGGATCCGAAAGTGTTCTCAAATAATTTGAGAGCCGAAACCCGATCGCGCGCCCGCCATGCCTCCAGATGGATATGTCTCGGGACGACATCATCAAGCTGAACCGGAGCCAGCGCGGCGGCCGCGGCGCGGCCAGGGACGCGGCAGGGCGCTTGGCAGGCCGCTTGGCAGGGCGGCGCGGCGGCGCCCATGCGGAACCGGCCGGCCCTCGCCCGCGCGTCGCGGCGCGGCAGGAATCGGCCCGCCCTACAGCGGGCCGAAGCGCTGCCCGACAAGTGGCAGCACGACCTCTTCGGCAGCGCTTCGGGGCGGACCGGCCTGGAGACCGGCGGCAGACTCTGCTGTCCAACCTGCACTTCGGGCTGTCGGGCGCCGACTTTCAGGAAGTCTTCGCTGAATTCGGAACGCTCAGGGAGGCGGCCGTGCACTACGATCGGTGTGGGCGAAGCTTGGGACGCATTCCTGCACTTTGAGCGAAGGCAGACGCCCTGGAGGCCATGAGGCAATACAACGGGTCCCTCTGCGTGGCCGCCCTATGAACATCCAGCTCGTGACGTCACAGATCGACGCACACGGAGAGCCACCCAAAGCGAAGCAGAGGCGGCTCGGGAGCATTGGGCAGTGGTGGCGGTGCTCCCAGAGGGACTCGCCGAGGCAGCGGCAGCGGCGGGAAGAGCCAGGCACGGCGCCAATTCCAAAGAGCAGCTCTCGGCGGAGGAGCTGGATGCACAGCTGATGCCTACCGTGAAAGCATGGACACCAGCTAAACAGCCAGCAAATCCACGTGTGCAGCAAACCCAGGCGTCGGTCGCCCCCGATCTCCAGTGGGGGGGGGGGGGCGGCGGGCGGCTGGACTGTGCAGCCAATGACGGGATTTGGGGTTTTCTCTTTTCAAATAGGACTTAAGAACTTAGGAAAGGTTTTCCCCTTTTTTTGCTTGGGTTCTCAATTCTGAAACGACCCGTTTTGGTTTTTACCGAATTACTTCGGGATGATAAATTTTACTGGTTCCTGTTGTGGGGAAGGTGGTATTCTCATCGTTACTGTAGTGAAATAAGAGCTTGCGTAGAATAAATAGTAGATAATTGTGATTGATTGATTGATAGATTGATAGATATATAGATAGATAGATAGATAGATAGATAGACGTAAATATGGATACATAATCGACAGATACGTAAATAGATAAATAAATAAAGTTACATTTTAACACTCGCCCACGTAGTGATGTGTTTGTCTATTTTCTGAGACAGGGTCTCCAGAGGCCAGGCTGGCTTCGGTTCAAATTCATAGTAATCCTGGCTCACCTCCCCGAGTGCTGAAATTATACGTGTGAGCGATGGCAGATTTGATTGGAAGACAGCGATTTCATGGGATTTTTTTAATCCTTGACCTTTCTTGACCCCGAGTTGAGGGATCATAGAAACCGTGTTCGTCATGACTCTGTAAGCCTCGTGTTCATTTTCACGGAAACTGCCTTTCTTACTGTCCTCTTTCTCTCTGAAGTTATAACACGATTGGCAAAGGAAGGAGAGGCTCAGGAACACAGGAATAGTCTCTCAACCTTTTCACAGTTTAACCGAATCCACAATGGTTCCAACACTTGAGTCACGGAATGTCTACCACGGAGAGGCAGCCCGCTCTTGTGACACGTAAATCACAGGAGAGTTCTCCATAAGATTAGCAAATGGTGTCAGTCAATGTGCGAGCAAGTCCTTGCTTTCCACATGACATCTTTCTTCATCTTTCAAGCCTCAGTCAGTCCACCTGGAACAAGCTACATTCCAATCTCGTTTAGCAGGATGGTGCCGTAGGTGCGGTCAATCAGCGTGGGGGGATAGGATAATGGGAGGAGGCGGATTTATCCAGACTCCCATCTGATGGGAGAGTGGAAGTTGCCAAGGGGAGACACCGGAAGACAGAGGTGTGAGAGAAGCTTCAGGCGCCATCCAGTGCAGTGCAGCCTCAGACTGCGGCCTGGATCGCTAGGACTAGGAGGCCAAGCACCCGGCAGAACTCATCCAGGTACTGGAAAGTCGTCCTCTGTGCACACGGGTAGAGGCATCAGGAAAACTTTCTTTGCTTCTTCCCTTCAGGGAGAAGATCGAAGAGGGTCTTTCTCTGTCGTTTGGCATTCCTGGATCTTTGAAACTTCTTACGCAGCAGAGATCTTTCTGGAGCGTTGGGGGTAGAACCTCCTTTTCCCACACCGTGACCCAAGCACGTATCCAATCCTGCCTCACCTCCCTGAGTGCTGAATTCGGAAGCGTGAGCGGTGGAAGGTTTGCTTTGAAGACAGCGATCTCGGGGGAATCTATTAACCCTTGACATTTCTTGACCCCGAGTTGAGGGATCGTAGAACGTGTGTCTTTCGCGACTCTGTAAGCCTCGTGTTTCTCTTCACGAAACTTCCTTTTGTTGTGTCTTCTTCCTCTGAGTTATAAACACGTTGGCAGAGGAAGGAGAGGCTAGGGGAACACGGGGATATTCCGAAAGTGTTCTCAAATTACATTTGAGAGCCGAGACCCCGATCGGCGCCCGCCATGGCCTCCAAGATGGATAGGTCTCTGGACGACATCATCAAGCTGAACCGGAGCCACGCGGCGGCCGCGGCGCGGGCCAGGGACCGGCAGGGCCGCTTGGCAGGGGCGTCCGCGGCGGCGGGCCCATGCGGACACCGGCCGGCCCTCGCCCGCGCGTCGCGGGCGGCAGGAATCGGCCGGCGCCCTACAGCGGGCCGAAGCGGCTGCCCGACAAGTGGCACACAGACCTCTTCGGCAGCGGCTTCGGGGCGGAGCCGGCCTGGAGACCGGCGGCAGACTTCTGCTGTCCAACCTGCACTTCGGGCTGTCGGGCGCCGACGTTCAGGAAGTCTTCGCTGAATTCGGAACGCTCAGGAGGCCCGTGCACTACGATCGGTGTGGGCGAAGCTTAGGGACGGCATTCCTGCACTTTGAGCGGAAGGCAGACGCCCTGGAGGCCATGAGGCAATACAACGGGGTCCCTCTGCGTGGCCCCCTATGAACATCCAGCTCGTGACGTCACAGATCACGCACAGCGGAGACCCACACAAAGCGGAAGCAGAGGCGGCTCGGGAGCATTTGGCAGTGGTGGCGGTGCCCCAGAGGGACTCGCCGAGGCAGCGGCAGCGGCGGGGAAGAGGCCGAGGCACCGGCGCCAATTCCAAACAGCAGCTCTCGGCGGAGGGCTGGATGCACAGCTGGATGCCTACCGTGAAAGCATGGACACCAGCTAAACAGCCAGCAAATCCACGTGTCAGCAGAACCCAGGCGTCGGTCGCCCCCGGCATCTCCATGTGGGGGGGGGGGGCGCGGCGGCTGGACTGTGCAGCCAATGACGGGATTTGGGGTTTTCTCTTTTCAAATAGGACTTAAGAACTTAGGAAAGTTTTTCCCCTTTTTTTCTTGGTTCTCAATTCTGAAACAGACCCGTTTTGGTTTTGTACCGAATTACTTGGGGTAATTTTTACTGGTTCCTGTTGTGGGGAAGTGGTATTCTCATCGTCTCTGTAGTGAAATAAGAGCGTGCGTAGAGTAAATGAGTAGATAAATTGATGGATTATAGATGATTGAATATTAGATAGATAGATAAGATATATAATAATAGATAGATACGTAAATAGATACATAAATCGATCGACACGTAAATAGTAAATAAATAAGTTACATTTAAACACTCGCCCACGTAGTGATGTGTTTGGCTAATTTTCTGAGACAGGGTCCAGAGGCCAGGCTGGCTTCGTTTCAAATTCATAGTAATCCTGGCTCACCCTCCCTGAGTGCTGAATATACGTGTGAGGATGAGATTTGATTGGAAGACAGCGATTTCATGGGAATTTTTTAATCCTTGGCCTCTGGAGCTCTGAGGGTACCTCTGGAATCAGCCTGCAGGATTGCTCTACCTGCCTTTTTGGCTTTTCTCTGATGTTTCTCGAGTTGCCTTCAGGAAGGTTAGCTGCCTTTTCCAACAAGCTTTGAAAGATATTCTGGCACCCGATCTCAGTCCTTCTGCTTGGGAGGCGACCTTAACCCCTGAGCCATTTCACACGTTCCCCTAATTTCTTTTTCGAGAATTTTACAAGGACCACCGCATCCTTATTGCTACACTCCAAACACACACACACACACACCCACACACACCCACACACACGTAGTCACAAACGCAAGCACAGCATACATACTTAAAGGAGGAGGGGAGGGGAGGAGAAGAGAGAGAGAGAGAGAGAGAGAGAAGAGAGAGAGAGAGAGAGAGAAAGGGAGCATATTTTTTGACCTGTTGAAGGCTCACCATTTCCAGTACAGGACTTGATAAGAGACAAATAACTCTCTCTGCCTCTGCCCATATGGAAGCAACTGCATCGGTTTGCTTTCCTCTATGTGACTGATGAGCCTCCCAGCCCTTTCTCCAACTGGACTATTTCATCTAGACTTTGAAACTACAATTGAACCACTGCTTTCAAGGTTTTTTTTTTGGGAATCGCTTCCTTTTCCCCTTGAAAACCCATTTCTTAAAAATATCTGTTGATTGCTTGATATCAGTTCTGTGTAGACCCGACTTCAACTTTTTGAGTACTGAATTGCGATGGATTCCAGCAATTTCCCCTCTTTCTGAGTCGAAGAATGATAGGAAGGGGAGGGAGTTGGCACATCTTCCACCTGTAGAATTTCTACTTTCCCTCTCTATGGATTCTGTAGATCAGAGGATTGCTGTATGCATCGGAGAGAGTATTTACTCAACCTCCTTTTCCCTTCCGATGTAGAACAATATTATTCCCATTTTGAACTTTGGTCCACTGTACAGCTTGAGGAATGGACTGAGTGAGAGGCAGAACACTCGACTTAAACCGCCTCATGGAAGAAGGAAGAGTTTAACGATGCACACATTCTTTTTCTTTGGAAGTTGTCAAGTGTTTCGGGATTTGATCTCTAAGACGATCTCTGTCTTAGGGTTCCGCACAGCGGGCAGTGATATCAACTCATCTTTCTACCATTGCACACGAGTGCAAGATGTCCTTTCCTTCCCTGGGCGAGTTTCCTAAGGTCGAGCTCATTTTTGGAGTGTTTGAAGGCTTTCGGCTGAACCGTCCCCTGGTGCTGAGGAGGTAACAGGATATCCGCACCGTGTGGGTTGACTCCGAAGTGGAAGGGTTCCAGACTTTGCCAGCGCACCACGAGGATGGCCACGAGAGCGGGGACTGCCTTTTCCCAGGAACCCTGGACTGGTTTGGAAAGAGCAGCGCGCCCGCAGCGGGGGCGCTTGGCATCTGCCAGGGCCTCTGCGGAGGGAGGCTCAGTGCTGCAAGAGGTCTGTCGATCAGTGGGGGATGGATGACTGAGTGAGAGAGTGAGATGAGTGAGTGAGTGAGTGAGTGAGTGAGTGAGTGCAGGGAGACCTTTGGTCCGGGCTGCAGGCAGCAAATCAGCCGGCGGACGGCTTTCCCAGAGACCCCCAGAGCGGGCATTTCTTCTTTGGGAACCGAAAGGCGGGCGCGGCTGCAGGTAGAGCGGGCGCAATTGGACTGACGGGTCGCCAGGGCTCAAGTCTGCTCCCGGGACGTGAGAGCCCCTTGTGGAATGCGGCGCGGCGCGCGCAGCGTCCTTAGCAACCGGGCTGAGGTTCGGGAGCGCCTGAGTAGTGAGCACCAGTAATCCCTTTCTTTGCAAGGGGGCGGGAGGGAGGGGGACCGTTGGAGTTCGGTTCCTCTCCCCGCACCGTTGCGCCAGAGATCCAGAGCAGGCCCCGCGGACCACCTCAGCAGGCTGGGAGTGGGGGCTCGGGAGAAGATGAGTCTGCCCCCACTCCCACCAACAGCTGATGGCAGAGAGGTGGCTTGGGCTGGGCCCAGAAAGCCGGGATAAACCCTTGGAAATTCTGCGGGACTCAATTGTCCCTGGTCGCAGCCCCCCGCGAGGCTTGGACTGGAGTTTAGTGTGTGTGAGAAGGGAGAGGCGGAAGAAGTCACTGGAGGCTCCACCTGGAGCAGAAAGTCCACTTGAGCAGGAGGAGAAGCCAGGGACAGAGAGCAAGCTTACCGGCTCCTTGTTCCTTGCGCTCCCAGTATGTCTGGATGCATCCATGCCGTGCACTGGCGTCCTTGGGATCCAGTGCTTCCTACACACACACACACGTAGTCACACACGCATCATCAAGCTGAACCGGAGCCAGCGCGGCGGCCGCGGCGCGGGCCGGGGACGCGGCAGGGCCGCTTGGCAGGGCGGCCGCGGCGGCGAGCCCATGCGGAACCGACCAGTCCTGGCCCGCGGCGTCGCGGGCGGCGGCAGGAATCGGCCGGCGCCCTACAGCGGGCCGAAGCGGCTGCCCGACAAGTGGCAGCACGACCTCTTCGGCAGCGGCTTCGTGGGCGGAGCCGGCCTGGAGACCGGCTGCAGACTTCTGCTGTCCAACCTGCACTTCGGGCTGTCGGGCGCCGACCTTCAGGAAGTCTTCGCTGAATTCGGAACGCTTCAGGGACGGTCGTGACGTCACAGATCGACGCACAGCGGAGAGCCAACACAAAGCGGAAGCAGAGGCGGTCTCGGAGCATTTGGCAGTGGTGGCGGTGCTCCCAGAGGGACTCGCCGAGGCAGCTTGGCAGCGGCGGGGAAGAGGCCGAGGGCAGGCCGGTTGCCCAATTCCACACAGCAGCTCTCGGCGGAGGAGCTGGATTGCACCAGCTGGATGCCTACCGTGACAAGCTATGGACACCAGCTCAACAGCCAGCAATCCACGTGTGCAGCAGAACCAGCGACGGTCGCCCCCGGCATTCTCCAGTGGGAGGGGGGGGTGGGAGGGGCGGCTGGTCTGTGCAGCCAATGACGGGATTTGGGTTTTCTCTTTTCAAATAGGACTTAAGAACTAGGAAGGTTTTCGCCTTTTTTCGTGGGTTCCTCAATCTGAAACAGACCCGTTTTGGTTTTTGTACCGAATTACTTAGGGGATACATTTACTGGTTCCTGTTGTGGGGAAGGTGGTATTCTCATCGTTAATGTAGTGAAATAAGAGTTGTGCGTAGAATATACATCAGTAGATAAATAGATTGATGATTGATTGATAGATTGATAGATAGATAGATAGATAGATAGTATAGATAGATAGATAGATAGATACGTAAATAGATGGATACATAAATCGACAGATACGTAAATAGATAAATAAATAAAGTTACATTTTAACACTCGCCCACGTAGTGATGTGTTTGGCTAATTTTCTGAGACAGGGTCTCCAGAGGCCAGGCTGGCTTCGGTTCAAATTCATAGTAATCCTGGCTCACCTCCCCGAGTGCTGAAATTATACGTGTGAGCGATGGCAGATTTGATTGGAAGACAGCGATTTCATGGGAATTTTTTAATCCTTGACCTTTCTTGACCCCGAGTTGAGGGATCATAGAAACCGTGTTCGTCATGACTCTGTAAGCCTCGTGTTCATTTTCACGGAAACTGCCTTTCTTACTGTCCTCTTTCTCTGAAGTTATAAACACGATTGGCAAAGGAAGGAGAGGCTTCAGGAACACAGGAATAGTCTCTCAACCTTTTCACAGTTTATACCGAATCCACAATGGTTCCAACACTTGAGTCACGGAATGTCTACCACGGAGAGGCAGGCCCGCTCTTGTGACACGTAAATCACAAGGAGAGTTCTCCATAAGATTAGCAAAATGGTGTCAGTCAATGTGCGAGCAAGTCCTTGCTTTCCACATGACATCTTCTCTTCATCTTTCAAGCCTCAGTCAGTCACCTGGAACAAAGCTACATTCCAATCTCGTTTAGCAGGATGTGCTGCGTAGGTGCGGTCAATCAGGCGTGGGGATGATAGGATAATGGGAGGAGGCGGATTTATCCAGACTCCCATCTGATTGGAGAGTGGAAGTTGCCAAGGGGGAGACACCGAAGACAGAGGTGTGAGAGAAGCTTCAGGCGCCATCCAGTGCAGTGCAGCCTCAGACTGCGGCCTGATCGCTAGGAGCTAGGAGGCCAGAGCACCCGGCAGAACTCATCCAGGTACTGGAAAGTCGTCCTCCTGTGCACACGGGTAGAGGCATCAGGAAAACTTTCTTTGCTTCTTCCCTTCAGGGAGATAGATCGAAGAGGGTCTTTCTCTGTCGTTTGGGCATTCCTGGATCTTTGAAACTTCTTAGCGCAGCAGAGATCTTTCTGGAGCGTTGGGGGTAGAACCTCCTTTTCCACACACGTGACCCAAGCACGTATCCAATCCTGCCTCACCTCCCTGAGTGCTGAATTCGGAAGCGTGAGCGGTGGAAGGTTTGCTTTGAAGACAGCGATCTCGTGGGAATCTATTAACCCTTGACATTTCTTGACCCCGAGTTGAGGGATCGTAGAACGTGTGTCTTTCGCGACTCTGTAAGCCTCGTGTTCCTCTTCACGGAAACTTCCTTTTGTTGTGTCTTCTTCCTCTGAAGTTATAAACACGATTGGCAGAGGAAGGAGAGGCTAGGGGAACACGGGGATATTCCGAAAGTGTTCTCAAATTACATTTGAGAGCCGAGACCCCGATCGCGCGCCCGCCATGGCCTCCAAGATGGATATGTCTCTGGACGACATCATCAAGCTGAACCGGAGCCAGCGCGGCGGCCGCGGCGCGGGCCGGGGACGCGGCAGGGCCGCTTGGCAGGGCGGCCGCGGCGGCGGGCCCATGCGGAACCGGCCGGCCCTCGCCCGCGGCGTCGCGGGCGGCGGCAGGAATCGGCCGGCGCCCTACAGCGGGCCGAAGCGGCTGCCCGACAAGTGGCAGCACGACCTCTTCGGCAGCGGCTTCGGGGGCGGAGCCGGCCTGGAGACCGGCGGCAGACTTCTGCTGTCCAACCTGCACTTCGGGCTGTCGGGCGCCGACGTTCAGGAAGTCTTCGCTGAATTCGGAACGCTCAGGGAGGCGGCCGTGCACTACGATCGGTGTGGGCGAAGCTTAGGGACGGCATTCCTGCACTTTGAGCGGAAGGCAGACGCCCTGGAGGCCATGAGGCAATACAACGGGGTCCCTCTGCGTGGCCGCCCTATGAACATCCAGCTCGTGACGTCACAGATCGACGCACAGCGGAGACCCACACAAAGCGGAAGCAGAGGCGGCTCGGGAGCATTTGGCAGTGGTGGCGGTGCTCCCAGAGGGACTCGCCGAGGCAGCTGGCAGCGGCGGGGAAGAGGCCGAGGCACCGGCGCCAATTCCAAACAGCAGCTCTCGGCGGAGGAGCTGGATGCACAGCTGGATGCCTACCGTGAAAGCATGGACACCAGCTAAACAGCCAGCAAATCCACGTGTGCAGCAGAACCCAGGCGTCGGTCGCCCCCGGCATCTCCAGTGGGAGGGGGGGGCGGGCGGGCGGCTGGACTGTGCAGCCAATGACGGGATTTGGGGTTTTCTCTTTTCAAATAGGACTTAAGAACTTAGGAAAGGTTTTCCCCTTTTTTGCTTGGGTTCTCAAATTCTGAAACAGACCCGTTTTGGTTTTGTACCGAATTACTTCGGGGATGATAAATTTTACTGGTTCCTGTTGTGGGGAAGGTGGTATTCTCATCGTTACTGTAGTGAAATAAGAGCGTGCGTAGAATAAATGAGTAGATAAATTGATTGATTGATTGATTGATAGATGATAGATAGATAGATAGATAGATAGATAGATAGATAGATACGTAAATAGATGGATACATAAATCGACAGATACGTAAATAGATAAATAAATAAAGTTACATTTTAACACTCGCCCACGTAGTGATGTGTTTGGCTAATTTTCTGAGACAGGGTCTCCAGAGGCCAGGCTGGCTTCGGTTCAAATTCATAGTAATCCTGGCTCACCTCCCCGAGTGCTGAAATTATACGTGTGAGCGATGGCAGATTTGATTGGAAGACAGCGATTTCATGGGAATTTTTTAATCCTTGACCTTTCTTGACCCCGAGTTGAGGGATCATAGAAACCGTGTTCGTCATGACTCTGTAAGCCTCGTGTTCATTTTCACGGAAACTGCCTTTCTTACTGTCCTCTTTCTCTGAAGTTATAAACACGATTGGCAAAGGAAGGAGAGGCTTCAGGAACACAGGAATAGTCTCTCAACCTTTTCACAGTTTATACCGAATCCACAATGGTTCCAACACTTGAGTCACGGAATGTCTACCACGGAGAGGCAGGCCCGCTCTTGTGACACGTAAATCACAAGGAGAGTTCTCCATAAGATTAGCAAAATGGTGTCAGTCAATGTGCGAGCAAGTCCTTGCTTTCCACATGACATCTTCTCTTCATCTTTCAAGCCTCAGTCAGTCACCTGGAACAAAGCTACATTCCAATCTCGTTTAGCAGGATGGTGCTGCGTAGGTGCGGTCAATCAGGCGTGGGGATGATAGGATAATGGGAGGAGGCGGATTTATCCAGACTCCCATCTGATTGGAGAGTGGAAGTTGCCAAGGGGGAGACACCGGAAGACAGAGGTGTGAGAGAAGCTTCAGGCGCCATCCAGTGCAGTGCAGCCTCAGACTGCGGCCTGGATCGCTAGGAGCTAGGAGGCCAGAGCACCCGGCAGAACTCATCCAGGTACTGGAAAGTCGTCCTCCTGTGCACACGGGTAGAGGCATCAGGAAAACTTTCTTTGCTTCTTCCCTTCAGGGAGATAGATCGAAGAGGGTCTTTCTCTGTCGTTTGGGCATTCCTGGATCTTTGAAACTTCTTAGCGCAGCAGAGATCTTTCTGGAGCGTTGGGGGTAGAACCTCCTTTTCCACACACGTGACCCAAGCACGTATCCAATCCTGCCTCACCTCCCTGAGTGCTGAATTCGGAAGCGTGAGCGGTGGAAGGTTTGCTTTGAAGACAGCGATCTCGTGGGAATCTATTAACCCTTGACATTTCTTGACCCCGAGTTGAGGGATCGTAGAACGTGTGTCTTTCGCGACTCTGTAAGCCTCGTGTTCCTCTTCACGGAAACTTCCTTTTGTTGTGTCTTCTTCCTCTGAAGTTATAAACACGATTGGCAGAGGAAGGAGAGGCTAGGGGAACACGGGGATATTCCGAAAGTGTTCTCAAATTACATTTGAGAGCCGAGACCCCGATCGCGCGCCCGCCATGGCCTCCAAGATGGATATGTCTCTGGACGACATCATCAAGCTGAACCGGAGCCAGCGCGGCGGCCGCGGCGCGGGCCGGGGACGCGGCAGGGCCGCTTGGCAGGGCGGCCGCGGCGGCGGGCCCATGCGGAACCGGCCGGCCCTCGCCCGCGGCGTCGCGGGCGGCGGCAGGAATCGGCCGGCGCCCTACAGCGGGCCGAAGCGGCTGCCCGACAAGTGGCAGCACGACCTCTTCGGCAGCGGCTTCGGGGGCGGAGCCGGCCTGGAGACCGGCGGCAGACTTCTGCTGTCCAACCTGCACTTCGGGCTGTCGGGCGCCGACGTTCAGGAAGTCTTCGCTGAATTCGGAACGCTCAGGGAGGCGGCCGTGCACTACGATCGGTGTGGGCGAAGCTTAGGGACGGCATTCCTGCACTTTGAGCGGAAGGCAGACGCCCTGGAGGCCATGAGGCAATACAACGGGGTCCCTCTGCGTGGCCGCCCTATGAACATCCAGCTCGTGACGTCACAGATCGACGCACAGCGGAGACCCACACAAAGCGGAAGCAGAGGCGGCTCGGGAGCATTTGGCAGTGGTGGCGGTGCTCCCAGAGGGACTCGCCGAGGCAGCTGGCAGCGGCGGGGAAGAGGCCGAGGCACCGGCGCCAATTCCAAACAGCAGCTCTCGGCGGAGGAGCTGGATGCACAGCTGGATGCCTACCGTGAAAGCATGGACACCAGCTAAACAGCCAGCAAATCCACGTGTGCAGCAGAACCCAGGCGTCGGTCGCCCCCGGCATCTCCAGTGGGAGGGGGGGGCGGGCGGGCGGCTGGACTGTGCAGCCAATGACGGGATTTGGGGTTTTCTCTTTTCAAATAGGACTTAAGAACTTAGGAAAGGTTTTCCCCTTTTTTTCTTGGGTTCTCAAATTCTGAAACAGACCCGTTTTGGTTTTGTACCGAATTACTTCGGGGATGATAAATTTTACTGGTTCCTGTTGTGGGGAAGGTGGTATTCTCATCGTTACTGTAGTGAAATAAGAGCGTGCGTAGAATAAATGAGTAGATAAATTGATTGATTGATTGATTGATTGATAGATAGATAGATAGATAGATAGATAGATAGATAGATACGTAAATAGATGGATACATAAATCGACAGATACGTAAATAGATAAATAAATAAAGTTACATTTTAACACTCGCCCACGTAGTGATGTGTTTGGCTAATTTTCTGAGACAGGGTCTCCAGAGGCCAGGCTGGCTTCGGTTCAAATTCATAGTAATCCTGGCTCACCTCCCCGAGTGCTGAAATTATACGTGTGAGCGATGGCAGATTTGATTGGAAGACAGCGATTTCATGGGAATTTTTTAATCCTTGACCTTTCTTGACCCCGAGTTGAGGGATCATAGAAACCGTGTTCGTCATGACTCTGTAAGCCTCGTGTTCATTTTCACGGAAACTGCCTTTCTTACTGTCCTCTTTCTCTGAAGTTATAAACACGATTGGCAAAGGAAGGAGAGGCTTCAGGAACACAGGAATAGTCTCTCAACCTTTTCACAGTTTATACCGAATCCACAATGGTTCCAACACTTGAGTCACGGAATGTCTACCACGGAGAGGCAGGCCCGCTCTTGTGACACGTAAATCACAAGGAGAGTTCTCCATAAGATTAGCAAAATGGTGTCAGTCAATGTGCGAGCAAGTCCTTGCTTTCCACATGACATCTTCTCTTCATCTTTCAAGCCTCAGTCAGTCACCTGGAACAAAGCTACATTCCAATCTCGTTTAGCAGGATGGTGCTGCGTAGGTGCGGTCAATCAGGCGTGGGGATGATAGGATAATGGGAGGAGGCGGATTTATCCAGACTCCCATCTGATTGGAGAGTGGAAGTTGCCAAGGGGGAGACACCGGAAGACAGAGGTGTGAGAGAAGCTTCAGGCGCCATCCAGTGCAGTGCAGCCTCAGACTGCGGCCTGGATCGCTAGGAGCTAGGAGGCCAGAGCACCCGGCAGAACTCATCCAGGTACTGGAAAGTCGTCCTCCTGTGCACACGGGTAGAGGCATCAGGAAAACTTTCTTTGCTTCTTCCCTTCAGGGAGATAGATCGAAGAGGGTCTTTCTCTGTCGTTTGGGCATTCCTGGATCTTTGAAACTTCTTAGCGCAGCAGAGATCTTTCTGGAGCGTTGGGGGTAGAACCTCCTTTTCCACACACGTGACCCAAGCACGTATCCAATCCTGCCTCACCTCCCTGAGTGCTGAATTCGGAAGCGTGAGCGGTGGAAGGTTTGCTTTGAAGACAGCGATCTCGTGGGAATCTATTAACCCTTGACATTTCTTGACCCCGAGTTGAGGGATCGTAGAACGTGTGTCTTTCGCGACTCTGTAAGCCTCGTGTTCCTCTTCACGGAAACTTCCTTTTGTTGTGTCTTCTTCCTCTGAAGTTATAAACACGATTGGCAGAGGAAGGAGAGGCTAGGGGAACACGGGGATATTCCGAAAGTGTTCTCAAATTACATTTGAGAGCCGAGACCCCGATCGCGCGCCCGCCATGGCCTCCAAGATGGATATGTCTCTGGACGACATCATCAAGCTGAACCGGAGCCAGCGCGGCGGCCGCGGCGCGGGCCGGGGACGCGGCAGGGCCGCTTGGCAGGGCGGCCGCGGCGGCGGGCCCATGCGGAACCGGCCGGCCCTCGCCCGCGGCGTCGCGGGCGGCGGCAGGAATCGGCCGGCGCCCTACAGCGGGCCGAAGCGGCTGCCCGACAAGTGGCAGCACGACCTCTTCGGCAGCGGCTTCGGGGGCGGAGCCGGCCTGGAGACCGGCGGCAGACTTCTGCTGTCCAACCTGCACTTCGGGCTGTCGGGCGCCGACGTTCAGGAAGTCTTCGCTGAATTCGGAACGCTCAGGGAGGCGGCCGTGCACTACGATCGGTGTGGGCGAAGCTTAGGGACGGCATTCCTGCACTTTGAGCGGAAGGCAGACGCCCTGGAGGCCATGAGGCAATACAACGGGGTCCCTCTGCGTGGCCGCCCTATGAACATCCAGCTCGTGACGTCACAGATCGACGCACAGCGGAGACCCACACAAAGCGGAAGCAGAGGCGGCTCGGGAGCATTTGGCAGTGGTGGCGGTGCTCCCAGAGGGACTCGCCGAGGCAGCTGGCAGCGGCGGGGAAGAGGCCGAGGCACCGGCGCCAATTCCAAACAGCAGCTCTCGGCGGAGGAGCTGGATGCACAGCTGGATGCCTACCGTGAAAGCATGGACACCAGCTAAACAGCCAGCAAATCCACGTGTGCAGCAGAACCCAGGCGTCGGTCGCCCCCGGCATCTCCAGTGGGAGGGGGGGGCGGGCGGGCGGCTGGACTGTGCAGCCAATGACGGGATTTGGGGTTTTCTCTTTTCAAATAGGACTTAAGAACTTAGGAAAGGTTTTCCCCTTTTTTTCTTGGGTTCTCAAATTCTGAAACAGACCCGTTTTGGTTTTGTACCGAATTACTTTGGGGATAAATTTTACTGGTTCCTGTTGTGGGGAAGGTGGTATTCTCATCGTTACTGTAGTGAAATAAGAGCGTGCGTAGAGTAAATGAGTAGATAAATTGATTGATTGATTGATAGATAGATAGATAGATAGATAGATAGATAGATAGATACGTAAATAGATGGATACATAAATCGATCGACACGTAAATAGATAAATAAATAAAGTTACATTTTAACACTCGCCCACGTAGTGATGTGTTTGGCTAATTTTCTGAGACAGGGTCTCCAGAGGCCAGGCTGGCTTCAGTTCAAATTCATAGTAATCCTGGCTCACCTCCCTGAGTGCTGAAATTATACGTGTGAGCGATGGAAGATTTGATTGGAAGACAGCGATTTCATGGGAATTTTTTAATCCTTGACCTCTGGAGTCTGAGGGTGACCTCTGGAATCAGCCTGCAGGATTGCTCTACCTCCTTTTTGGCTTTTCTCTGATGTTTCTCGAGCTTGCCTTCCAGGAAGGTTAGCTGCCATTTCCAACAAGCATTTGAAGAATATTCTGGCACCCGATCTCAGGTCCTTCTGCTTGGGAGGCAGACACTTAACCCCTGAGCCATTTCACCCTTCCCCTAATTTCTTTTCTAGGAGAATTTTACAAGGACTGCATTCCTTATTGCTACACTCCAAACACACACACACACACACACACACACACACACACGTAGTCACAAACGCAAGCACAGGCATACATACTTAAAGAGGGAGGGGAGGGGAGGGAGAGAGAGAGAGAGAGAGAGAGAGAGAGAGAGAGAGAGAGAGAGAGAAAGGGAGCATATTTTTTGACCTGTTGAGAGCTACCATTTCCAGTACAGGACTTGATAAGAGACAGAATAACTCCTCTGCCTCTGCCCATATGGAAGCAACTGCATCGGTTCGCTTTCCTCTATGTGAACTGATGAAGCCCCCAGCCCTTTCTCCAACTGGACTATTTTCATCTAGACTTTGAAAACTACAATTGAACCACTGCTTTCAAGGTTTCTTTTTTGGGAATCACTTCCTTCTTCCCCCTTGAAAACCCATTTCTTAAAAATATCTGTTGGATTGCTTGATATCAGTTCTGTGTAGACCCGACTTCAACTTTTGAGTACTGAATTGCGATGGATTCCAAGCAATTTCCCCTCTTTCTGAGTCGAAGAATGATAGGAAGGGGAGGGAGAGTTGGCAACATCTTCCACCTGTAGGAATTTCTTACTTTCCCTCTCTATGGATTCTGTAGATCCAGAGGATTGCTGTATTGCAGTCGGAGAGAGTAATTTACTCAACCTCCTTTTCCCTTCCTAGTGTAGAACAATATTATTCCCATTTTGAACTTTGGTCACTGTACAGCTTGTAAGGCAGACACTCGGACTTAGAACCGCCTCATGGAAGGAAGGAAGAGGGTTGTGAGACGATGCACATCCACTTCTTTTTCTTTGGAAGTTGTCAAGTGTCGGGGATTTGATCCTCTAAGACGATCTCTGTCTTAGGGTTCGCACAGCGGGCAGTGATATCACTCATCTTTCTACCAGTGCACACGAGTGCAAGATGTCCTTTTCCTTCCCTGGGCGAGTTTCCTAAGGAGCGAGCTCATTTTTGGAGTGTTTGAAGGCTTTCGGCTGAAACCATCCCCCTGGTGCTGAGGAGGTAACAGGATATCCGCACCGTGTGGGTTGACTCCGAAGTGGAAGGGTTCCAGACTTTGCCAGCGGCAGCACGAGGATGGCACGAGAGCGGGGACTGCCTTTTCCCAGGAAGCCCTGGACTTGGTTGGGGAAGAGCAGCGCGCCGCAGCGGGGGCCGCTTGGCATCCGCCAGGGCCTCTGCGGGAAGGGAGGCTCAGTGCTGCAGAAAGGTACTGTCGATCAGGTTGGTGGATGGATGGACTGAGTGAGAGAGTGAGTGAGTTAGTGAGTGAGTGAGTGAGTGAGTGAGTGCAGGGAGAACTTTGGTCCGGGCTGCAGGCAGGCGGAATCAGCAAGGCGGCGGCTTTCCCAGGAAACCGCGCAGAGCGTGGCATTTCTTCTTTGGGAACCGAAGAGGCGGCGACAGCTGCGAGGTAGAGCGGGCGCAATTGGACTGACGGGTTCGCCAGGGGCTCAAGTCCTGCTCCCTCGGGACTTGAGAGCCCCTGTGTGGAATGCCGCGGCGCTCGCAGCGTCCTTAGCAACCGGGCTGAGGTTTCGGGAGCGCCTGAGTAGTGAGCCCCCTACGTGCCTTTCTTTGCCAGGGGGCGGGGGAAGGGGTGGGAACGTGGAGTTCGGGTTCGTCTCCCCGCACCGTTGCGGCGCAGAGATCCAGAGCAGGCCCCGCGGACCGCCTCAGCAGGCTGGGAGTTGGGGGTCTCGGGAGAAGGATGAGTCTGCCTCGCAACTCCCACCAAGCAGCTGATGGCAGAGAGTGGCTTTGGGCTGGGCCCAGGAAAGCCGCGGAGAAACCCTTGGAAATTCTGCGGGACTCAATGTCCCTGTCGCAGCCCCGCGAGGCTTGGGACCTGGAGTTTAGTGTGTGTGAGAAGGGAGAGGCAGAAGAAGTCGACTTGGAGGCTCAACCTGGAGCAGAAAGTCCACTTGAGCAGGGAGGAGAGCCAGGGACAGAGAGCAGAGCGGTACCGGCTCCTTGTTCCTTGGCGCTCCCAAGTATGTCTGGATGCATCCATGCCGTCCCACATGGCGTCCTTGGGATCCAGTGAGTCCTGGTTCTTCAGGGTTCTGATTTTTCGCACACATGTGGGAAGCACGGTTCCTTTGGCCACGCTGGCCGCTTCCTCTCCTGAGAAGAGCGTGGCCTGGGTTTGCATGGATGACTGGGAAGGAGAAGGGGCTCAGAACAGTCCAGGTCTGAGGATTCCCCGGAGGAAGAGAGGCGAGGCCCCCCTTTTACTTCAGCTGGGCTGCTGGAGCCCGAAGAGTCGCTTCCCGGCTCTTGCCCAGGGCCCATGCGATTTTCTGCGGAGGAGCCAGAGGGCTGAGGCAGAAGGCCCTTGCGGGGAAGGAGGGACCCGAGCTTCCTCCTTCCCCAGGACCCCTTGCCTGCAGAGGAGGGCCCATCCTCCCGCAGGTGGGGTCAGCAGGTGAGGAAAGCGGCCTGCCAGGGCGGCCCACACCTTTCCCTTGCCCATGGCGGCCTGCGCGTCTCTGTAGGAAGCATATTCTTCGGCGGGCAGCTCTTGAGCCAGCGGTCAGGCTCAGCCCTGTAGCGCGCGCGCAGCTCCTCCGCCTGCATCTCGTGAAGCTGCTTCGGCTCCGCGGGAGTCGCTGCCAGCGTCTGCGATCTCCACCCTGCGCTCCCTCGGGGCAGATGCCTCAGCTACTCGCTGGCCCAGCAATCTCGGTGAAACTTGTGGTATCCATTCATGGGGGGTTTCTCGGGTTCTCCCCGCAGCCGCAGCGTTCCCCCCGTGGAGCTGGAGGGGTGTCCGGAGAGGCTGGTCTGTGCGGGGGCTGGAGGGCTGTCACCTTTCCGGGCGGCTCCTGGAGCTTGGGCTGGGCGACGCGCGGGCACCAGGGATGTCTTGGAATGCCGGGCCGGGTCAGGGTGGTCTTCCTTGAATCGAGCCAGTTTGTCCTCGTAGCGCTCTTTCTCCTCATGGAAGGCGCGCATGTACTGCTGCCTCACGTGCTCCGGGAGCTGCTTGTACTTCTCGCTCAGCAGTCTGCTGAGCTGCGGGTTGTTGAGGTCAGGGTACAGCAGAGAGTACTGCGCCCTCTGCTCCCTGTAGAAGCGCAGGTAGGCGGCAGGGGCCTTTTGGGAAGCGGGTGCTTCTTGGGCGCCTGAGCCTTGGGGAGGCGTTGCGCGCGCTTGGCTTCCCGCACCAGCGCCGACAGGGTGCGCGACTTCCTCAGCTTGTGCGAAATCTCCAGCCACCCTCATCTGCACATGTCCCCCGAAACTTTCCAAAAGCTACTCTGTCTGTCCCAGTCCAGCTCGGCCTGGGTCTTCTTGAATCCTCGCCGATCGTCGGCTGCCACATTGTTCTCTATGGCTTCCAGGAGCCGCAGGGTGTCCTCGGAGACCAGCACCCTTGCGTGGGAAGCGAGGCCATGTCCACTCAGGTCTCTCGCTCAGGCAGAGGCCCAACAGCAGCTGGGCCTCTTCACACACGCAGTCTCACGCACTCACGCACCTGGCGCCGGTGGGCACTTGCTAGGCTCGCTTGCTGGGGCGGACCTCAAGGAAGAAACCAAGGCTGAGTGCAACGCACTGCACTCGCGATTCCGACTGTCCCGCAGTCTCTCCCGCGTGCTCTTGCTCGCAGAGAAAGGGGCCTTGGGGATTCAGCAGTCTGTGAAGCCTGGGCTCTCGGGACAGGGGACGCCGCGATGTGCCTCTCTCGGGGGTCTTCCTCAAGTGCCCTGTGGGCGGAGCCCTCACTTCCCTTTGTGGAAGCCCCGGCAGGCCCCACCCTGGCGGGATTCCCCAGCTCGTGGTGAGATTAGGGGCAGGGCACACCTGAAACACGCACTCAGTGCTCGGTCAGTTCTTTTTTCTCTTCTCTTCTGCCTGGCACGATCCCAGAACACGACAGGCTCAGCTCCCGGACACAGTGTCTATCTCACATCCTAGGTCAGTCGGAGGATGTGAGATACAAACGAAAATAAATAAAATAAGAGAAAATAAAAATAAAGAAGTCCAGGAGCTAGTTGACATCTGAACTTCTGGGGTGCCTTGACACACAGGTTGAGCAAGTTGCAATGGAAGGCTGAGACCTCGGCCCACTCTGGTCGTCTGGACATGTTGTTCCGAATCAAAGAATTTTCCTGACCTATTCCATAAAGTGATTTGCATGGCGTACATTTGGGTATTTTGCGTATGATTATCTTTTACACAGTAGGTGTGCAAGTGAGTAACGTGATGCTTTGGAAAACATTTTTCTTTACATAGGTAATTTATTTCTTTGGCATGCCACTCTGGAGCTCTGAGGGTGACCTCTGGAATCAGCCTGCAGGAATTGCTCTACCTCCTTTTTGGCTTTTCTCTGATGTTCTCGAGCTTGCCTTCCAGGAAGGTTAGCTGCCATTTCCAACAGCATTTGAAGAATATTTCTGGCACCCGATCTCAGGTCCTTCTGCTTGGGAGGCAGACACTTAACCCCTGAGCCATCTGACCCCTTCCCCTATTTCTTTTCTAGGAGAATTTTACAAGGACTGCATTCCTTATTGCTACACTCTAAAAACACACACACACACACACACACACACACACACACACACACACACACACGTAGTCACACACACGCAAGCACAGGCATACATACCTAGAGAGGGAGGGGGGAGGGAGGGAAAGAGAGAGGGAGAGACAGAGAGAGAGAGAGAGAGAGAGAGAGAGAGAGAGAGAGAGAGAGAAAGAGAGCATATTTTTTGACCTGTTGAGAGCTACCATTTCCAGTACAGGACTTGATAAGAGACAGAATAACTCCTCTGCCTCTGCCCATATGGAAGCAATTGCATCGGTTCGCTTTCCTCTATGTGAACTGATGAAGCCCCCAGCCCTTTCTCCACTGGACTATTTTCATCTAGACTTTGAAAACTACAATTGAAACACTGCTTTCAAGGTTTCTTTTTTGGGAATCACTTCCTTCTTCCCCCTTGAAAACCGATTTCTTAAAAATATCTGTTGGACTGCTTGATAACAGTTCTGTGTAGACCCGACTTCAACTTTTTCGAGTACTGAATTGCGATGGATTTCCAAGCAATTTCCCCTCTTTCTGAGTCGAAAGAATGATAGGAAGGGGAGGGAGAGTTGGCAACATCTTCCACCTGTAGGAATTTCTTACTTTCCCTCTCTATGGATTCTGTAGATCCAGAGGATTGCTGTATTGCAGTCGGAGAGAGTAATTTACTCAACCTCCTTTTCCCTTCCTAGTGTAGAACAATATTATTCCCATTTTGAACTTTGGTCACTGTACAGCTTGTAGGCAGACACTCGGACTTAGAACCGCCTCATGGAAGGAAGGAAGAGGGTTGTGAGGACGATGCACATCCACTTCTTTTTCTTTGGAAGTTGTCAAGTGTCGGGGATTTGATCCTCTAAGACGGCTGCGAGGTAGAGGGCGCAATTGGACTGACGGGTCGCCAGGGGCTCAAGTCTGCTCCCCGGGACTTGAGAGCCCCTGTGTGGAATGCCGGGCGGCGCGCGCAGCGTCCTTAGCAACCGGGCTGAGGTTCGGGAGCGCCTGAGTGAGTGAGCCCCCATACGGTCCCTTTCTTTGCCAGGGGGCGGGGGAAGGGGTGGGGACCGTGGAGTTCGGGTTCGTCTCCCCGCACCGTTGCGCCAGAGATCCAGAGCAGGCCCCGCGGACCGCCTCAGCAGGCTGGGAGTGGGGGGCTCGGGAGAAGGATGAGTCTGCCTCGCAACTCCCACCAAGCAGCTGATGGCAGAGAGGTGGCTTTGGGCTGGGCCCAGGAAAGCCGGCGGAGAAACCTTGGAAATTCTGCGGGACTCAATTGTCCCTGTCGCAGCCCCGCGAGGCTTGGGACCTGGAGTTTAGTGTGTGTGAGAAGGGAGAGGCGGAAGAAGTCGACTTGGAGGCTCCACCTGGAGCAGAAAGTCCACTTGAGCACGGAGGAGAGCCAGGGACAGAGAGCAGAGCGGTACCGGCTCCTTGTTCCTTGGCGCTCCCAAGTATGTCTGGATGCATCCATGCCGTCCACATGGCGTCCTTGGGATCCAGTGAGTCCTGGTTCTTCAGGGTTCTGATTTTCGCACACATTGTGGGAAGCACGGTTCCCTTTGGCCAGGCTCGCCGCTTCCCTCCCTGAGAAGAGCCTGGCCTGGGTTTGCATGGATGACTGGGAAGGAGAAGGGGCTCAGAACCAGTCCAGGTCCGAGGATTCCCCGGAGGAAGAGAGGCGAGGCCCCCCTCTTGCTTCAGCTGGGCTGCTGGAGCCCGAAGAGTCGCTTCCCGGGTCCTCTTGCCCAGGGGCCATGCGATTTTCTGCGGAGGAGCCAGAGGGGCTGAGGCAGAAGGCCCCTTGCGGGGAAGGAGGGACCCGAGCTTCCTCCTTCCCCCAGGACCCCTTGCCTGCAGAGGAGGGCCCATCCTCCCGCGCAGGTGGGGCTCCGCAGGTGAGGAAGCGGCCTGCCAGGGCGGCCCACACCTTTCCCTTGCCCATGGCGGCCTGCGCGTCTCTGTAGGAAGCATATTCCTCGGGCGACAGGCTCTTGAGCCAGCGGTCCAGGCTCAGCCTGTAGCGCGCGCGCAGCTCCTCCGCCTGCCTCTCGTGAAGCTGCTTCAGGCTCCGCGGGAGTCGCTGCCAGCGTCTGCCGATCTCCACCCTGCGCTCCCTCGGGGGCAGATGCCTCAGCTCCTCGCTGGCCCAGCAATCTCGGTGAAACTTGTGGTATCCATTCATGGGGGGTTTCTCGGGTTCTCCCCGCAGCCGCAGCGTTCCCCCGTGGAGCTGGAGGGGTGTCCCGGAGAGGCTGGTCGGTGCGGGGGCCTGGAGGGCTGTCACCTTTCCCGGGGGCGGCTCCTGGGAGCCTTGGGCTGGGCGACGCGCGGGCACCAGGGATGTCTTGGAATGCCGGGCCGGGTCAGGGTGGTCTTCCTTGAATCGAGCCAGTTTCTCCTCGTAGAGCTCTTTCTCCTCGTGGAAGGCGCGCACGTACTGCTGCCTCACGTGCTCCGGGAGCTGCTTGTACTTCTCGCTCAGCAGTCTGCTGAGCTGCGGGTTGTTGAGGTCAGGGTACAGCCGAGAGTACTGGGCCCTCTGCTCCCTGTAGAAGCGCAGGTAGGCGGTCAGGGGCCTTTTGGGGAAGTCGGGGTGCTTCTTGGGCGCCTGAGCCTTGGGGAGGCGTTGCGCGCGGCGCTTGGCTTCCCGCACCAGCGCCGACAGGGTGCGCGACTTCCTCAGCTTGTGCGAAATCTCCAGCCACCTCAGTCTGCACATGTCCCCCGAGAACTTTCCAAAAGCTACTCTGTCCCAGTCCAGCTCGGCCTGGGTCTTCTTGAATCCTCGCCGATCGTCGGCTGCCACATTGTTCTCTATGGCTTCCAGGAGCCGCAGGGTGTCTCTCGGAGACCAGCACCCTTGCGTGGGAAGCGAGGCCATGTCCACTCAGGTCTCTCGCTCAGGCAGAGGCCCCAACAGCAGCTGGCCTCTTCACACACGCAGTCTCACGCACTCACGCACCTGGCACCGGGTGGGCACTTGCTAGGCTCGCTTGCTGGGGCGGACCTCAAGGAAGAAACACAAGGCTGAGTGCACGCACTGCACTCGCGATTCCGACTGTCCCGCAGTCTCTCCCGCGTGCTCTTGCTCGCAGAGAAAGGGGCCTTGGGATTCAGCAGTCTGTGAAGCCTGGGCTCTCGGGACAGGGGACGCCGCGATGTGCCTCTCTCGGGGGTCTTCCTGCAAGTGCCTGTGGGCGGAGCCCTCACTCCCTTGGCGGAAGCCCCTGCAGGCCCCACCCTGGCGGGATTCCCCAGCTCCGTGGTGAGATTAGGGGCAGGGCACACCTGAACACGCACTCAGCGCTCGGTCAGTTCTTTTCTCTTCTCTTCTGCCTGGCACGATCCCAGAACACGACAGGCTCAGCTCCCGGACACAGTGTCTATCTCACATCCTAGGTCAGTCGGAGGATGTGAGATACAAAACGAAAATAAATAAAATAAGAGAAAATAAAAATAAAGAAGTCCAGGAGCTAGTTGACATCTGAACTTCTGGGGTGCCTTGACCACACAGGTTGAGCAAGTTGCAATGGAAGGCTGAGACCTCGCCCACTCTGGTCGTCTGGACATGTTGTTCCGAATCAAAGAATTTTCCTGACCTATTCCATAAAGTGATTTGCATGGCGTACATTTGTGTATTTTGCGTATGATTATCTTTTACACAGTAGGTGTGTAAGTGAGTAACGTGATGCTTTTGGAAAACCTTTTTCTTTACATAGGTATTTATTTCTTTGGCATGCCACTCTGGAGCTCTGAGGGTGACCTCTGGAATCAGCCTGCAGGATTGCTCTACCTCCTTTTTGGCTTTTCTCTGATGTTTCTCGAGCTTGCCTTCCAGGAAGGTTAGCTGCCATTTCCAACAAGCATTTGAAGAATATTCTGGCACCCGATCTCAGGTCCTTCTGCTTGGGAGGCAGACACTTAACCCCTGAGCCATCTGACCCTTCCCCTAATTTCTTTTCTAGGAGAATTTTACAAGGACTGCATTCCTTATTGCTACACTCCAAACACACACACACACACACACACACACACACACACACACACACGTAGTCACACACGCAAGCACAGGCATACATACCTAGAGAGGGAGGGGAGGGAGGGAGAGAGAGAGGAGAGAGAGAGAGAGAGAGAGAGAGAGAGAGAGAGAGAGAGAGAAGAGAGCATATTTTTTGACCTGTTGAGAGCTACCATTTCCAGTACAGGACTTGATAAGAGACAGAATAACTCCTCTGCCTCTGCCCATATGGAAGCAACTGCATCGGTTCGCTTTCCTCTATGTGAACTGATGAAGCCCCCAGCCCTTTCTCCAACTGGACTATTTTCATCTAGACTTTGAAAACTACAATTGAACCACTGCTTTCAAGGTTTCTTTTTTGGGAATCACTTCCTTCTTCCCCCTTGAAAACCGATTTCTTAAAAATATCTGTTGGACTGCTTGATAACAGTTCTGTGTAGACCCGACTTCAACTTTTTCGAGTACTGAATTGCGATGGATTTCCAAGCAATTTCCCCTCTTTCTGAGTCGAAAGAATGATAGGAAGGGGAGGGAGAGTTGGCAACATCTTCCACCTGTAGGAATTTCTTACTTTCCCTCTCTATGGATTCTGTAGATCCAGAGGATTGCTGTATTGCAGTCGGAGAGAGTAGTTTACTCAACCTCCTTTTCCCTTCCTAGTGTAGAACAATATTATTCCCATTTTGAACTTTGGTCACTGTACAGCTTGTGAGGCAGACACTCGGACTTAGAACCGCCTCATGGAAGGAAGGAAGAGGGTTGTGAGGACGATGCACATCCACTTCTTTTTCTTTGGAAGTTGTCAAGTGTCGGGGATTTGATCCTCTAAGACGATCTCTGTCTTAGGGTTCCGCACAGCGGGCAGTGATATCACTCATCTTTCTGCCGGTGCACACGAGTCCAAGATGTCCTGTTCCTTCCCTGGGCGAGTTTCCTAAGGAGCGAGCTCATTTTTGGAGTGTTTGAAGGCTTTCGGCTGAAACCGTCCCCCTGGTGCTGAGGAGGTAACAGGATATCCGCACCGTGTGGGTTGACTCCGAAGTGGAAGGGTTCCAGACTTTGCCAGCGGCAGCACGAGGATGGCACGAGAGCGGGGACTGCCTTTTCCCAGGAAGCCCTGGACTTGGTTGGGGAAGAGCAGCGCGCCGCAGCGGGGCCGCTTGGCATCCGCCAGGGCCTCTGCGGGAGGGAGGCTCAGTGCTGCAGAGAGGTCTGTCGATCAGTCGGTGGATGGGTGAGTGAGTGAGTGAGTGAGTGAGTGAGTGAGTGAGTGAGTGAGTGCAGGGCGACCTTCGGTCCGGGCTGCAGGCGGGCGGAATCAGCAGGCGGCGGCTTTCCCAGGAGACCCGCGCAGAGCGTGGCATTTCTTCTTTGGGAACCGAAGAGGCGGGCGGCGGCTGCGAGGTAGAGCGGGCGCAATTGGACTGACGGGTCGCCAGGGGCTCAAGTCTGCTCCCCGGGACTTGAGAGCCCCTGTGTGGAATGCCGGCGCGGCGCGCGCAGCGTCCTTAGCAACCGGGCTGAGGTTCGGGGAGCGCCTGAGTGAGTGAGCACCAGTACGTCCCTTTCTTTGCCAGGGGGCGGGGGAAGGGGTGGGGACCGTGGAGTTCGGGTTCGTCTCCCCGCACCGTTGCGCCAGAGATCCAGAGCAGGCCCCGCGGACCGCCTCAGCAGGCTGGGAGTGGGGGGCTCGGGAGAAGGATGAGTCTGCCCCGCAACTCCCACCAAGCAGCTGATGGCAGAGAGGTGGCTTTGGGCTGGGCCCAGGAAAGCCGGGAGAAACCCTTGGAAATTCTGCGGGACTCAATTGTCCCTGTCGCAGCCCCGCGAGGCTTGGGACCTGGAGTTTAGTGTGTGTGAGAAGGGAGAGGCGGAAGAAGTCGACTTGGAGGCTCCACCTGGAGCAGAAAGTCCACTTGAGCACGGAGGAGAGCCAGGGACAGAGAGCAGAGCGGTACCGGCTCCTTGTTCCTTGGCGCTCCCAAGTATGTCTGGATGCATCCATGCCGTCCACATGGCGTCCTTGGGATCCAGTGAGTCCTGGTTCTTCAGGGTTCTGATTTTCGCACACATTGTGGGAAGCACGGTTCCCTTTGGCCAGGCTCGCCGCTTCCCTCCCTGAGAAGAGCCTGGCCTGGGTTTGCATGGATGACTGGGAAGGAGAAGGGGCTCAGAACCAGTCCAGGTCCGAGGATTCCCCGGAGGAAGAGAGGCGAGGCCCCCCTCTTGCTTCAGCTGGGCTGCTGGAGCCCGAAGAGTCGCTTCCCGGGTCCTCTTGCCCAGGGGCCATGCGATTTTCTGCGGAGGAGCCAGAGGGGCTGAGGCAGAAGGCCCCTTGCGGGGAAGGAGGGACCCGAGCTTCCTCCTTCCCCCAGGACCCCTTGCCTGCAGAGGAGGGCCCATCCTCCCGCGCAGGTGGGGCTCCGCAGGTGAGGAAGCGGCCTGCCAGGGCGGCCCACACCTTTCCCTTGCCCATGGCGGCCTGCGCGTCTCTGTAGGAAGCATATTCCTCGGGCGACAGGCTCTTGAGCCAGCGGTCCAGGCTCAGCCTGTAGCGCGCGCGCAGCTCCTCCGCCTGCCTCTCGTGAAGCTGCTTCAGGCTCCGCGGGAGTCGCTGCCAGCGTCTGCCGATCTCCACCCTGCGCTCCCTCGGGGGCAGATGCCTCAGCTCCTCGCTGGCCCAGCAATCTCGGTGAAACTTGTGGTATCCATTCATGGGGGGTTTCTCGGGTTCTCCCCGCAGCCGCAGCGTTCCCCCGTGGAGCTGGAGGGGTGTCCCGGAGAGGCTGGTCGGTGCGGGGGCCTGGAGGGCTGTCACCTTTCCCGGGGGCGGCTCCTGGGAGCCTTGGGCTGGGCGACGCGCGGGCACCAGGGATGTCTTGGAATGCCGGGCCGGGTCAGGGTGGTCTTCCTTGAATCGAGCCAGTTTCTCCTCGTAGAGCTCTTTCTCCTCGTGGAAGGCGCGCACGTACTGCTGCCTCACGTGCTCCGGGAGCTGCTTGTACTTCTCGCTCAGCAGTCTGCTGAGCTGCGGGTTGTTGAGGTCAGGGTACAGCCGAGAGTACTGGGCCCTCTGCTCCCTGTAGAAGCGCAGGTAGGCGGTCAGGGGCCTTTTGGGGAAGTCGGGGTGCTTCTTGGGCGCCTGAGCCTTGGGGAGGCGTTGCGCGCGGCGCTTGGCTTCCCGCACCAGCGCCGACAGGGTGCGCGACTTCCTCAGCTTGTGCGAAATCTCCAGCCACCTCAGTCTGCACATGTCCCCCGAGAACTTTCCAAAAGCTACTCTGTCCCAGTCCAGCTCGGCCTGGGTCTTCTTGAATCCTCGCCGATCGTCGGCTGCCACATTGTTCTCTATGGCTTCCAGGAGCCGCAGGGTGTCTCTCGGAGACCAGCACCCTTGCGTGGGAAGCGAGGCCATGTCCACTCAGGTCTCTCGCTCAGGCAGAGGCCCCAACAGCAGCTGGCCTCTTCACACACGCAGTCTCACGCACTCACGCACCTGGCACCGGGTGGGCACTTGCTAGGCTCGCTTGCTGGGGCGGACCTCAAGGAAGAAACACAAGGCTGAGTGCACGCACTGCACTCGCGATTCCGACTGTCCCGCAGTCTCTCCCGCGTGCTCTTGCTCGCAGAGAAAGGGGCCTTGGGATTCAGCAGTCTGTGAAGCCTGGGCTCTCGGGACAGGGGACGCCGCGATGTGCCTCTCTCGGGGGTCTTCCTGCAAGTGCCTGTGGGCGGAGCCCTCACTCCCTTGGCGGAAGCCCCTGCAGGCCCCACCCTGGCGGGATTCCCCAGCTCCGTGGTGAGATTAGGGGCAGGGCACACCTGAACACGCACTCAGCGCTCGGTCAGTTCTTTTCTCTTCTCTTCTGCCTGGCACGATCCCAGAACACGACAGGCTCAGCTCCCGGACACAGTGTCTATCTCACATCCTAGGTCAGTCGGAGGATGTGAGATACAAAACGAAAATAAATAAAATAAGAGAAAATAAAAATAAAGAAGTCCAGGAGCTAGTTGACATCTGAACTTCTGGGGTGCCTTGACCACACAGGTTGAGCAAGTTGCAATGGAAGGCTGAGACCTCGCCCACTCTGGTCGTCTGGACATGTTGTTCCGAATCAAAGAATTTTCCTGACCTATTCCATAAAGTGATTTGCATGGCGTACATTTGTGTATTTTGCGTATGATTATCTTTTACACAGTAGGTGTGTAAGTGAGTAACGTGATGCTTTTGGAAAACCTTTTTCTTTACATAGGTATTTATTTCTTTGGCATGCCACTCTGGAGCTCTGAGGGTGACCTCTGGAATCAGCCTGCAGGATTGCTCTACCTCCTTTTTGGCTTTTCTCTGATGTTTCTCGAGCTTGCCTTCCAGGAAGGTTAGCTGCCATTTCCAACAAGCATTTGAAGAATATTCTGGCACCCGATCTCAGGTCCTTCTGCTTGGGAGGCAGACACTTAACCCCTGAGCCATCTGACCCTTCCCCTAATTTCTTTTCTAGGAGAATTTTACAAGGACTGCATTCCTTATTGCTACACTCCAAACACACACACACACACACACACACACACACACACACACACACACGTAGTCACACACGCAAGCACAGGCATACATACCTAGAGAGGGAGGGGGAGGGAGGGAGAGAGAGAGGGAGAGAGAGAGAGAGAGAGAGAGAGAGAGAGAGAGAGAGAGAGAAAGAGAGCATATTTTTTGACCTGTTGAGAGCTACCATTTCCAGTACAGGACTTGATAAGAGACAGAATAACTCCTCTGCCTCTGCCCATATGGAAGCAATTGCATCGGTTCGTTTTCCTCTATGTGAACTGATGAAGCCCCCAGCCCTTTCTCCAACTGGACTATTTTCATCTAGACTTTGAAAACTACAATTGAAACCACTGCTTTCAAGGTTTCTTTTTTGGGAATCACTTCCTTCTTCCCCCTTGAAAACCGATTTCTTAAAAATATCTGTTGGACTGCTTGATAACAGTTCTGTGTAGACCCGACTTCAACTTTTTCGAGTACTGAATTGCGATGGATTTCCAAGCAATTTCCCCTCTTTCTGAGTCGAAAGAATGATAGGAAGGGGAGGGAGAGTTGGCAACATCTTCCACCTGTAGGAATTTCTTACTTTCCCTCTCTATGGATTCTGTAGATCCAGAGGATTGCTGTATTGCAGTCGGAGAGAGTAATTTACTCAACCTCCTTTTCCCTTCCTAGTGTAGAACAATATTATTCCCATTTTGAACTTTGGTCACTGTACAGCTTGTAAGGCAGACACTCGGACTTAGAACCGCCTCATGGAAGGAAGGAAGAGGGTTGTGAGGACGATGCACATCCACTTCTTTTTCTTTGGAAGTTGTCAAGTGTCGGGGATTTGATCCTCTAAGACGGCTGCGAGGTAGAGTGGGCGCAATTGGACTGACGGGTCGCCAGGGGCTCAAGTCTGCTCCCCGGGACTTGAGAGCCCCTGTGTGGAATGGTGGCGTGGCGCGCGCAGCGTCCTTAGCAACCGGGCTGAGGTTCGGGGAGCGCCTGAGTGAGTGAGCCCCCATACGTGCCTTTCTTTGCCAGGGGGCGGGGGAAGGGGTGGGGACCGTGGAGTTCGGGTTCGTCTCCCCGCACCGTTGCGCCAGAGATCCAGAGCAGGCCCCGCGGACCGCCTCAGCAGGCTGGGAGTGGGGGGCTCGGGAGAAGGATGAGTCTGCCTCGCAACTCCCACCAAGCAGCTGATGGCAGAGAGGTGGCTTTGGGCTGGGCCCAGGAAAGCCGCGGAGAAACCCTTGGAAATTCTGCGGGACTCAATTGTCCCTGTCGCAGCCCCGCGAGGCTTGGGACCTGGAGTTTAGTGTGTGTGAGAAGGGAGAGGCAGAAGAAGTCGACTTGGAGGCTCAACCTGGAGCAGAAAGTCCACTTGAGCAGGGAGGAGAGCCAGGGACAGAGAGCAGAGCGGTACCGGCTCCTTGTTCCTTGGCGCTCCCAAGTATGTCTGGATGCATCCATGCCGTCCACATGGCGTCCTTGGGATCCAGTGAGTCCTGGTTCTTCAGGGTTCTGATTTTCGCACACATTGTGGGAAGCACGGTTCCCTTTGGCCACGCTGGCCGCTTCTCTCCCTGAGAAGAGCGTGGCCTGGGTTTGCATGGATGACTGGGAAGGAGAAGGGGCTCAGAACCAGTCCAGGTCTGAGGATTCCCCGGAGGAAGAGAGGCGAGGCCCCCCTCTTGCTTCAGCTGGGCTGCTGGAGCCCGAAGAGTCGCTTCCCGGGTCCTCTTGCCCAGGGGCCATGCGATTTTCTGCGGAGGAGCCAGAGGGGCTGAGGCAGAAGGCCCCTTGCGGGGAAGGAGGGACCCGAGCTTCCTCCTTCCCCCAGGACCCCTTGCCTGCAGAGGAGGGCCCATCCTCCCGCGCAGGTGGGGCTCAGCAGGTGAGGAAGCGGCCTGCCAGGGCGGCCCACACCTTTCCCTTGCCCATGGCGGCCTGCGCGTCTCTGTAGGAAGCATATTCTTCGGGCGACAGGCTCTTGAGCCAGCGGTCCAGGCTCAGCCTGTAGCGCGCGCGCAGCTCCTCCGCCTGCCTCTCGTGAAGCTGCTTCAGGCTCCGCGGGAGTCGCTGCCAGCGTCTGCCGATCTCCACCCTGCGCTCCCTCGGGGGCAGATGCCTCAGCTACTCGCTGGCCCAGCAATCTCGGTGAAACTTGTGGTATCCATTCATGGGGGGTTTCTCGGGTTCTCCCCGCAGCCGCAGCGTTCCCCCGTGGAGCTGGAGGGGTGTCCCGGAGAGGCTGGTCTGTGCGGGGGCCTGGAGGGCTGTCACCTTTCCCGGGGGCGGCTCCTGGGAGCCTTGGGCTGGGCGACGCGCGGGCACCAGGGATGTCTTGGAATGCCGGGCCGGGTCAGGGTGGTCTTCCTTGAATCGAGCCAGTTTGTCCTCGTAGCGCTCTTTCTCCTCATGGAAGGCGCGCATGTACTGCTGCCTCACGTGCTCCGGGAGCTGCTTGTACTTCTCGCTCAGCAGTCTGCTGAGCTGCGGGTTGTTGAGGTCAGGGTACAGCAGAGAGTACTGCGCCCTCTGCTCCCTGTAGAAGCGCAGGTAGGCGGTCAGGGGCCTTTTGGGGAAGTCGGGGTGCTTCTTGGGCGCCTGAGCCTTGGGGAGGCGTTGTGCGCGGCGCTTGGCTTCCCGCACCAGCGCCGACAGGGTGCGCGACTTCCTCAGCTTGTGCGAAATCTCCAGCCACCTCAGTCTGCACATGTCCCCCGAGAACTTTCCAAAAGCTACTCTGTCCCAGTCCAGCTCGGCCTGGGTCTTCTTGAATCCTCGCCGATCGTCGGCTGCCACATTGTTCTCTATGGCTTCCAGGAGCCGCAGGGTGTCTCTCGAGACCAGCACCCTTGCGTGGGAAGCGAGGCCATGTCCACTCAGGTCTCTCGCTCAGGCAGAGGCCCCAACAGCAGCTGGCCTCTTCACACACGCAGTCTCACGCACTCACGCACCTGGCACCGGGTGGGCACTTGCTAGGCTCGCTTGCTGGGGCGGACCTCAAGGAAGAAACACAAGGCTGAGTGCACGCACTGCACTCGCGATTCCGACTGTCCCGCAGTCTCTCCCGCGTGCTCTTGCTCGCAGAGAAAGGGGCCTTGGGATTCAGCAGTCTGTGAAGCCTGGGCTCTCGGGACAGGGGACGCCGCGATGTGCCTCTCTCGGGGGTCTTCCTGCAAGTGCCTGTGGGCGGAGCCCTCACTCCCTTGGCGGAAGCCCCGGCAGGCCCCACCCTGGCGGGATTCCCCAGCTCCGTGGTGAGATTAGGGGCAGGGCACACCTGAACACGCACTCAGTGCTCGGTCAGTTCTTTTCTCTTCTCTTCTGCCTGGCACGATCCCAGAACACGACAGGCTCAGCTCCCGGACACAGTGTCTATCTCACATCCTAGGTCAGTCGGAGGATGTGAGATACAAAACGAAAATAAATAAAATAAGAGAAAATAAAAATAAAGAAGTCCAGGAGCTAGTTGACATCTGAACTTCTGGGGTGCCTTGACCACACAGGTTGAGCAAGTTGCAATGGAAGGCTGAGACCTCGCCCACTCTGGTCGTCTGGACATGTTGTTCCGAATCAAAGAATTTTCCTGACCTATTCCATAAAGTGATTTGCATGGCGTACATTTGTGTATTTTGCGTATGATTATCTTTTACACAGTAGGTGTGCAAGTGAGTAACGTGATGCTTTTGGAAAACCTTTTTCTTTACATAGGTATTTATTTCTTTGGCATGCCACTCTGGAGCTCTGAGGGTGACCTCTGGAATCAGCCTGCAGGATTGCTCTACCTCCTTTTTGGCTTTTCTCTGATGTTTCTCGAGCTTGCCTTCCAGGAAGGTTAGCTGCCATTTCCAACAAGCATTTGAAGAATATTCTGGCACCCGATCTCAGGTCCTTCTGCTTGGGAGGCAGACACTTAACCCCTGAGCCATCTGACCCTTCCCCTAATTTCTTTTCTAGGAGAATTTTACAAGGACTGCATTCCTTATTGCTACACTCCAAACACACACACACACACACACACACACACACACACACACACGTAGTCACACACGCAAGCACAGGCATACATACCTAGAGAGGGGAGGGGAGGGAGGAGAGGAGAGAGAGAGAGAGAGAGAGAGAGAGAGAGAGAGAGAGAGAGGAGAGAGAGAGAGAGAGAGAGAGAGAAAGAGAGCATATTTTTGACCTGTTGAGAGCTACCATTTCCAGTACAGGACTTGATAAGAGACAGAATAACTCCTCTGCCTCTGCCCATATGGAAGCACTGCATCGTTCGCTTTCCTCTATGTGAACTGATGAAGCCCCCAGCCCTTTCTCCAACTGGACTATTTTCATCTAGACTTTGAAAACTACAATTGAACCACTGCTTTCAAGGTTTCTTTTTTGGGAATCACTTCCTTCTTCCCCCTTGAAAACCGATTTCTTAAAAATATCTGTTGGACTGCTTGATAACAGTTCTGTGTAGACCCGACTTCAACTTTTTCGAGTACTGAATTGCGATGGATTTCCAAGCAATTTCCCCTCTTTCTGAGTCGAAAGAATGATAGGAAGGGGAGGGAGAGTTGGCAACATCTTCCACCTGTAGGAATTTCTTACTTTCCCTCTCTATGGATTCTGTAGATCCAGAGGATTGCTGTATTGCAGTCGGAGAGAGTAATTTACTCAACCTCCTTTTCCCTTCCTAGTGTAGAACAATATTATTCCCATTTTGAACTTTGGTCACTGTACAGCTTGTGAGGCAGACACTCGGACTTAGAACCGCCTCATGGAAGGAAGGAAGAGGGTTGTGAGGACGATGCACATCCACTTCTTTTTCTTTGGAAGTTGTCAAGTGTCGGGGATTTGATCCTCTAAGACGATCTCTGTCTTAGGGTTCCGCACAGAGGGCAGTGATATCACTCATCTTTCTGCCGGTGCACACGAGTCCAAGATGTCCTGTTCCTTCCCTGGGCGAGTTTCCTAAGGAGCGAGCTCATTTTTGGAGTGTTTGAAGGCTTTCGGCTGAAACCGTCCCCCTGGTGCTGAGGAGGTAACAGGATATCCGCACCGTGTGGGTTGACTCCGAAGTGGAAGGGTTCCAGAATTTGCCAGCGGCAGCACGAGGATGGCACGAGAGCGGGGACTGCCTTTTCCCAGAAGCCCTGGACTTGGTTGGGGAAGAGCAGCGCGCCGCAGCGGGGCCGCTTGGCATCCGCCAGGGCCTCTGCGGGAGGGAGGCTCAGTGCTGCAGAGAGGTCTGTCGATCAGTGGTGGATGGGTGAGTGAGTGAGTGAGTGAGTGAGTGATGAGTGAGTAGTGAGTGAGTGAGTGAGTGCAGGGCGACCTTCGGTCCGGGCTGCAGGCGGGCGGAATCAGCAGGCGGCGGCTTTCCCAGGAGACCGCGCAGAGCGTGGCATTTCTTCTTTGGGAACCGAAGAGGCGGGCGGCGGCTGCGAGGTAGAGCGGGCGCAATTGGACTGACGGGTCGCCAGGGGCTCAAGTCTGCTCCCCGGGACTTGAGAGCCCCTGTGTGGAATGCTGGCGCGGCGCGCGCAGCGTCCTTAGCAACCGGGCTGAGGTTCGGGGAGCGCCTGAGTGAGTGAGCACCAGTACGTGCCTTTCTTTGCCAGGGGTTGGGGGAAGGGGTGGGGACCGTGGAGTTCGGGTTCGTCTCCCCGCACCGTTGCGCCAGAGATCCAGAGCAGGCCCCGCGGACCGCCTCAGCAGGCTGGGAGTGGGGGGCTCGGGAGAAGGATGAGTCTGCCCCGCAACTCCCACCAAGCAGCTGATGGCAGAGAGGTGGCTTTGGGCTGGGCCCAGGAAAGCCGCGGAGAAACCCTTGGAAATTCTGCGGGACTCAATTGTCCCTGTCGCAGCCCCGCGAGGCTTGGGACCTGGAGTTTAGTGTGTGTGAGAAGGGAGAGGCGGAAGAAGTCGACTTGGAGGCTCCACCTGGAGCAGAAAGTCCACTTGGCACGGAGGAGAGCCAGGGACAGAGAGCAGAGCGGTACCGGCTCCTTGTTCCTTGGCGCTCCCAAGTATGTCTGGATGCATCCATGCCGTCCACATGGCGTCCTTGGGATCCAGTGAGTCCTGGTTCTTCAGGGTTCTGATTTTCGCACACATTGTGGGAAGCACGGTTCCCTTTGGCCAGGCTCGCCGCTTCCCTCCCTGAGAAGAGCCTGGCCTGGGTTTGCATGGATGACTGGGAAGGAGAAGGGGCTCAGAACCAGTCCAGGTCCGAGGATTCCCCGGAGGAAGAGAGGCGAGGCCCCCCTCTTGCTTCAGCTGGGCTGCTGGAGCCCGAAGAGTCGCTTCCCGGGTCCTCTTGCCCAGGGGCCATGCGATTTTCTGCGGAGGAGCCAGAGGGGCTGAGGCAGAAGGCCCCTTGCGGGGAAGGAGGGACCCGAGCTTCCTCCTTCCCCCAGGACCCCTTGCCTGCAGAGGAGGGCCCATCCTCCCGCGCAGGTGGGGCTCCGCAGGTGAGGAAGCGGCCTGCCAGGGCGGCCCACACCTTTCCCTTGCCCATGGCGGCCTGCGCGTCTCTGTAGGAAGCATATTCCTCGGGCGACAGGCTCTTGAGCCAGCGGTCCAGGCTCAGCCTGTAGCGCGCGCGCAGCTCCTCCGCCTGCCTCTCGTGAAGCTGCTTCAGGCTCCGCGGGAGTCGCTGCCAGCGTCTGCCGATCTCCACCCTGCGCTCCCTCGGGGGCAGATGCCTCAGCTCCTCGCTGGCCCAGCAATCTCGGTGAAACTTGTGGTATCCATTCATGGGGGGTTTCTCGGGTTCTCCCCGCAGCCGCAGCGTTTCCCCCGTGGAGCTGGAGGGGTGTCCCGGAGAGGCTGGTCGGTGCGGGGGCCTGGAGGCTGTCACCTTTCCCGGGGGCGGCTCCTGGGAGCCTTGGGCTGGGCGACGCGCGGGCACCAGGGATGTCTTGGAATGCCGGGCCGGGTCAGGGTGGTCTTCCTTGATCGAGCCAGTTTCTCCTCGTAGCTCCTTTCTTTCTCCTCGTGGAAGGCCGCGCACAGTACTGGCTGCTGCCTCCGGCTCCGGGAGCTGCTTTGTACTTCTCGGCTCAGCAGTCTGCTGAGCTGCGGGTTTGTTGAGGTCAGGGTACAGCCGAGAGTACTGGGCCCTCTGCTCCCTGTAGAAGCGCAGGTAGGCGGTCAGGGGCCTTTTGGGGAAGTCGGGGTGCTTCTTGGGCGCCTGAGCCTTGGGGAGGCGTTGCGCGCGGCGCTTGGCTTCCCGCACCAGCGCCGACAGGGTGCGCGACTTCCTCAGCTTGTGCGAAATCTCCAGCCACCTCAGTCTGCACATGTCCCCCGAGAACTTTCCAAAAGCTACTCTGTCCCAGTCCAGCTCGGCCTGGGTCTTCTTGAATCCGCCGGATCTCGGCTGCCACATTGTTCTCTATGGCTTCCAGGAGCCGCAGGGTGTCTCTCGGAGACCCGCACCCTTGCGTGGAAGCGAGGCCATGTCCACTCAGGTTCTCGCTCAGGCAGAGGCCCCAACAGCAGCTGGCCTCTTCACACACGCAGTCTCACGCACTCACGCACCTGGCACCGGGTGGGCACTTGCTAGGCTGCTTGCTGGGGCGGACCTCAAGAAGAAAACACAAGGCTGAGTGCACGCACTGCACTCGCGATTCCGACTGTCCCGCAGTCTCTCCGCTGCTCTTGCTCGCAGGAGAAGGGGCCTTGGGATTCAGCAGTCTGTGAAGCCTGGGCTCTCGGGACAGGGACGCCGCGATGTGCCTCTCTCGGGGGTCTTCCTGCAAGTCCTGTGGGCGGAGCCCTCACCTCCTTGGCGGAAGCCCCTGCAGGCCCCACCCTGGCGGGATTCCCCAGCTCCGTGGTGAGATTAGGGGCAGGGCACACCTGAACACGCACTCAGCGCTCGGTCAGTTCTTTTCTCTCTTCTTCTGCCTGGCACGATCCCAGAACACGACAGGCTCAGCTCCCGGACACAGTGTCTATCTCACATCCTAGGTCAGTCGAGGATGTGATAATACAAACGAAATAAATAAAATAAGAGAAAATAAAAATAAAGAAGTCCAGGACTAGTTGGCATCTGAACTTCTGGGGTGCCTTGACCACACAGGTTGAGCAAGTTGCAATGAAGGCTGAACCTCGCCCACTTGGTCGTCTGGACATGTTGTTCCGAATCAAAGAAATTTCCTGACCTATTCCATAAAGTGTTGCATGGCGTACATTTGTGTATTTTGCGTATGATTATCTTTTACACAGTAGGTGTGTAAGTGAGTAACGTGATGCTTTTGGAAAAACTTTTTCTTTACATAGGTATTTATTTCTTTGCATGCCACTCTGGAGCTCTGAGGGTGACCTCTGGATCAGCCTGCAGGATTGCTCTACCTCCTTTTTGGCTTTTCTCTGATGTTTCTCGAGCTTGCCTTTCAGGAAGGTTAGCTGCCATTTCCAACAAGCATTTGAAGAATATTCTGGCACCCGATCTCAGGTCCTTCTGCTTGGGGGCAGACACTTAACCCCTGAGCCATCTGACCCTTCCCCTAATTTCTTTTCTAGAGAATTTTACAAGGACTGCATTCCTTATTGCTACACTCCAAACCACACACACACACACACAAACAACACACACACACCACACACGTAGTCACCAACGCAGCACCGGCATACATACTTAAAGAGGGAGGGAGGGGAGGAGAGAGAGAGAGAGAGAGAGGAGAGAGAGAGAGAGAGAGAAGAGAGCATATTTTTTGACCTGTTGAGAGCTACCATTTCCAGTACAGGACTTGATAAGAGCAGATAACTCCTCTGCCTCTGCCCATATGGAAGCAACTGCATCGGTTCGCTTTCCTCTATGTGAACTGATGAAGCCCCCAGCCTTTCTCCAACTGGACTATTTTCATCTAGACTTTGAAAACTACAATGAACCACTGCTTTCAAGGTTTCTTTTTTGGGAATCACTTCCTTCTCTCCCCTTGAAAACCGATTTTAAAATCTTGTTGGACTGCTTGATACAGTTCTGTGTAGACCCGACTTCAACTTTTTCGAGTACTGAATTGCGATGGATTTCAAGCAATTTCCCCTCTTTCTGAGTCGAAAGAATGATAGGAAGGGGAGGGAGAGTTGGCAACATCTTCCACCTGTAGGAATTTCTTACTTTCCCTCTCTATGGATTCTGTAGATCGAGGATTGCTGTATTGCAGTCAGAGAGAGTGTTTACTCAACCTCCTTTTCCCTTCCTAGTGTAGAACAATTATTCCCATTTTGAACTTTGGTCACTGTACAGCTTGTAGGCGACACTCGACTTAGAACCGCCTCATGGAAGAAGGAAGGGGTTGTGAGGACGATGCACATCCACTTCTTTTTCTTTGGAAGTTGTCAAGTGTCGGGGATTTGATCCTCTAAGACGATCTCTGTCTTAGGGTTCCGCACAGCGGGCAGTGATATCACTCATCTTTCTGCCGGTGCACACGAGTCCAAGATGTCCTATTCCTTCCTGGGCGAGTTTCCTAAGGAGCGAGCTCATTTTTGGAGTGTTTGAAGGCTTTCGGCTGAAACCGTCCCCCTGGTGCTGAGGAGGTAACAGGATATCCGCACCGTGTGGGTTGACTCCGAAGTGGAAGGGTTCCAGACTTTGCCAGCGGCAGCACGAGGATGGCACGAGAGCGGGGACTGCCTTTTCCCAGGAAGCCCTGGACTTGGTTGGGGAAGAGCAGCGCGCCGCAGCGGGGCCGCTTGGCATCCGCCAGGGCCTCTGCGGGAGGGAGGCTCAGTGCTGCAGAGAGGTGCTGCTGAGTGAGTGAGTGAGTGAGTGAGTGAGTGAGTGAGTGAGTGTGCAGGGCGACCTTCGGTCCGGGCTGCAGGCGGGCGGAATCAGCAGGCGGCGGCTTTCCCAGGAGACCCGCGCAGAGCGTGGCATTTCTTCTTTGGAACCGAAGGGCGGCGCGGCTGCGAGGTAGAGCGGGCGCAATTGGACTGACGGGTCGCCGGGGCTCAAGTCTGCTCCCCGGGACTTGAGAGCCCCTGTGTGGAATGCCGGCGCGGCGCGGCAGCGTCCTTAGCAACCGGGCTGAGGTTCGGGGAGCGCCTGAGTGAGTGAGCACCAGTACTCCCTTTCTTTGCCAGGGCGGGGGGAAGGGGTGGGGACGTGGATCGGGTTCCTCTCCCGCACCGTTGCGCCAGGATCCAGAGCAGGCCCCGCGGACCGCCTCAGCAGGCTGGGAGTGGGGGGCTCGGGAGAAGGATGAGTCTGCCCCACACTCCCACCAAAGCACTGATGGCAGAGAGGTGGCTTTGGGCTGGGCCCCGGAAAGCCGGGGGAGAACCCTTGGAAATTCTGCGGGACTCAATTGTCCCTGTCGCAGCCCCGCGAGGCTTGGACCTGGTTTAGTGTGTTGTGAGAAGGGAGAGGCGGAAGAAGTCGACTTGGAGGCTCCACCTGGAGCAGAAAGTCCACTTGAGCACGGAGGAGAGCCAGGACAAGAGAGCAGACGGTCCGGCTCCTTGTTCCTTGGCGCTCCCAAGTATGTCTGGATGCATCCATGCCGTCCACATGGCGTCCTTGGGATCCAGTGAGTCCTGGTACTTCAGGGTTCTGATTTTGCCACACATTGTGGGAAGCACGGTTCCCTTTGGCCAGGCTCGCGCTTCCCTCCCTGAGAAGAGCCTGCCTGGGTTTGCATGGATGACTGGGAAGGGAAGGGGCTCAGACAGTCCAGGTCCGAGGATTCCCCGGAGGAAGAGAGGCGAGGCACCCCTCTTGCTTCAGCTGGGCTGCTGGAGCCCGAAGAGTCGCTTCCCGGGTCCTCTTGCCCAGGGGCCATCCGATTTTCTGCGCAGGAGCCAGAGGGGCTGAGGCAAGAGGCCCCTTGCGGGGAAGGGGGACCCGAGCTTCCTCCTTCCCCCAGGACCCTTGCCTGCAGAGGAGGGCCCATCCTCCCGCGCAGGTGGGGGCTCCGCAGGTGAGGAAGCGGCCTGCCAGGGGCGCCCACACCTTTCCCTTGCCCATGGCGGCCTGCGCGTCTCTGTAGGAAGCATATTCCTCGGGCGACAGGCTCTTGAGCCAGCGGTCCAGGCTCAGCCTGTGCGCGCGCGCGAGCTCCTCCGCCTGCCTCTCGTGAAGCTGCTTCAGGCTCCGCGGGAGTCGCTGCCAGCGTCTGCCGATCTCCACCCTGCGCTCCTGGGGGCAGATGCCTCAGCTCCTCGCTGGCCCAGCAATCTCGGTGAAACTTGTTATCCATTCATGGGGGGTTTCTCGGGTTCTCCCCGCAGCCGCAGCGTTCCCCCGTGGGCTGGAGGGGTGTCCCGAGAGGCTGGTCGGTGCGGGGGCCTGGAGGGCTGTCACCTTTCCCGGGGGCGGCTCCTGGGAGCCTTGGGCTGGGCGACGCGCGGGCACCAGGATGTCTTGGAATGCCGGGCCGGGTCAGGGTGGTCTTCCTTGAATCGAGCCAGTTTCTCCTCGTAGAGCTCTTTCTCCTCGTGGAAGGCGCGCACGTACTGCTGCCTCACGTGCTCTGGGAGCTGCTTGCTTCTCGCTCAGCAGTCTGCTGAGCTGCGGTTGTTGAGGTCAGGGTACAGCCGAGAGTACTGGGCCCTCTGCTCCCTGTAGAAGCGCAGGTAGGCGGTCAGGGGCCTTTTGGGGAAGTCGGGGTGCTTCTTGGGCGCCTGAGCCTTGGGGAGGCGTTGCGCGCGGGCTTGGCTTCCCGCACCAGCGCCGACAGGGTGCGCGATTCCTCAGCTTGCGCGAAATCTCCAGCCACCTCAGTCTGCACATGTCCCCCGAGAACTTTCCAAAAGCTACTCTGTCCCAGTCCAGCTCGGCCTGGGTCTTCTTGAATCCTCGCCGATCGTCGGCTGCCACATTGTTCTCTATGGCTTCCAGGAGCCGCAGGGTGTCTCTCGGAGACCAGCACCCTTGCGTGGGAAGCGAGGCCATGTCCACTCAGGTCTCTCGCTCAGGGCAGAGGCCCCAACAGCAGCTGGCCTCTTCACACACGCAGTCTCACGCACTCACGCACCTGGCACCGGGTGGGCACTTGCTAGCTCGCTTGCTGGGGCGGACCTCAAGGAAGAAACACAAGGCTGAGTGCACGCACTGCACTCGCGATTCCGACTGTCCCGCAGTCTCTCCCCGCTGCTCTTGCTCGCAGAGAAAGGGGCCTTGGGATTCAGCAGTCTGTGAAGCCTGGGCTCTCGGGACAGGGGACGCCGCGATGTGCCTCTCTCGGGGGTCTTCCTGCAAGTGCCTGTGGGCGGAGCCCTCACTCCCTTGGCGGAAGCCCCTGCAGGCCCCACCCTGGCGGGATTCCCCAGCTCCGTGGTGAGATTAGGGGCAGGGCACACCTGAACATGCACTCAGCGCTCGGTCAGTTCTTTTCTCTTCTCTTCTGCCTGGCACGATCCCAGAACACGACAGGCTCAGCTCCCGGACACAGTGTCTATCTCACATCCTAGGTCAGTCGGAGGATGTGAGATACAAAACGAAAATAAATAAAATAAGAGAAAATAAAAATAAAGAAGTCCAGGAGCTGGTTGACATCTGAACTTCTGGGGTGCCTTGACCACACAGGTTGAGCAAGTTGCAATGGAAGGCTGAGACCTCGCCCACTCTGGTCGTCTGGACATGTTGTTCCGAATCAAAGAATTTTCCTGACCTATTCCATAAAGTGATTTGCATGGCGTACATTTGTGTATTTTGCGTATGATTATCTTTTACACAGTAGGTGTGTAAGTGAGTAACGTGATGCTTTTGGAAAACCTTTTTCTTTACATAGGTATTTATTTCTTTGGCATGCCACTCTGGAGCTCTGAGGGTGTCCTCTGGAATCAGCCTGCAGGATTGCTCTACCTCCTTTTTGGCTTTTCTCTGATGTTTCTCGAGCTTGCCTTCCAGGAAGGTTAGCGGCCATTTCCAACAAGCATTTGAAGAAAATTCTGGCACCCGATCTCAGGTCCTTCTGCTTGGGAGGCAGACACTTAACCCCTGAGCCATCTGACCCTTCCCCTAATTTCTTTTCTAGGAGAATTTTACAAGGACTGCATTCCTTATTGCTACACTCCAAACACACACACACACACACACACACACACACGTAGTCACACACGCATCATCAAGCTGAACCGGAGCCAGCGCGGCGGCCGCGGCGCGGGCCGGGGACGCGGCAGGGCCGCTTGGCAGGGCGGCCGCGGCGGCGAGCCAATGCGGAACCGACCGGTCCTGGCCCGCGGCGTCGCGGGCGGCGGCAGGAATCGGCCGGCGCCCTACAGCGGGCCGAAGCGGCTGCCCGACAAGTGGGCAGCACGACCTCTTCGGCAGCGGCTTCGGGGGCGGAGCCAGCCTGGAGACCGGCTGCAGACTTCTGCTGTCCAACCTGCACTTCGGGCTGTCGGGCGCCGACCTTCAGGAAGTCTTCGCTGAATTCGGAACGCTCAGGGAGGCTCGTGACGTCACAGATCGACGCACAGCAGGAGACCCACACAAAGCGGAAGCAGAGGCGGCTCGGGAGCATTTGGCAGTGGTGGCGGTGCTCCCAGAGGGACTCGCCGAGGCAGCTGGCAGCGGCGGGGAAGAGGCCGAGGCACCGGCGCCAATTCCAAACAGCAGCTCTCGGCGGAGGAGCTGGATGCACAGCTGGATGCCTACCGTGAAAGCATGGACACCAGCTAAACAGCCAGCAAATCCACGTGTGCAGCAGAACCCAGGCGTCGGTCGCCCCCGGCATCTCCAGTGGGAGGGGGGGGGCGGCTGGACTGTGCAGCCAATGACGGGATTTGGGGTTTTCTCTTTTCAAATAGGACTTAAGAACTTAGGAAAGGTTTTCCCCTTTTTTTCTTGGGTTCTCAAATTCTGAAACAGACCCGTTTTGGTTTTGTACCGAATTACTTCGGGGATACATTTTACTGGTTCCTGTTGTGGGGAAGGTGGTATTCTCATCGTTACTGTAGTGAAATAAGAGCGTGCGTAGAATAAATGAGTAGATAAATTGATTGATTGATTGATTGATAGATGATAGATAGATAGATAGATAGATAGATAGATAGATAGATACGTAAATAGATGGATACATAAATCGACAGATACGTAAATAGATAAATAAATAAAGTTACATTTTAACACTCGCCCACGTAGTGATGTGTTTGGCTAATTTTCTGAGACAGGGTCTCCAGAGGCCAGGCTGGCTTCGGTTCAAATTCATAGTAATCCTGGCTCACCTCCCCGAGTGCTGAAATTATACGTGTGAGCGATGGCAGATTTGATTGGAAGACAGCGATTTCATGGGAATTTTTTAATCCTTGACCTTTCTTGACCCCGAGTTGAGGGATCATAGAAACCGTGTTCGTCATGACTCTGTAAGCCTCGTGTTCATTTTCACGGAAACTGCCTTTCTTACTGTCCTCTTTCTCTGAAGTTATAAACACGATTGGCAAAGGAAGGAGAGGCTTCAGGAACACAGGAATAGTCTCTCAACCTTTTCACAGTTTATACCGAATCCACAATGGTTCCAACACTTGAGTCACGGAATGTCTACCACGGAGAGGCAGGCCCGCTCTTGTGACACGTAAATCACAAGGAGAGTTCTCCATAAGATTAGCAAAATGGTGTCAGTCAATGTGCGAGCAAGTCCTTGCTTTCCACATGACATCTTCTCTTCATCTTTCAAGCCTCAGTCAGTCACCTGGAACAAAGCTACATTCCAATCTCGTTTAGCAGGATGGTGCTGCGTAGGTGCGGTCAATCAGGCGTGGGGATGATAGGATAATGGGAGGAGGCGGATTTATCCAGACTCCCATCTGATTGGAGAGTGGAAGTTGCCAAGGGGGAGACACCGGAAGACAGAGGTGTGAGAGAAGCTTCAGGCGCCATCCAGTGCAGTGCAGCCTCAGACTGCGGCCTGGATCGCTAGGAGCTAGGAGGCCAGAGCACCCGGCAGAACTCATCCAGGTACTGGAAAGTCGTCCTCCTGTGCACACGGGTAGAGGCATCAGGAAAACTTCTTTGCTTCTTCCCTTCAGGGAGATAGATCGAAGAGGGTCTTTCTCTGTCGTTTGGGCATTCCTGGATCTTTGAAACTTCTTAGCGCAGCAGAGATCTTTCTGGAGCGTTGGGGGTAGAACCTCCTTTTCCACACACGTGACCCAAGCACGTATCCAATCCTGCCTCACCTCCCTGAGTGCTGAATTCGGAAGCGTGAGCGGTGGAAGGTTTGCTTTGAAGACAGCGATCTCGTGGGAATCTATTAACCCTTGACATTTCTTGACCCCGAGTTGAGGGATCGTAGAACGTGTGTCTTTCGCGACTCTGTAAGCCTCGTGTTCCTCTTCACGGAAACTTCCTTTTGTTGTGTCTTCTTCCTCTGAAGTTATAAACACGATTGGCAGAGGAAGGAGAGGCTAGGGGAACACGGGGATATTCCGAAAGTGTTCTCAAATTACATTTGAGAGCCGAGACCCCGATCGCGCGCCCGCCATGGCCTCCAAGATGGATATGTCTCTGGACGACATCATCAAGCTGAACCGGAGCCAGCGCGGCGGCCGCGGCGCGGGCCGGGGACGCGGCAGGGCCGCTTGGCAGGGCGGCCGCGGCGGCGGGCCCATGCGGAACCGGCCGGCCCTCGCCCGCGGCGTCGCGGGCGGCGGCAGGAATCGGCCGGCGCCCTACAGCGGGCCGAAGCGGCTGCCCGACAAGTGGCAGCACGACCTCTTCGGCAGCGGCTTCGGGGGCGGAGCCGGCCTGGAGACCGGCGGCAGACTTCTGCTGTCCAACCTGCACTTCGGGCTGTCGGGCGCCGACGTTCAGGAAGTCTTCGCTGAATTCGGAACGCTCAGGGAGGCGGCCGTGCACTACGATCGGTGTGGGCGAAGCTTAGGGACGGCATTCCTGCACTTTGAGCGGAAGGCAGACGCCCTGGAGGCCATGAGGCAATACAACGGGGTCCCTCTGCGTGGCCGCCCTATGAACATCCAGCTCGTGACGTCACAGGTTGACGCACAGCGGAGACCAACACAAAGCAGAAGCAGAGGCGGAGGCGGAGGCGGAGGCGGCTCGGGAGCATTTGGCAGTGGTGGTGGTACTCCCAGGGGGACTCGCCGAGGCAGCTGGCAGCGGGGAAGAGGCCGAGGAAGCGGCGCCAATTCCAAACAGCAGCTCTCGGCGGAGGAGCTGGATGCACAGCTGGATGCCTACCATGAAAGAATGGACACCAGCTAAACAGCCAGCAAATATCCACGTGTGCAGCAGAACCACCCAGGTGTCGCCACTGGCATCTCCAGTGGGGGGGGAGGCGGGAGGGGGAGGGGTGATATGGGGAGGGGGGAGGGGCAGGGGGAGGGAGGAGGTGAGGGTGGGCGACGGGGCTATGCAGCCAATGATGGGATTTGGGGTTTTCTCTTTGAATAGGACTGAAAAACTCAGGAAAGGTTTTCCCCTTTTTTTCTTTGGTTTTCAAATTCTGAAACAGACCTGTTTTCGACTGAATTGCTTTGGGGATAAATTTTACTGGTTCCTGTTGTGGGAAGGTGGTATTCTCATCGTTACTGTAGTAAAATAAGAGTGTGCATAGAATACATAAGTAGATACATTGATTGATTGATAGATAGATAGATAGATAGGCAGACAGACAGACGACAGACAGACACGATAGATACGTAAATAGATGGATACATAAATAGATAGATCAAATTACATTTTAACACTCGCCCACGTAGTGAATGTGTTTGGCTAATTTTCTGAGACAGGGTCGTGCAGAGGCCAGGCGGGCTTCGGTTCAGTCCAAATTCATAGTAATCCTGGCTCACCTCCCTGAGTGCTGAAATTATACGTGTGAGCGATGGCAGATTTGATTGAAGACAGCGATTTCATGGGAATTTTTTAATCCTTGACCTTTCTTGACCCCGAGTTGAGGGATCATAGAAACCGTGTTCGTCATGACTCTGTAAGCCTCGTGTTCATTTTCACGGAAACTGCCTTTCTTACTGTCCTCTTTCTCTGAAGTTATAAACACGATTGGCAAAGGAAGGAGAGGCTTCAGGAACACAGGAATAGTCTCTCAACCTTTTCACAGTTTATAGCGAATCCACAGTGATTCCAACACTTGAGTCACGGAATGTCTACCACAGGAGAGGCAGGCCTGCTCTTGTGATACGTAAATCACAAGGCAGAGTTCTCCATAAGATTAGCAAAATGGTGTCAGTCAATGTATGAGCAAGTCCTTGCTTTCCACATGACATCTTCTCTTCATCTTTCAAGCCTCAGTCAGTCACCTGGAACAAAGCTACATTCCAATCTCGTTTAGCAGGATGGTGAGTAGGTGCGGTCAATCAGGTGCGGGGATGATAGGATAATGGGAGTAGGCGGATTTATCCAGACTCTGATCTGATTGGATAGTGGAAGTTGCAAAGGGGGAGATACCGGAAGAAAGAGGTGTGAAAGGAGCTTCAGGCCTCATCCAGTGCGCCGCAGCCTCAGTCTGCGGCCTGGATTGCTAGGAGCTAGGAGCTAGGAGGCCAAAGCACCCGGCAGAACTCATCCAAGTCTGGAAAGTCATCCTCCTGTGCACACGGGTAGAGGCATCGGGAAAACTTTCTTCGCTTCTTCCCTTCAGGGAGATTGAAGAGGGTCTTTCTCTGTAGTTTGGGCTTTCCTGGATCTTTGAAATTTCTTAGCTCAGCAGAAATCTTTCGATTTCTGCGTTGGGGGTAGAACCTCCTTTTTCACACACCCGACCCCAGCACGTATCCAATCCTGTCTCACCTCCCCGAGTGCTGGATTTGGAAGCGCGAGCGAGGGAAGATTCGATTTGAAGACAGCAATTTCATGGGAATTTATTAATCCTTGACATTTCTTGACCCTGAGTTGATAGGTCATAGAACGTGTGTCTTTCACGACTCTGTAAGCCTCGTGTTCGTTTTCACGGAAACTTCCTTTTTTTCCTGTCTTCTTTCTCTGAAGGTATAAACACACTTGGCAAAGGAAGGAGAGGCCAGAGGAACACAGGCATATTCGGAAAGTTTTCTCAAGTTACATTTTAGAGCCGAGACCGCGATTGCGCGCCCGCCATGGCCTCCAAGATGGATATGTCTCTGGACGACATCATCAAGCTGAACCGGAGCCAGCGCGGTGGCCGCGGCGCGGGCCGGGGACGCGGCAGGGCCGCTTGGCAGGGCGGCGGCGGCGGCGGCGGCGGGCCCATGCGGAACCGGCTGGCCCTCGCCCGCGGCGTCGCGGGTGGCGGCAGGAATCGGCCGGCGCCCTACAGCCGGCCGAAGCGGCTGCCCGACAAGTGGCAGCACGACCTCTTCGGCAGCGGCTTCGGGGGCGGAGCCGGCCTGGAGACCGGCGGCAGACTTCTGCTGTCCAACCTGCACTTCGGGCTGTCGGGCGCCGACGTTCAGGAAGTCTTCGCTGAATTCGGAACGCTCAGGGAGGCGGCCGTGCACTACGATCGGTGTGGGCGAAGCTTAGGGACGGCATTCCTGCACTTTGAGCGGAAGGCAGACGCCCTGGAGGCCATGAGGCAATACAACGGGGTCCCTCTGCGTGGCCGCCCTATGAACATCCAGCTCGTGACGTCACAGATTGACGCACAGCGGAGACCCACACAAAGCGGAAGCAGAGGCGGCTCGGGAGCATTTGGCAGTGGTGGCGGTGCTCCCAGAGGGACTCGCCGAGGCAGCTGGCAGCGGCGGGGAAGAGGCCGAGGCACCGGCGCCAATTCCAAACAGCAGCTCTCGGCGGAGGAGCTGGATGCACAGCTGGATGCCTACCGTGAAAGCATGGACACCAGCTAAACAGCCAGCAAATCCACGTGTGCAGCAGAACCCAGGCGTCGGTCGCCCCCGGCATCTCCAGTGGGAGGGGGGGGCGGGCGGGCGGCTGGACTGTGCAGCCAATGACGGGATTTGGGGTTTTCTCTTTTCAAATAGGACTTAAGAACTTAGGAAAGGTTTTCCCCTTTTTTGCTTGGGTTCTCAAATTCTGAAACAGACCCGTTTTGGTTTTGTACCGAATTACTTCGGGGATGATAAATTTTACTGGTTCCTGTTGTGGGGAAGGTGGTATTCTCATCGTTACTGTAGTGAAATAAGAGCGTGCGTAGAATAAATGAGTAGATAAATTGATTGATTGATTGATTGATAGATTGATAGATAGATAGATAGATAGATAGATAGATACGTAAATAGATGGATACATAAATCGACAGATACGTAAATAGATAAATAAATAAAGTTACATTTTAACACTCGCCCACGTAGTGATGTGTTTGGCTAATTTTCTGAGACAGGGTCTCCAGAGGCCAGGCTGGCTTCGGTTCAAATTCATAGTAATCCTGGCTCACCTCCCCGAGTGCTGAAATTATACGTGTGAGCGATGGCAGATTTGATTGGAAGACAGCGATTTCATGGGAATTTTTTAATCCTTGACCTTTCTTGACCCCGAGTTGAGGGATCATAGAAACCGTGTTCGTCATGACTCTGTAAGCCTCGTGTTCATTTTCACGGAAACTGCCTTTCTTACTGTCCTCTTTCTCTGAAGTTATAAACACGATTGGCAAAGGAAGGAGAGGCTTCAGGAACACAGGAATAGTCTCTCAACCTTTTCACAGTTTATACCGAATCCACAATGGTTCCAACACTTGAGTCACGGAATGTCTACCACGGAGAGGCAGGCCCGCTCTTGTGACACGTAAATCACAAGGAGAGTTCTCCATAAGATTAGCAAAATGGTGTCAGTCAATGTGCGAGCAAGTCCTTGCTTTCCACATGACATCTTCTCTTCATCTTTCAAGCCTCAGTCAGTCACCTGGAACAAAGCTACATTCCAATCTCGTTTAGCAGGATGGTGCTGCGTAGGTGCGGTCAATCAGGCGTGGGGATGATAGGATAATGGGAGGAGGCGGATTTATCCAGACTCCCATCTGATTGGAGAGTGGAAGTTGCCAAGGGGGAGACACCGGAAGACAGAGGTGTGAGAGAAGCTTCAGGCGCCATCCAGTGCAGTGCAGCCTCAGACTGCGGCCTGGATCGCTAGGAGCTAGGAGGCCAGAGCACCCGGCAGAACTCATCCAGGTACTGGAAAGTCGTCCTCCTGTGCACACGGGTAGAGGCATCAGGAAAACTTTCTTTGCTTCTTCCCTTCAGGGAGATAGATCGAAGAGGGTCTTTCTCTGTCGTTTGGGCATTCCTGGATCTTTGAAACTTCTTAGCGCAGCAGAGATCTTTCTGGAGCGTTGGGGGTAGAACCTCCTTTTCCACACACGTGACCCAAGCACGTATCCAATCCTGCCTCACCTCCCTGAGTGCTGAATTCGGAAGCGTGAGCGGTGGAAGGTTTGCTTTGAAGACAGCGATCTCGTGGGAATCTATTAACCCTTGACATTTCTTGACCCCGAGTTGAGGGATCGTAGAACGTGTGTCTTTCGCGACTCTGTAAGCCTCGTGTTCCTCTTCACGGAAACTTCCTTTTGTTGTGTCTTCTTCCTCTGAAGTTATAAACACGATTGGCAGAGGAAGGAGAGGCTAGGGGAACACGGGGATATTCCGAAAGTGTTCTCAAATTACATTTGAGAGCCGAGACCCCGATCGCGCGCCCGCCATGGCCTCCAAGATGGATATGTCTCTGGACGACATCATCAAGCTGAACCGGAGCCAGCGCGGCGGCCGCGGCGCGGGCCGGGGACGCGGCAGGGCCGCTTGGCAGGGCGGCCGCGGCGGCGGGCCCATGCGGAACCGGCCGGCCCTCGCCCGCGGCGTCGCGGGCGGCGGCAGGAATCGGCCGGCGCCCTACAGCGGGCCGAAGCGGCTGCCCGACAAGTGGCAGCACGACCTCTTCGGCAGCGGCTTCGGGGGCGGAGCCGGCCTGGAGACCGGCGGCAGACTTCTGCTGTCCAACCTGCACTTCGGGCTGTCGGGCGCCGACGTTCAGGAAGTCTTCGCTGAATTCGGAACGCTCAGGGAGGCGGCCGTGCACTACGATCGGTGTGGGCGAAGCTTAGGGACGGCATTCCTGCACTTTGAGCGGAAGGCAGACGCCCTGGAGGCCATGAGGCAATACAACGGGGTCCCTCTGCGTGGCCGCCCTATGAACATCCAGCTCGTGACGTCACAGATCGACGCACAGCGGAGACCCACACAAAGCGGAAGCAGAGGCGGCTCGGGAGCATTTGGCAGTGGTGGCGGTGCTCCCAGAGGGACTCGCCGAGGCAGCTGGCAGCGGCGGGGAAGAGGCCGAGGCACCGGCGCCAATTCCAAACAGCAGCTCTCGGCGGAGGAGCTGGATGCACAGCTGGATGCCTACCGTGAAAGCATGGACACCAGCTAAACAGCCAGCAAATCCACGTGTGCAGCAGAACCCAGGCGTCGGTCGCCCCCGGCATCTCCAGTGGGAGGGGGGGGGCGGGCGGGCGGCTGGACTGTGCAGCCAATGACGGGATTTGGGGTTTTCTCTTTTCAAATAGGACTTAAGAACTTAGGAAAGGTTTTCCCCTTTTTTGCTTGGGTTCTCAAATTCTGAAACAGACCCGTTTTGGTTTTGTACCGAATTACTTCGGGGATGATAAATTTTACTGGTTCCTGTTGTGGGGAAGGTGGTATTCTCATCGTTACTGTAGTGAAATAAGAGCGTGCGTAGAATAAATGAGTAGATAAATTGATTGATTGATTGATTGATAGATTGATAGATAGATAGATAGATAGATAGATAGATAGATACGTAAATAGATGGATACATAAATCGACAGATACGTAAATAGATAAATAAATAAAGTTACATTTTAACACTCGCCCACGTAGTGATGTGTTTGGCTAATTTTCTGAGACAGGGTCTCCAGAGGCCAGGCTGGCTTCGGTTCAAATTCATAGTAATCCTGGCTCACCTCCCCGAGTGCTGAAATTATACGTGTGAGCGATGGCAGATTTGATTGGAAGACAGCGATTTCATGGGAATTTTTTAATCCTTGACCTTTCTTGACCCCGAGTTGAGGGATCATAGAAACCGTGTTCGTCATGACTCTGTAAGCCTCGTGTTCATTTTCACGGAAACTGCCTTTCTTACTGTCCTCTTTCTCTGAAGTTATAAACACGATTGGCAAAGGAAGGAGAGGCTTCAGGAACACAGGAATAGTCTCTCAACCTTTTCACAGTTTATACCGAATCCACAATGGTTCCAACACTTGAGTCACGGAATGTCTACCACGGAGAGGCAGGCCCGCTCTTGTGACACGTAAATCACAAGGAGAGTTCTCCATAAGATTAGCAAAATGGTGTCAGTCAATGTGCGAGCAAGTCCTTGCTTTCCACATGACATCTTCTCTTCATCTTTCAAGCCTCAGTCAGTCACCTGGAACAAAGCTACATTCCAATCTCGTTTAGCAGGATGGTGCTGCGTAGGTGCGGTCAATCAGGCGTGGGGATGATAGGATAATGGGAGGAGGCGGATTTATCCAGACTCCCATCTGATTGGAGAGTGGAAGTTGCCAAGGGGGAGACACCGGAAGACAGAGGTGTGAGAGAAGCTTCAGGCGCCATCCAGTGCAGTGCAGCCTCAGACTGCGGCCTGGATCGCTAGGAGCTAGGAGGCCAGAGCACCCGGCAGAACTCATCCAGGTACTGGAAAGTCGTCCTCCTGTGCACACGGGTAGAGGCATCAGGAAAACTTTCTTTGCTTCTTCCCTTCAGGGAGATAGATCGAAGAGGGTCTTTCTCTGTCGTTTGGGCATTCCTGGATCTTTGAAACTTCTTAGCGCAGCAGAGATCTTTCTGGAGCGTTGGGGGTAGAACCTCCTTTTCCACACACGTGACCCAAGCACGTATCCAATCCTGCCTCACCTCCCTGAGTGCTGAATTCGGAAGCGTGAGCGGTGGAAGGTTTGCTTTGAAGACAGCGATCTCGTGGGAATCTATTAACCCTTGACATTTCTTGACCCCGAGTTGAGGGATCGTAGAACGTGTGTCTTTCGCGACTCTGTAAGCCTCGTGTTCCTCTTCACGGAAACTTCCTTTTGTTGTGTCTTCTTCCTCTGAAGTTATAAACACGATTGGCAGAGGAAGGAGAGGCTAGGGGAACACGGGGATATTCCGAAAGTGTTCTCAAATTACATTTGAGAGCCGAGACCCCGATCGCGCGCCCGCCATGGCCTCCAAGATGGATATGTCTCTGGACGACATCATCAAGCTGAACCGGAGCCAGCGCGGCGGCCGCGGCGCGGGCCGGGGACGCGGCAGGGCCGCTTGGCAGGGCGGCCGCGGCGGCGGGCCCATGCGGAACCGGCCGGCCCTCGCCCGCGGCGTCGCGGGCGGCGGCAGGAATCGGCCGGCGCCCTACAGCGGGCCGAAGCGGCTGCCCGACAAGTGGCAGCACGACCTCTTCGGCAGCGGCTTCGGGGGCGGAGCCGGCCTGGAGACCGGCGGCAGACTTCTGCTGTCCAACCTGCACTTCGGGCTGTCGGGCGCCGACGTTCAGGAAGTCTTCGCTGAATTCGGAACGCTCAGGGAGGCGGCCGTGCACTACGATCGGTGTGGGCGAAGCTTAGGGACGGCATTCCTGCACTTTGAGCGGAAGGCAGACGCCCTGGAGGCCATGAGGCAATACAACGGGGTCCCTCTGCGTGGCCGCCCTATGAACATCCAGCTCGTGACGTCACAGATCGACGCACAGCGGAGACCCACACAAAGCGGAAGCAGAGGCGGCTCGGGAGCATTTGGCAGTGGTGGCGGTGCTCCCAGAGGGACTCGCCGAGGCAGCTGGCAGCGGCGGGGAAGAGGCCGAGGCACCGGCGCCAATTCCAAACAGCAGCTCTCGGCGGAGGAGCTGGATGCACAGCTGGATGCCTACCGTGAAAGCATGGACACCAGCTAAACAGCCAGCAAATCCACGTGTGCAGCAGAACCCAGGCGTCGGTCGCCCCCGGCATCTCCAGTGGGAGGGGGGGGCGGGCGGGCGGCTGGACTGTGCAGCCAATGACGGGATTTGGGGTTTTCTCTTTTCAAATAGGACTTAAGAACTTAGGAAAGGTTTTCCCCTTTTTTTCTTGGGTTCTCAAATTCTGAAACAGACCCGTTTTGGTTTTGTACCGAATTACTTCGGGGATGATAAATTTTACTGGTTCCTGTTGTGGGGAAGGTGGTATTCTCATCGTTACTGTAGTGAAATAAGAGCGTGCGTAGAATAAATGAGTAGATAAATTGATTGATTGATTGATTGATAGATTGATAGATAGATAGATAGATAGATAGATAGATACGTAAATAGATGGATACATAAATCGACAGATACGTAAATAGATAAATAAATAAAGTTACATTTTAACACTCGCCCACGTAGTGATGTGTTTGGCTAATTTTCTGAGACAGGGTCTCCAGAGGCCAGGCTGGCTTCGGTTCAAATTCATAGTAATCCTGGCTCACCTCCCCGAGTGCTGAAATTATACGTGTGAGCGATGGCAGATTTGATTGGAAGACAGCGATTTCATGGGAATTTTTTAATCCTTGACCTTTCTTGACCCCGAGTTGAGGGATCATAGAAACCGTGTTCGTCATGACTCTGTAAGCCTCGTGTTCATTTTCACGGAAACTGCCTTTCTTACTGTCCTCTTTCTCTGAAGTTATAAACACGATTGGCAAAGGAAGGAGAGGCTTCAGGAACACAGGAATAGTCTCTCAACCTTTTCACAGTTTATACCGAATCCACAATGGTTCCAACACTTGAGTCACGGAATGTCTACCACGGAGAGGCAGGCCCGCTCTTGTGACACGTAAATCACAAGGAGAGTTCTCCATAAGATTAGCAAAATGGTGTCAGTCAATGTGCGAGCAAGTCCTTGCTTTCCACATGACATCTTCTCTTCATCTTTCAAGCCTCAGTCAGTCACCTGGAACAAAGCTACATTCCAATCTCGTTTAGCAGGATGGTGCTGCGTAGGTGCGGTCAATCAGGCGTGGGGATGATAGGATAATGGGAGGAGGCGGATTTATCCAGACTCCCATCTGATTGGAGAGTGGAAGTTGCCAAGGGGGAGACACCGGAAGACAGAGGTGTGAGAGAAGCTTCAGGCGCCATCCAGTGCAGTGCAGCCTCAGACTGCGGCCTGGATCGCTAGGAGCTAGGAGGCCAGAGCACCCGGCAGAACTCATCCAGGTACTGGAAAGTCGTCCTCCTGTGCACACGGGTAGAGGCATCAGGAAAACTTTCTTTGCTTCTTCCCTTCAGGGAGATAGATCGAAGAGGGTCTTTCTCTGTCGTTTGGGCATTCCTGGATCTTTGAAACTTCTTAGCGCAGCAGAGATCTTTCTGGAGCGTTGGGGGTAGAACCTCCTTTTCCACACACGTGACCCAAGCACGTATCCAATCCTGCCTCACCTCCCTGAGTGCTGAATTCGGAAGCGTGAGCGGTGGAAGGTTTGCTTTGAAGACAGCGATCTCGTGGGAATCTATTAACCCTTGACATTTCTTGACCCCGAGTTGAGGGATCGTAGAACGTGTGTCTTTCGCGACTCTGTAAGCCTCGTGTTCCTCTTCACGGAAACTTCCTTTTGTTGTGTCTTCTTCCTCTGAAGTTATAAACACGATTGGCAGAGGAAGGAGAGGCTAGGGGAACACGGGGATATTCCGAAAGTGTTCTCAAATTACATTTGAGAGCCGAGACCCCGATCGCGCGCCCGCCATGGCCTCCAAGATGGATATGTCTCTGGACGACATCATCAAGCTGAACCGGAGCCAGCGCGGCGGCCGCGGCGCGGGCCGGGGACGCGGCAGGGCCGCTTGGCAGGGCGGCCGCGGCGGCGGGCCCATGCGGAACCGGCCGGCCCTCGCCCGCGGCGTCGCGGGCGGCGGCAGGAATCGGCCGGCGCCCTACAGCGGGCCGAAGCGGCTGCCCGACAAGTGGCAGCACGACCTCTTCGGCAGCGGCTTCGGGGGCGGAGCCGGCCTGGAGACCGGCGGCAGACTTCTGCTGTCCAACCTGCACTTCGGGCTGTCGGGCGCCGACGTTCAGGAAGTCTTCGCTGAATTCGGAACGCTCAGGGAGGCGGCCGTGCACTACGATCGGTGTGGGCGAAGCTTAGGGACGGCATTCCTGCACTTTGAGCGGAAGGCAGACGCCCTGGAGGCCATGAGGCAATACAACGGGGTCCCTCTGCGTGGCCGCCCTATGAACATCCAGCTCGTGACGTCACAGATCGACGCACAGCGGAGACCCACACAAAGCGGAAGCAGAGGCGGCTCGGGAGCATTTGGCAGTGGTGGCGGTGCTCCCAGAGGGACTCGCCGAGGCAGCTGGCAGCGGCGGGGAAGAGGCCGAGGCACCGGCGCCAATTCCAAACAGCAGCTCTCGGCGGAGGAGCTGGATGCACAGCTGGATGCCTACCGTGAAAGCATGGACACCAGCTAAACAGCCAGCAAATCCACGTGTGCAGCAGAACCCAGGCGTCGGTCGCCCCCGGCATCTCCAGTGGGAGGGGGGGGCGGGCGGGCGGCTGGACTGTGCAGCCAATGACGGGATTTGGGGTTTTCTCTTTTCAAATAGGACTTAAGAACTTAGGAAAGGTTTTCCCCTTTTTTGCTTGGGTTCTCAAATTCTGAAACAGACCCGTTTTGGTTTTGTACCGAATTACTTCGGGGATGATAAATTTTACTGGTTCCTGTTGTGGGGAAGGTGGTATTCTCATCGTTACTGTAGTGAAATAAGAGCGTGCGTAGAATAAATGAGTAGATAAATTGATTGATTGATTGATTGATTGATAGATTGATAGATAGATAGATAGATAGATAGATAGATAGATACGTAAATAGATGGATACATAAATCGACAGATACGTAAATAGATAAATAAATAAAGTTACATTTTAACACTCGCCCACGTAGTGATGTGTTTGGCTAATTTTCTGAGACAGGGTCTCCAGAGGCCAGGCTGGCTTCGGTTCAAATTCATAGTAATCCTGGCTCACCTCCCCGAGTGCTGAAATTATACGTGTGAGCGATGGCAGATTTGATTGGAAGACAGCGATTTCATGGGAATTTTTTAATCCTTGACCTTTCTTGACCCCGAGTTGAGGGATCATAGAAACCGTGTTCGTCATGACTCTGTAAGCCTCGTGTTCATTTTCACGGAAACTGCCTTTCTTACTGTCCTCTTTCTCTGAAGTTATAAACACGATTGGCAAAGGAAGGAGAGGCTTCAGGAACACAGGAATAGTCTCTCAACCTTTTCACAGTTTATACCGAATCCACAATGGTTCCAACACTTGAGTCACGGAATGTCTACCACGGAGAGGCAGGCCCGCTCTTGTGACACGTAAATCACAAGGAGAGTTCTCCATAAGATTAGCAAAATGGTGTCAGTCAATGTGCGAGCAAGTCCTTGCTTTCCACATGACATCTTCTCTTCATCTTTCAAGCCTCAGTCAGTCACCTGGAACAAAGCTACATTCCAATCTCGTTTAGCAGGATGGTGCTGCGTAGGTGCGGTCAATCAGGCGTGGGGATGATAGGATAATGGGAGGAGGCGGATTTATCCAGACTCCCATCTGATTGGAGAGTGGAAGTTGCCAAGGGGGAGACACCGGAAGACAGAGGTGTGAGAGAAGCTTCAGGCGCCATCCAGTGCAGTGCAGCCTCAGACTGCGGCCTGGATCGCTAGGAGCTAGGAGGCCAGAGCACCCGGCAGAACTCATCCAGGTACTGGAAAGTCGTCCTCCTGTGCACACGGGTAGAGGCATCAGGAAAACTTTCTTTGCTTCTTCCCTTCAGGGAGATAGATCGAAGAGGGTCTTTCTCTGTCGTTTGGGCATTCCTGGATCTTTGAAACTTCTTAGCGCAGCAGAGATCTTTCTGGAGCGTTGGGGGTAGAACCTCCTTTTCCACACACGTGACCCAAGCACGTATCCAATCCTGCCTCACCTCCCTGAGTGCTGAATTCGGAAGCGTGAGCGGTGGAAGGTTTGCTTTGAAGACAGCGATCTCGTGGGAATCTATTAACCCTTGACATTTCTTGACCCCGAGTTGAGGGATCGTAGAACGTGTGTCTTTCGCGACTCTGTAAGCCTCGTGTTCCTCTTCACGGAAACTTCCTTTTGTTGTGTCTTCTTCCTCTGAAGTTATAAACACGATTGGCAGAGGAAGGAGAGGCTAGGGGAACACGGGGATATTCCGAAAGTGTTCTCAAATTACATTTGAGAGCCGAGACCCCGATCGCGCGCCCGCCATGGCCTCCAAGATGGATATGTCTCTGGACGACATCATCAAGCTGAACCGGAGCCAGCGCGGCGGCCGCGGCGCGGGCCGGGGACGCGGCAGGGCCGCTTGGCAGGGCGGCCGCGGCGGCGGGCCCATGCGGAACCGGCCGGCCCTCGCCCGCGGCGTCGCGGGCGGCGGCAGGAATCGGCCGGCGCCCTACAGCGGGCCGAAGCGGCTGCCCGACAAGTGGCAGCACGACCTCTTCGGCAGCGGCTTCGGGGGCGGAGCCGGCCTGGAGACCGGCGGCAGACTTCTGCTGTCCAACCTGCACTTCGGGCTGTCGGGCGCCGACGTTCAGGAAGTCTTCGCTGAATTCGGAACGCTCAGGGAGGCGGCCGTGCACTACGATCGGTGTGGGCGAAGCTTAGGGACGGCATTCCTGCACTTTGAGCGGAAGGCAGACGCCCTGGAGGCCATGAGGCAATACAACGGGGTCCCTCTGCGTGGCCGCCCTATGAACATCCAGCTCGTGACGTCACAGATCGACGCACAGCGGAGACCCACACAAAGCGGAAGCAGAGGCGGCTCGGGAGCATTTGGCAGTGGTGGCGGTGCTCCCAGAGGGACTCGCCGAGGCAGCTGGCAGCGGCGGGGAAGAGGCCGAGGCACCGGCGCCAATTCCAAACAGCAGCTCTCGGCGGAGGAGCTGGATGCACAGCTGGATGCCTACCGTGAAAGCATGGACACCAGCTAAACAGCCAGCAAATCCACGTGTGCAGCAGAACCCAGGCGTCGGTCGCCCCCGGCATCTCCAGTGGGAGGGGGGGGCGGGCGGGCGGCTGGACTGTGCAGCCAATGACGGGATTTGGGGTTTTCTCTTTTCAAATAGGACTTAAGAACTTAGGAAAGGTTTTCCCCTTTTTTGCTTGGGTTCTCAAATTCTGAAACAGACCCGTTTTGGTTTTGTACCGAATTACTTCGGGGATGATAAATTTTACTGGTTCCTGTTGTGGGGAAGGTGGTATTCTCATCGTTACTGTAGTGAAATAAGAGCGTGCGTAGAATAAATGAGTAGATAAATTGATTGATTGATTGATTGATTGATAGATAGATAGATAGATAGATAGATAGATAGATAGATACGTAAATAGATGGATACATAAATCGACAGATACGTAAATAGATAAATAAATAAAGTTACATTTTAACACTCGCCCACGTAGTGATGTGTTTGGCTAATTTTCTGAGACAGGGTCTCCAGAGGCCAGGCTGGCTTCGGTTCAAATTCATAGTAATCCTGGCTCACCTCCCCGAGTGCTGAAATTATACGTGTGAGCGATGGCAGATTTGATTGGAAGACAGCGATTTCATGGGAATTTTTTAATCCTTGACCTTTCTTGACCCCGAGTTGAGGGATCATAGAAACCGTGTTCGTCATGACTCTGTAAGCCTCGTGTTCATTTTCACGGAAACTGCCTTTCTTACTGTCCTCTTTCTCTGAAGTTATAAACACGATTGGCAAAGGAAGGAGAGGCTTCAGGAACACAGGAATAGTCTCTCAACCTTTTCACAGTTTATACCGAATCCACAATGGTTCCAACACTTGAGTCACGGAATGTCTACCACGGAGAGGCAGGCCCGCTCTTGTGACACGTAAATCACAAGGAGAGTTCTCCATAAGATTAGCAAAATGGTGTCAGTCAATGTGCGAGCAAGTCCTTGCTTTCCACATGACATCTTCTCTTCATCTTTCAAGCCTCAGTCAGTCACCTGGAACAAAGCTACATTCCAATCTCGTTTAGCAGGATGGTGCTGCGTAGGTGCGGTCAATCAGGCGTGGGGATGATAGGATAATGGGAGGAGGCGGATTTATCCAGACTCCCATCTGATTGGAGAGTGGAAGTTGCCAAGGGGGAGACACCGGAAGACAGAGGTGTGAGAGAAGCTTCAGGCGCCATCCAGTGCAGTGCAGCCTCAGACTGCGGCCTGGATCGCTAGGAGCTAGGAGGCCAGAGCACCCGGCAGAACTCATCCAGGTACTGGAAAGTCGTCCTCCTGTGCACACGGGTAGAGGCATCAGGAAAACTTTCTTTGCTTCTTCCCTTCAGGGAGATAGATCGAAGAGGGTCTTTCTCTGTCGTTTGGGCATTCCTGGATCTTTGAAACTTCTTAGCGCAGCAGAGATCTTTCTGGAGCGTTGGGGGTAGAACCTCCTTTTCCACACACGTGACCCAAGCACGTATCCAATCCTGCCTCACCTCCCTGAGTGCTGAATTCGGAAGCGTGAGCGGTGGAAGGTTTGCTTTGAAGACAGCGATCTCGTGGGAATCTATTAACCCTTGACATTTCTTGACCCCGAGTTGAGGGATCGTAGAACGTGTGTCTTTCGCGACTCTGTAAGCCTCGTGTTCCTCTTCACGGAAACTTCCTTTTGTTGTGTCTTCTTCCTCTGAAGTTATAAACACGATTGGCAGAGGAAGGAGAGGCTAGGGGAACACGGGGATATTCCGAAAGTGTTCTCAAATTACATTTGAGAGCCGAGACCCCGATCGCGCGCCCGCCATGGCCTCCAAGATGGATATGTCTCTGGACGACATCATCAAGCTGAACCGGAGCCAGCGCGGCGGCCGCGGCGCGGGCCGGGGACGCGGCAGGGCCGCTTGGCAGGGCGGCCGCGGCGGCGGGCCCATGCGGAACCGGCCGGCCCTCGCCCGCGGCGTCGCGGGCGGCGGCAGGAATCGGCCGGCGCCCTACAGCGGGCCGAAGCGGCTGCCCGACAAGTGGCAGCACGACCTCTTCGGCAGCGGCTTCGGGGGCGGAGCCGGCCTGGAGACCGGCGGCAGACTTCTGCTGTCCAACCTGCACTTCGGGCTGTCGGGCGCCGACGTTCAGGAAGTCTTCGCTGAATTCGGAACGCTCAGGGAGGCGGCCGTGCACTACGATCGGTGTGGGCGAAGCTTAGGGACGGCATTCCTGCACTTTGAGCGGAAGGCAGACGCCCTGGAGGCCATGAGGCAATACAACGGGGTCCCTCTGCGTGGCCGCCCTATGAACATCCAGCTCGTGACGTCACAGATCGACGCACAGCGGAGACCCACACAAAGCGGAAGCAGAGGCGGCTCGGGAGCATTTGGCAGTGGTGGCGGTGCTCCCAGAGGGACTCGCCGAGGCAGCTGGCAGCGGCGGGGAAGAGGCCGAGGCACCGGCGCCAATTCCAAACAGCAGCTCTCGGCGGAGGAGCTGGATGCACAGCTGGATGCCTACCGTGAAAGCATGGACACCAGCTAAACAGCCAGCAAATCCACGTGTGCAGCAGAACCCAGGCGTCGGTCGCCCCCGGCATCTCCAGTGGGAGGGGGGGGCGGGCGGGCGGCTGGACTGTGCAGCCAATGACGGGATTTGGGGTTTTCTCTTTTCAAATAGGACTTAAGAACTTAGGAAAGGTTTTCCCCTTTTTTGCTTGGGTTCTCAAATTCTGAAACAGACCCGTTTTGGTTTTGTACCGAATTACTTCGGGGATGATAAATTTTACTGGTTCCTGTTGTGGGGAAGGTGGTATTCTCATCGTTACTGTAGTGAAATAAGAGCGTGCGTAGAATAAATGAGTAGATAAATTGATTGATTGATTGATTGATAGATTGATAGATAGATAGATAGATAGATAGATAGATAGATAGATACGTAAATAGATGGATACATAAATCGACAGATACGTAAATAGATAAATAAATAAAGTTACATTTTAACACTCGCCCACGTAGTGATGTGTTTGGCTAATTTTCTGAGACAGGGTCTCCAGAGGCCAGGCTGGCTTCGGTTCAAATTCATAGTAATCCTGGCTCACCTCCCCGAGTGCTGAAATTATACGTGTGAGCGATGGCAGATTTGATTGGAAGACAGCGATTTCATGGGAATTTTTTAATCCTTGACCTTTCTTGACCCCGAGTTGAGGGATCATAGAAACCGTGTTCGTCATGACTCTGTAAGCCTCGTGTTCATTTTCACGGAAACTGCCTTTCTTACTGTCCTCTTTCTCTGAAGTTATAAACACGATTGGCAAAGGAAGGAGAGGCTTCAGGAACACAGGAATAGTCTCTCAACCTTTTCACAGTTTATACCGAATCCACAATGGTTCCAACACTTGAGTCACGGAATGTCTACCACGGAGAGGCAGGCCCGCTCTTGTGACACGTAAATCACAAGGAGAGTTCTCCATAAGATTAGCAAAATGGTGTCAGTCAATGTGCGAGCAAGTCCTTGCTTTCCACATGACATCTTCTCTTCATCTTTCAAGCCTCAGTCAGTCACCTGGAACAAAGCTACATTCCAATCTCGTTTAGCAGGATGGTGCTGCGTAGGTGCGGTCAATCAGGCGTGGGGATGATAGGATAATGGGAGGAGGCGGATTTATCCAGACTCCCATCTGATTGGAGAGTGGAAGTTGCCAAGGGGGAGACACCGGAAGACAGAGGTGTGAGAGAAGCTTCAGGCGCCATCCAGTGCAGTGCAGCCTCAGACTGCGGCCTGGATCGCTAGGAGCTAGGAGGCCAGAGCACCCGGCAGAACTCATCCAGGTACTGGAAAGTCGTCCTCCTGTGCACACGGGTAGAGGCATCAGGAAAACTTTCTTTGCTTCTTCCCTTCAGACCGCGATAGCGCTGTTTGGAACTACGGCAGACGGGGCCATCGCACTCTATTCCCTCCCCCCCGCCGCTGCCAGCTGCCTCGCGATTC
>JALPQD010001060.1:0-42814 GCA_023101885.1 Typhlomys cinereus | reverse complement strand
TATTCCTGGTGTTCCTGAAACTCTCCTTCCTTTGACAATCGTGGTTATAACTCAGAGAAAGAGGAAATTAGAAAGGCAGTTCCGTGAAAAGGAACACGAGGCTTACAGAGTCAGGACGAACACGGTTTCTAGGATCCCTCAACTCGGTCAGAAAGAGTCAAGGATTAAAAATCCCATGAAATCGCTTCTTACATCAAATCTGGCCATCGCTCACACGTATAATTGCGCACTCGGGGGGTGGCCAGGATTACGATGAATTTGAAACCGAACCAGCCCTGGCCCTCTGGAGACCCCTGTCGCAGAAATTAGCCAAACACATCACTACGTGGGCGAGTGTTAAAATGTAACTTTTTATTTATCTATTTTACGTATCGGTCGATTGATGTATCAATCTATTACCTATCTATCTATCTATCTATCTATCTATCTATATATCATCAATCAATCATCAATTTATCTACTCATTGATTCTACGCAGCTCTTATTTATACAGAAACGATGAGAAATTACCACCTTCCCCACAACAGGAACCAGTTAAAATTTATCATCCCGAAGTAATTCCGGTACAACAAACGAGTCTGTTTCAGAATTTGAGAAACAAGCAAAAAAGGGGAAACCGTCCTAAGTTCTTAAGTCCTATGTGAAAAGAAAAACCCCAAGTTCCCGTCATTGGCTGCACAGTCCAGCAGCCGGCCGCCCCCCCTCCCCACTGGAGATTCCGGGGGCGACCGCGCCTGGTTGGTGCTGCACCGTGGATTTGCTGCTGTTTAGCTGGTGTCCATGCGTTCACGGTAGGCAGCCAGCTGTGCATCCAGCGCCTCCGCCGAGAGCTGCTGTTTTGGAATTGGTACCGGTGCCTCGGCCTCTTTCCCCGCCGCTGCCAAGCTGCCTCGGCGAGTCCACTCTGGGAGCACCGCCACCACTGCCAATGCTCCCGAGCCGCTCCCTGCTTCCGCTTTGTGTGGGTCTCCGCTGTGCGTCGATTCTGTGGACGTCACGAGCTGGAAATGTTCATAGGCGGCCACGCAGAGGGACCCCGTTGTATTGCCTCATGGCCTCCAGGGCGTCTGCTTCGCCAAGTGCAGGAATGCCGTCCCAAGCGTCGCCCACAACGATCGTAGTGCACGGCCGCTCCCTGAGCGTTCCGAATTCAGCGAAGACTTCCTAACGTCGTCGCCCGACAGCCCGAAGTGCAGGTGTGACAGCAGAAGTCCCTGCCGCCGGTTCTCCAAGGCCGGCTCCCCCCGAGCCGCGCCGAAGAGGTCGTGCTGCCACTTTCGGGCCAGCCGCTTCGGCCCGCTGGTAGGGCGCCCTGCCTATTCCGGCCGCCGACGCGACGCGCGGGCAGGGCCGGCCGGTTTCCGCATGGGCCCGCGCCGAGGCCGCCCGGCCAAGCGCCCTGCCGCGTTCCCCCGCCCTCGCCGCGGCCGACCGCGCGGGCTCCTTTTCAGCTTGTGATGTACGTCCGAGACAATATCCATCGTGGAGGCCATCGGCGCGCGATCGGGGTCTCGGCTCTCAAATGTAATTTGAGAACACTTCGGAATTCCCCTGTTCCCCTAGGCCTCTCCTTCCTCTGCACGTGTTTTATAACTGCAGAGGAAGAAGAACAAACAAAAGGAATTTCCGTGAAAGAGAACACGAGGCTTACAGAGTCGCGAAAGAACACACGTTCTACGATCCATCAACTCGGGGTCCAAGAAATGTCAAGGGTTACTAGATTCCCACGATAACCTGTCCTTTCAAAGCAAAACTTCCACCCTCACGAATTCCGAATTCAGCACTCAGGAGGTGAGGCAGGATTGGATACGTGCTTGGGTCACGTGTGTGAAAAGGAGGTTCGACCCCAAACGATCCAGAAAGAATCTCTGCTGCGCTAAGAAGTTTTCAAGATCCAGGAATGCACAAACGACGAGAAGACCCTCTTCGATCTATCTCAGCTGAGGGAAGAAGCAAAGAAGTTTTACCTGATTCCGGTCTACCCGTGTGCACAGGGAGGACGACTTGCCAGTACCTGGAGGAGTTCTGCCGGGTGCTCTGGCCTCCTAGCTCCTAGCCGATCCAGGCCGCAGTCTGAGGCTAGCACTGCACCTGGTGGCGCCCTAAGCTCTCTCACACCTCTGTCTTCCGGTGTCTCCCCCTTGGCCAACTTCCACTCTCCAATCAGATGTGAGTCTGGAAAAATCAGCCTCCGCCCATTATCGACATCCCAAGCCGAATGGACCGCACCTACGCAGCACCAGCCTGCAAACGAGTGGGAAGGTAGCTTTGTTCCAGTGAATGACTGAGGCTTGAAAGATGAAGAGAGGATGTCTGTGGAAAGCAGGCTTGCTCGCACAGTTGACTGACAACACATTTTGCTAATCATGGAAACTCTCCTGGGATTTACGTGTCACAAGAGCCGGCTGCCTCTCCGTGGTAGACAATTCCGTGACTCAAGTGTTGGAACCATTGTGGATTCGGTATAAACTGTGAAAAGGTTGAGAGACTATTCCTGTGGTGTTCCTGAGCCCTCTCCTTCCTTTTTCCAATCGTGGTTTATGCTTCAGAGAAAAGAGGACATAAGAAAGGCATTTCCGTCGAAAATGAACACGAGGCCCTTACAGAGTCAGGACAACACGGTTTCTATGAGCCCTCAACTCGGGGTCAGAAAGGTCAGGATTAAAAATTCCATGAACGCTTGTCTCCAATCAATCTGCCATCGAGCACACGTATAATTGCACACTCGGGAGGGACCAGGAGTCGAGGAATTTGAACCGAAGCCAGCCTGGCCATCTGGAGACCCTGTCTCAGAAATTAGCCAAACAGATCATCTAGTGGGCGAGTGTAAATGTAACTTTATATTTATCTATTTACGTATCTTTCGATTTATGTATCCAATCTATTTACTATCTTCTATCTAGCTATCTATCGTCTATCTATCTATCATCTATCAATCATCAATTTATATACTCATTTATTCTACGCACGCTCTTATTTCACTACATACGATGAGAATACCACCTTCCCCACAACAGGAACCAGTAAAATTTATCATCCCCACGTAGTTCGGTAGCAAAACCAAAACGGGTCTTTTAAGAATTTGGAACCCAAGAAAAAAAGGGAAAACCTGGTCCTAAGTTCTTTAAGTCCTATTTGAAAAGAGAAACCAAAATCCCGGTAATTGGCTGCACATCCAGCCCCCGCCCGCCAACCCCCTCCCACTGGAGAGGCCGGGGGCGACCGACTGCCTGGGTTCTGCTGCACCGTGGATTTGCTGGCTGTTTTGCTGTGTCATGCTTTCACGTAGGCATCCAGCCTGTGCATCCAGCGCCTCGCCGAGAGCTTCGTTTGAAATGGCGCCGGTGCCTCGGGCTCTTCCCATCCGCGGCAGCTGCCTCGGCGAGTCACTCTGGGAGTCACCGCCAACCACTGCCAAATGCTCCCGAGCCGCCTCTGCTTCCGCTTTGTGTGGGTCTCCGCTGTGCGTCGGATCTGTGAAGTCACGAGCGGGATGTTCATAGGGCGGCCACGCAGAGGGACCCCGTTGTATTCAGCATGGCCTCCAGGGCGTCGGCCTTCCGCTCAAGTGCAGGAAGGCCGTCCTAAGCGTCGCCCCACACGAGCGTAGTGCACGGCCGCGCCCCGGAGCGTTCCGAAGTCAGCGAAACTTCCTGAACGTCGGCGTCCCGACAGCGCCGAAGTGCAGTTGGCACAGAAGTCCTGCCGCCGGTCGCCAGGCGGCTCCGCCCCCGAAGCGCGGCGAGAGGTCGTGCTGCAACTTGTCGGGCAGCCGCTTCGGCCCGCCTGTAGGTCGCCGGCCGAGTCCGCGCCGCCCGCGACGGCCGCGGCGAGGGCCGGCCGGTTTTCCGCATGGCCCGCCGCCGAGGCCGCCCGCCAAGCGGGCCCTGCCGCGCCCCGGCCCGCCGCCGCGGCCGACGCCTGGCCCGGTTTAAGCTTGATGATGGCGGCCAAGACATATCCATCGGGAGGCCATGGCGGCGCGCGATCGGGTCTCGGCTCTCAATGTAATTTGAAAACTTCGGAATATCCCCGTGTGTCCACTAGCCTTTCCTTCCTCATACCCAATCGTGTTTTATAACTTCAGAGGAAGAAGACACACAAAAGGAAGTTTTCCGTGAAGAGGAACACGAGGCTGACAGATCCGCGAAAGACACACGTTCTACGATCGCTCAACTCGGGGTCCAAGAAATGTAAGGGTTTAATAGATTCCCACGAGAACGCTGTCTTCAAAGCAAATCCTCCACCGCTCACCTTCCGAAATTCAGCACTCAGGAGGTGAGGCAGGATTGGAATACGTGCTTGGGTCACGTGGTGGAAAAGGAGGTTCCTACCCCCACGCTCCAGAAAGATCTCTGCTGCGCTAAGATGTTTCAGATCCAGGAATGCCCAAACGACAGAGAAAGACCCTCGTCGATCTATCTCCTGAAGGGAAGAAGCCAAGAAAGTTTTCCTGATGCCTCTAACACCGTGGTGCACAGGAGACGACTTTCCTACCTGGATGAGTGTCTGCCGGGTGCTCTGGCATCCTATCCTAGCGATCAGGCCGCAGTCTGAGGCTGCACTGGCACTGGATGGCGCCTGAAGCTTCTCTCATCACCTCTGTCTTCCGGTGTCTCCCCTTGGCAAACTTCCACTCTCGCAATCAGATGGGAGTCTGGAAAAATCCGCCTCCTCCCATTATCCTATCATCCCCACGCCTGATTGACGCGAACCTAGAGCCCATCCTGCTAACGAGATTGGAATGTAGCTTTTTTCCAGGTTGACTGACGGAGGCTTGAAAGATGAAGAAAGATGTCATGTGGAAAGCAGGACGTGCTCGCACTTGACGACACCAGTTTGCTAATCTTATGGAGAACGCTCCTTGTGATTTACGGCCCAAGAGCCGGCCCGGCCTCTCCGTGGTAGACATTCGTGACGCAAGGGTTGGACCATTGTGGGATTCGGTATAAACTTTGAAAAGGTTGAGAGACCGAGTCCTGGGTTCCTGAAGCCGCTCCTTCCTTGCCAATCGTGTTTATAACTTCAGAGAAAGAGGACAGTAAGAAAGGCAGTTTTCCGGGAAAATGAACACGAGGCTTAAAGATCATGACGAACACGTTGTCTATTATCCCGCAACTCGGGGTCAAGAAAGGTTCAAGGATTAAAAAAGTCCCATGAGATCGCTGTCTTCCAAGCATCGGCCATCGCGAACACGTATATTTCAGAAGACTCGGGGAGGTGAGCCCAGATTACTATGAATTTGGAAACGAAGCCAGCCTGGCCGCTGGAGAGCCCTGTCGCAGAAATTAGCCAAACAGATCACTACGGGGGCGAGGTGTTAAAAATGGTAACGTTATTTATTTTATCTATTTACGTATCTGTCGATTTAGTATCCATCTATTTACTATCTATCTATCGTATCTATCGATGATCTATCTATCAATCTATCAAATCAATCAATTTTACTCTCATTTAGTCTACGCACCTCGTATTTCACTACAGTAAGCGATGAGAAACACCTTCCCCCAACAGAACCAGTAAAATTTATCATCCCCGACGTAATTCGGTAAAAAACCAAAACGGGTCTGTTTTCGAATTTGAGAACCCAAGAAAAAAGGGGATAAAACCTTCCTAAGTTCCTTAAGTCCTATTTGAAAAGAGAAAAACCCAAAATCCGTATTGGCTGCACAGTCCAGCCGCCCGCCCGCCAACCCCCTCCCAATGGAGATGCCGGGGGCGACGAGCCTGGGTTCTGCTGCACACGGGTGTTGCTGGCTGTTTAGCGGGTGTCCATGCTTTCACGGGAGGCATCAAGCTGTGCATCCACTCCTCCGCCGAGAGCTGCTGTTGGATTGGCTCCGGTGCCTCGGCTCTCCCCGCCGCTGCCAGCTGTGCCTCGGCGAGTCCCTCTGGGAAGCAGCCGCCACCACTGGCCAAATGCTCCCGACCGCCTCTGCGTCCGCTTTGTGTGGGTTCCCGCGGCGTCGATCTGTGACGTCACGAGCTGGATGTTCATAGGGCTGCACAAGCAGAGGGACACCGTTTTATTGCTCATTGCCTCCAGGGCGTCTGCCCTTCCTCGCAATCAGGAATCCGTCCCTAAGCTTCGCCCACACCGATCGTAGTGCACGGCCAGCCCTCCCTGACGTTCCGAATTTCAGCGAAGACTTCCTGAAGGTCGGCGCCCGACAGCCCGAAGTGCAGGTTGGACATAGAGGGGTCTGCCGCCGGTCCTCCAGGCCGGCTCAGCCCCCGAAGCCGCTGCCGAGAAGGTCGTGCTGCCACTTGTCGTGCAGCCGCTTCGCCGAGGGGCCCAGCCGATTACGGCCGCGCCCGCGACGCAGCAGCCAGGGCCCCGGCCCGGTTCCACTGGGCCCGCCGCCGCGGACCCGCCCTGCCAAGCGGCCCGGCCCGTCCCCAGCCCGCCGCCGCGGCCGCACTTGCCTGGCTCCGGTGTTCACATTTATGATTTCGTCCGATACATATCCATCTTGAGGCCATGGCGGGCGTGCGATCGGGGTCTCGGCTCTCAAATGTAATTTTGTAGAACACTTTCGGATTCCCCGTGTTCCCCTAGCCTCTCCTGCCGCTGCCAATCGTGTTTAGACTTCAGAGGAAGAAGACACAACAAAAGGAAGTTTCCGTGAAAGAGAACACGAGGCCGTTACAGAGTCGCGAAGACCACGTTCTACGATCCCGCAACTCGGGGTCAAGAAAATGTCCAAGGGTTAACAATTCACACGAGATCACTGTTCTTCAAGCAAACTTCCACCGCGCACAGCTTCCGATTCAAGCAACTCAGGGAAGGTGAGCAGATTGGAATACGTGCTTGAGGTCCGTGTGTGGAAAAGGAGGTTCCTCGCTCCTCTTCTTCTTCTTCTTCTAGCTCCTCTTTCTCTTCTTCTCTTCTCTTACTCTCTCTCCTCTATTCCTTAACGAACAAAAACAAACGAAAACAAACACACCACTACAACAAAAAAAAAAACACAACACACGTCGCCACTCCACATACCCCCAAGCTCCAAAAGGATCTCTCGTCTGTTGGTTGTTGTCTCTAATAAGTTTCAAATATCTCATTAATGCCCAAACGAAAGAGAAAGACCCTCTTCTATCTACTCACTGAATTTGAATATCAAATAAATTTTTCCTGATGCCTCAAACCCGTGTGCAAAGGATGACTACTTTCCAGTACCTGGGATTAGATCTGCCGGGTGCTCTGTCTCCTATCTTCCTAGCGATTGGCAGGCGCAGTCTGAGGCGTGTCTGGTGCACTGCACTGGATGTCCGGCCTTAATCTTCTCTCACACCTCTTTCTTCCGTGTCTCCCCTTGGCAACTTCCACTTCCAATCATATGGTAGTCTGGATAACCGCCTCCTCCCATATCCTATCAGCCCCACGCCTGATTGACCGCCAATCACGCATCCTGCTAAACGAGATTGGAAATGTACTTTTTTCCGGTTACTGAGAGGCGTGAAAGAAAGAGAAGAGGTCATGTGGAAAGCAGACTTGCCTCTCACTTGACTGAACCCATTTTGCTATCTTATGTAGAACTCTCCTTGTGATTTACGGTCACAAGAGCGGGCCTGCCCTCCGTGGTAGACATTCCGTGACTCAGTGTTGGAACCATTGTGGAAATTCCGGTATAAACGGTTGGAAAAGGTTGAGAGAACTATTCTGTGTTCCTGAACCTCTCCTTCCTTTGCAAGCGTGTTTATAACTTCGGAGAAAGAGAAGTAAGAAAGGGCAGTTTTTCCGTGAAAATGAACAAGAGGCTTACAGAGTCATGACGAACTCGGTGTTCTATGATCCATCACTCGGGGTCAAGAAAGGTCAGGTTAAAAATTCCCATGAAATCGCTGTCTTCCATTCAAATCTCCTCGGCTCACACGTATAATTTCAGCACTCGGGGAGGTGAGCCAGGATTCTATGAATTTAACCGAAGCAGCCCTGCCTCTGGAGACACTGTCTCAGAAAATTACCAAACACATCACTACGTGGGCGAGTTTTAAAATGTAACTTTATTTATTTATCTATTTACGTATCTGGTCGATTTATGTATCCGCCATTTACCTATCTATCTACTATCTATCTATCTGTCTATCTATCTATCAATCAATCAATCAATCAATTAATCAATTATCTTCTCTTTATTCTACGCCGCTCTTTATTTCACGAATCATATTTTTCTGTGAAATATTTGCTTATTCCTCAATATATTTTTCACTAAAGAACTTAAAGGAGCTTTATATACAGCCTATACCACACATTTCATGAGTGCCAGATATTTACCCAAGCCCAGGTATGTCACACTGGAAACTCTCTCATAACACTAAACCTCACAAGCCCATCCTGGAAGACAAGATCTGTCATCTCTTGCATGGACAGAAATCATATGAGAAGCAGTACACTCCAGAGCTCACCGCCTCTTCATTCTCCTTCCTAATCTCTCCCTCCTTGCCAGGAATCCAGAGCATTAGCAGCCCCAGGAAGTGAACAGAGCACTTTTTGAAGGTGAATTGTAGAGTGTGTTCAGTCCAGGCAAAAGCACAGCTGAGTTTTATCTCTAACTTTCAGGCAAAGTTCCCCTGTGGGGAGCCATATGCAAATATCATAGGAATGCAGGTGTGTGGAGAAGAGGAACCACATTTCCATGTATGTAAAAAACTATGAAATATCTTCCATATCAGGAATGAAACCTGGAGAACAGCATGTATTTCATGACTGGAGAATAAGGAGATTGCAAGAAACAATCAATCTGGAAAATAGGGTGTGGCCCTGGCCCTCCTCATAAGGACTCAGGTACAATGGAAGGAATGAGAATGGAGAACAATGTGTGCAGACCTTTCTCTGGGAACTGAACCACTGTGCTGCTTGCCCACTTTAGTGAAGCTCACTGACAAAGAGCTAGCAAATCTACTGTTATTCTAGAGAGTCAAAATGAGAATAAGATAGTTCATGTATATTTCTGTACCTTCACCCAGGTATGGTTTAAGAACATGAAAAGAAGGGACTGGTGAGATAGGTCAATGGGGAAGGCATCTGTTCACATACTGGCTGGGTGAATTTAATCTATTGAAGCACAACTATGGAAGAGGACTGAATTCTAAAGAAGTTGTCCTCTGACCTCCCCAGGCACCATGACATGTTACCACTTTCTGTGCCACTCTGCTCTTCATCTCTAATAAAATAAAAAAAAATTAAAGAACATTATGTGCTTGTGTCAGGATCTAATTTTCCATCATAGTCATGTGGATTAGATTCTACATGAACAAAACAAGTACTCAAATTGCCAACAAAGGACAACAATATGTTAACTATCACAAGATCAGAAAAGCAAAAAATAGTACAATTTAATGATATTAAGTGAAGTTAAAAAATTAGTGGGTATGATGATGGACAGGTCTCTGCTATTTGATTCTGAAGATGATTCACAGGAGATTAAAGATTCTTGTTTTTTATTTTTATTAATACATTTTTATTATTATTTCAGCTCATACAAACTAATAGGTACACAAGTTCCCTCCCTCCCTCCTCCTCCCCTCGTACCCCTGCTCCTCTCCACCCCCCTCCCTTCCCATCCCCCAGTGCCTCCCGCCCCAATTCCCAGAGAGTCCTTTCTTGTGCATGCCTGATTTTCCTCTGGGCCCTCCTCTCCATGACGTACAAGGACCCAGTGGCCTTTCCCTGAACCCTTTCCCGTGTTCCCCTTAGGTATAGGAACACTGCTGTGGTTGCCAATCCCTTGCCTCCAAGGATCTTGGTGCCTTTAGCAGATGCTAGACTTTGTGAGGTCAATAGTGTGTTGGACAATGCGCAGGGCATGTAAAGTCCAATTATGATTGCTTCAGCCCTAACTTGTATGGAGTATCTTACATATCATTGCTCCTCCCATCCTTTTGCTCTTACACTCTTACCGCCCCCTCTTCCGCAAATTTCCCTGAGCTTCAGGATGGGGAGAGATTAGTCTGGCCTAGTTCTAGGTGGTTGATATAGAGTCTCTGAAGTTCTGGATTGTGGTTTGTTGATTTTCTTTTGTAGTTTTGCTGCTCCTGCAATGCCCTTCACTCCATCCTGGTGGGCATTGTATGTTACCCCCTGGCCAGAGACAAAAAGCTGTTAAACTAGAGTCTTGTGATAAAAGCACATTCAAAGGTAGATGTAATAAAAGTGGGAAACCACAGTGAGGGAGGGGTCTATCACCAATTTGCACAACGGTTACTTTTTAGCAAAATGATTACTTTTTATCTGCCAGACTATATGCCTGATGGAGGCCTATTTTCTCTGCTGTAACATGGTCCCTTCTCTCCTTGTTTCTGGTGTGGCCCTCCTACCCCATCCCTCCTGTTCATAATCCTTGCAATTACTGTCTGTAGGTGGGCTGGGTGGGTTTGGTACTAGGAGCCACTTATTAGGGAGTACATACGGTGCTTAATTTTCTGGGTCTGGGATACTTCACTTAATATAATTGTTTCTAATGACATCCATTCCCGGCAAATTCCAGTAATTCATCATTTTTGATGGCTGAGTAGTACTCCATTGTATAGATGTACCACAGTTTCCTTATCCACTTGTCAACTGTTGGGCATTTGGGTTGATTCCATGACTTTGCTATTGTTAACAGTGCTGCTATGAACATGGTCGTGCTTGTGCTATCGAGGTGAACCTCTGCTGTATGGGGGGTTATTCCCAAAAGTGGAATAGCAGGTTCATATGGCATTTCAATCTTTAATTTCTTTAAGAATAAAGATTCTTGTTTTATACGTGAACTCTGCATTGTTCTTCATGAGGCAACCATACTTCATGAGAGAGATTGGATGAAGAGGACGGACAGGACATCTGCCTCTCTAGTGCCAGCTCTCACTCATATGGTGACTGTCTGGGATCTGGACATAGAAAAAGTTCTAATACAACGTAATTTTTTCTCAGCATTTGCTCAATTGTTTCTTCAAAAAAATAATACTGAGAATGCAGCCATGGATAGACAACACTTCCAAATCAGGCCCTAGGTATTCTAGCATAATTCTCTGTGATTCATCCAGTCTCTAATTCTGGAAGGCTTCTTAGTGGCTATTGCAATGATTTTCTCATTGTTAACATGATAAAATTGGTTTGTGTTGTTTGGTCTGACCCAGAGGCCAGGAGCCGTGGGTCCATGTTCTTCCATCTCACACACCCCTACATCTGGCTCCTTTGGTCTAACAGGCTCCAAGTCAGCACTGCAGCCACCACTCTCCACCAGCTGCACCTGGCTGCAGAAAGTGAACGTCCAGCATGTTACCTGACAGCATAGAGATGCTCATGGAGTGCCAAGATCATGTGTGTACTACTAGGAGAAATATGATCACTTTCACTTGTGCCTTTCTGTCATTCATGTCTTCAGTGAATTGCTGCCCTTTCAGATGTTCATAAATATTAAAGTTCTTCTTTTGCCAATTTTTCCTTTTAAACTTTGGCATGACTAAAAACTTGTCTCATTTTCTCTCAGTTGGCTGAGTAGTTCCTTCATATACATTCACTCTTATAATGAACCACCCTCCACACATACACACATACACACACACATGCACACACACACACATACACACACACATGCACACACACACACATACACACACACGCACACACACTCAGGAAAGCTTTAGCACATTGGAAACCTCAGTTTCATGCTAATGCCAATCATTCAAATCTGTGATCACATCTGTTACCTCATCAGTATCATATGTCAACATGGAGTTCATCAAAACCGCACAAATGTCTTGCACATATTCTGTGACCTCTACATTAGCTTCTTTATGAACACACCTGTGAGCACAGATCCGTCCTGCACAGTGAACTGAGCAACAAGTGCCAACCCTCTCCTGCATTTTCCTACAGCTAATTCCTCTCTTTCTCTGTTGTCCCCTGGTTTAAACGAGGACCTTAGCTGTTGACTAAATGTCCCTCCTGGCTCACGAGCTGCTCCAACAGAGAACAATTTCTTCATGACCCCGTGTTAGGCAGCTTTGGTTCCTAGATGGACAGTTACGTGCACTCTTCCCTGCTCTGTGTGCTCAGAACTGTCTCATGATCTGGCAGCATGCAAGGCTATGAAGGCTCTATTTGGATTTTCTTTGATGATATTTCTGACGTTATGAGGCTCAAGAACCAAATTTTCTTTGAATGTTAAGTTTGCTGTAGTGAGACATTACTTAGTACATAATCTGTATGATGTTTCTCCTTCTTCTATATTAAATTCTAAACTAATTCTAGCCTTATATCACTTACCTTGCTCATCTTCAACAAATTAATATTAACAATAAAAATATTAAATGCTTATGGAACAACTGGACTTGCTATGGAAAATAAATACATATATAATAAGCCCCTCACCTTCTATAAGAACAATATGAAAATGGATAACAGAATTCAAAGTAAATATAAAAATGTAAAATACCTGTGTATAATTCCCCAAATCAGGATCCCCCAAGGTTATAGAGGTTTTCTTAGCCATCAAAACTGATGGATCTGTGAAGGAGCTTGGATGCTGGAATTCATCACTTCTGCTCTGTAAGAGACACGTCGAGAGAATGACTGGGGAAAATATTTCAAAATATCATCCATCAGCTGAAGGCCTGTTATGAAATATAAAAAAAACCTCATAAAATATTTTACTATGCTCACAATCCAAGTAGAAAATATGGTGCAGAATGCCTTTGAGATGGCACAGTGGGTCAAGTCACTAGCTAAGAACTGACAATCTAAATTTTAGCAACAGAACCCACTGGGTATAAAAGGACAAAATTAATCTAAATGATCATATATCTGGATAATTGTCTATGATGCCACTGTTTGTAGAGCAATGACCTGAGTTTACTCATTTGAACTTATGACAACTAAAGCATAGGTCCAAAGAGTCTGTGAAGATTTTGGCTGCCAGACACATCTTGGTTATTTCTAATTCTTGGTTTGACAATACTTTTTCCTATAGATGAATAATTTTTATAAATTTGTAAACTTGATTTACCATATTTTTCTCATAATGCTACTCTCTTTGTCTTGTATTCTCATTGCTGTGATAAATAGGTGAACTAAAACAATTCATGAATTCATCGTGATTCATGCTTGCAATTTTAGGTTACTATTGGTCATCATGACAGGAGAGGTGTTCAAATATCTAGAACTGAGCAAATTGTTCACACTATACCCATAGTATGTGCTGAAGTTGGGACATCCTATCTAGCTTGTCATCTGCAAAGTCAAGTAATTCTCTTTCCAATCTTATCCAAGGAAGGACCCCACCTTATATAGGCCAGGTCTTCTCATATCAATTACATAGTCTCCTGTAGGCTTTCTGAGAAATTTTGATGAACAACAACAACAAAAAAATCCCTCATAGGCATTTCTGAATGCTCAGTGTTCAATTGTCAAATTCCCACTCAAAACTAATGCCACAGCAAATAACTAGGAATTCTGTTTACTTTTTAAACTAAGTTTCAGTGTATATTGTGGAAGAAAAGAAATTTTTACAGAAATTGTGACAAATAATGAGGTTATGACTAACAGCCTGGTGGTCAGCAGTTTCAGAGTTCTAAAAACAAAAGTCTAATATGGGCGGCTAGATATTGAAAACATCCCACTCTCAAGGTCCCTGTGAGAATCTTCCCCCTTCAAGGTCCTCGGAGAAATGTTTTCAGTATGTCCAGATGCCGTCTAAGCCCACTTGCCCCCTCCCCATACAGAACTCCGGGAAAATGCTCCCCCTCTCAAGGTCTAATATGCCAAATACCACCAATGCCTTAGTATTATTATGTAACTATGACCGAAGCTATCACCCCAAGCCCACTGCTATCTTGTACAAACAAGTCAGCCCTGCTGCAGACGTGTTGACCGGGACCTCGCCCACCAAGAACTGCCCACGACTTCGACCAGAACATCTGATGGTCACCCTTGGCTGACTCAACGTCCTTGTGTGCTGTAAAAAAACTGTGCCAAAGAGTGCTATAGAAAAATATGTTTTGCTACCCTATACCCTATAAAAACCCTACCCCCCGACCTCAGTCGGGGCCGCTCTTCTCTTGCTTGCAAGGGGGAGGGGTCCTGGCATGCCAGAATAAACTCGCCTATTGCCATTGCATCAGCCTCTCGGTCCTCGTGTCTCCTTTTGGGGTCGGGGCGGGTGACTTGAAGGAACTTCGGTTCCAACAAGAGCACACTGCTGGATAGTTTCCTGACATAAAGTTAGGTGGATAAGCTTCCTAAATTGAGATTGGGATCTCAATTTAAGTTTTCCTTTTGAAAATTTAAAACGTTGATGGCAAAATAATGCCAACCTAGCTGTTGGTTGTGGGCCTTACTCCCCCTTTTTGTTCTTAAAAGTGGACCTATAATTTGGTTGGTATGGGGTCATTTAGCAGAGGGGGATGTCATTTTTTGGAATTTTAAAGACTTTCAAAGACCTTGAGAGACTCATCCCAGCATGGCTATTCTAACTCTGCCCTAGTTTACCTCTAGACTATTTAAGGATCCAGACTGCTCAGGGGATAAGAGTCGACAATTATTCTTTAACTGCTTCCTGATAGATGGGGCGTTAAGAGTGAGAGTAATCTGGTATCCTCATCTAACAAGTGCTGGGATATGGCTCTATTGATTTTAAGGGTCCACCTATAAGACACAAAACACAGGTTAAACTTTTAAGATTTATATGAGGATTAGACTGTTGTAACTAGGAAGGCACATGGGATAAACCAAACAAGCTCAGTAATCTTACTGTGGGCACAGGCAAAAGTTAGTAAAGAAAACCTATTACCACCTCACCTGGAATAACACTGTCTTAGTTTGGTGAAAAACTAAGAATTAATCTACATACTGAAGACCTCATTTCTTTAGCAGCTGCGAATCTCTATGATCATATCTTAAAACCTGTTTAAAACCATGTGAATTGTCTATTTTGTTAAACGAGGGAATGTCTAAAAGCAACATTGTGAGTGACTGATGAACCTGTCATTTTCTTGATCATTAATATTTTAGTAAAATCAAAGATTGACAAAAGCCTAGGAAGGAAGTTGAATTTTGTGCTCCCTAGTCTAGAACAAAGAGGCTTCTTCCCATTTGCATGTTAAACCCAAGGTTCTCATGAGATGCTCAACCTGGCAATTCGGGCCTTCTTTTCACTGGATATTAGAAGCAAACTCCTTTTTCCCCATCAGAGGGAAGCTAAGAGCTTCAGGCCATTTCATTGGTCTCCACCAGTGAGCTTGACCCCTGGGCCCTGGGGTTCAGGGGGCGATCTTTCCCCCAGTGGAAATTCCCATGTTTGGGACATAGGCCGCACAAAAACTTCCTGTGTTTGCAACTGTCTCAAAGGGCCCAGTCTGGTCATATTCAAAGCATCTTTCTATCTCTCCCCTGTCAGAAGGGGTCCTGGGTTGTCTGCTTGGGGGTGCCTGTTAATTTTCTACCTATCTCCTAAGGCAAATGTCAAGTTTTGATTTCTTTGTTTTGTGGCTCTTTCTCTTTTCTTTCCTTTCTCCACATTAAACCCAGCAATTAGAATTAATTTGAACCCACTCTAGATTGTATGTTATCACCATGGAAACACAGAACTGGCCCAATTGAATCCCATGGCTTCAAGGAATCCCGTTGTGGGGAGCATAGATGTAATAGGTTCCCCACCTCAGGCCTACATTCACTCATATTCACACAGAAGCCAAGACATTTTTTCAGATTTTTAAAAGTGTCCTTTTTCTCTTCTCCCCCCCCCCCAGGAGGAGCCTGTTTTGCTTTTCCCATGAGATCCAGGATTTAGGTTTACCGCCAAGACAGCATCTGGTGAGCCGGGCCTCTGCTTTTCTCCCCTGGCAAGCCCTACTCAGGCGGCTGTATGCCCTTCCCATTTTTACTCGTGAGAGCATGGATAAGCTTTCCTGTTCTTGAGAAGTTGGGATTCTATGAGTAACCAAATTCCTATTAATCAAAACAGACAATTGAAATACATTTGAACATGTGAAGCTTAATTCTTAATCTCCAACCCCCAGGGCTCAATGTCTCCTCCATAGTACAAAAGAAGCGCAATGTATAACATTTTACTTTAGCCACCATTTATCTTCGTATAAGCCCAACATTCCATAAAACTTTTGTAGCATACTTTTACCACCCTTTTAAGCAACCAACTCAAACCTTCTGTACACATTTAATTTTTAAGTGAGATTTTTTCTATCCTATAAACCTTATTTAAAACCTTTTATACATTCAAGTACCATACATATATTCTCTATACTTTCTTTATCCTCCTTGATGGTTTTACACATGTGAAACAAACTTTCCTAGGCAAAAACACAATATTATCTCTGTGAAGCTTCATGAAAATCCAGAAATTTTAATCAGTATGTACTTAGGCCTTTTGATGGTAATACTTAAGTTGTGCAAGTTGCATTGGGCATGCCAAATGAACAAAGACAAACCAAAATGTGATTATAAGCGCCACCCAAAAAAAAACCCTAAAGTGGCCACAACTACTATTATGAAGCATAAAACACACATATTTATAGGAAATTCAAATAGCCAACAAGTCAGAAGCTTTTAAAGTAACTCTGTACATCAGCCCCCCACCCTGAGTTCCCCACTCTAGCCTGCCGGGGGCTGTGTTCGTGTGCAGATTTCGGATAGGTTTCTGTGAAGGCAGAGGGAGGAGTTTTATTTCCGAACCATTTCCACTCTCTCCTTACTAAGGGAACGGCCAATGCATTCTCTTTCCCAGCAGCCATTTTTCCATGCGCGGGGACCTCTCCCCACGCCTCAAAGCCAGCAGCTGTGCCCACAAGCTTTTTCCCCACTGGGACGCCACTCTGGCCGCAAACCATTTTACTCTGCATGTGCGCCAGCCTGGCACTACCGCTGCCGCCAGTGCCACCGCGCTGCGCGTGGCCTTGTTGCCCCGTGCCACCATATTTTTGTACAGCTGTACCTCATTGCGCTCTGCCATATTTTTGCATGGAACCTCGCCCTAGCCCCCTAGCCCCTGCAGCTTCGCTATGCCCAGAGCCCACATCCATGTGTAACGTTCTCGGTGCATGCATAGTGATGGGTTATATTCTCTAAACAGCAGGCATGCCTACCATCACCACCTGCGCCCTGCCATGGCCCAGTGAAATCCCTGCCCAGCCCCGGCTTCATGGTCCTGCATGACTCCGCATCCCCACGCAGCAGCTTCTCCATTCCTATGTGCCCCAGTCCCGCAGCTCTCGGAGCCCCCTGTGTGGTGCCTGGGATGGCTTGTTGGGCTAAGCCCCCTGGAGCCTTGCTGCGAGTCCGGAGTGGCTCTGGATCATGGGGTGTGCCTGGAGTTGGCAGCCCGGAGTTGCCAGGGGAGCTAGAAACCTGGCTCTGGCGGCCCCACCCCCAACTGCACCTTTGGTTCCCATGGAAGCTGGATTGGATCAGGAAGGAATGCTGCCTCAAGGGCAAAAACAATGTAAGTTTCCCCTTTTTAAGTAGTTAATCACCTCTTGCATAAGGGATTGCAATTTAGTTGGATCTCTTTCTAATCCATCTCCATCCCTTTCTCTCCCTAGCAGAGTTAAATCTGAATACAGGGAACCACTCCCTGTTCTTGGAGCTTCTTCCCTTTGATAAAGGGAGCAAGGCACTCTCTCCCACTTTCCCACATCCTTTTCAGGCTTTCAGAGCAGGCACCTCCCTTCTTTGCCCCTGGTGGGGCTGCTCTACATCATGGCCCTCCCAAATGGGAAGGTCTGCTTCCTTATACATCGGCTGGTTTCTGCATGCCGGCCCACATGCCGGTCCACTTCTGTGAATCTGCCCCCCCCCCCCCGCTGTGCACAGCCTCTTCCCCACGCAGCGCAGGCGCTGCTTGCAGCAGCTTGTCTCACTTCCCAGACCAGTCCTACTTTGCAGTTGCTCACTTGCATTTTTTTCAGCCCTGGACTGTGTGTGTCCCCTCCACCATGAGCAGAGCTGAATCTGGATGAAAGGAACCGCCCATGCCAGGCGCAATCTCTAGCCATTCCCCAACCTGCAGGTCTCAGGGCGCATGTAGCCCGCCCCCTCTCTGGGCAGCAGGGTGCTCTCATTATCTACCAATTCTAGGAGCACTGGCAGCTCCCACCCCTTGGTCAGCAACTCTGAGGGGCTTTCTTGAGCGCAGCTCTGGGGCACTGTGGCCCACTGTGAAGCCTTCTAAGTGACTGGCCCACTCCCCACTGTTTTCCCCCCCCCCGCAATCCAGTAGTTCTAGCCCCACGGAGGCTTTCCTTGCGCGGCTGCCTGCGGCCTGGCGGCAGCCGGGTGGAATTTCTGCCCTGCTGCAGCGGCCCCAGCGGGTCTGTGGAGTTCCCGCCCCGCGGCTGCGGCGGCCCCTCCCTAAGTGCACATTCTGGTGTCCAGGTGGAGGCTGGATTGGATCGGGAAAGAATGCTGCCTCAAGGGCAAAAAAAGGGGTGAAATCCTGGAGGATGGGACACCCCAAAATGTTCCTCCCACTTCCTGGATAGATTCTTCACTTGATCCTAAGTGGCCAACAAGAACACATTACATGATTGGATCCAAGGTGCTAATTCAAGGGCTGTTTGCCACATCTCTGTGATGGCCGAGTCTGTAACCTCTAAACCCTGACTTCATAATATAGATCTCAGTGCTGCTGGCACTGGGTCAACCTTGCACATTGAATTCCCCGTATTTTCTAAGTTTCACTTACCCCGTCTGCTTAGCTCCACCCATTTTGAGAATTCGCCTCACCAAGGTTCAGGTCCCTGTTTACTTTTGTCTGGTTCAGAAATCGCCCCATGTTCGGGCACCAGTTTGTAGTATCCACTCACCCACAGCATGGCGTGTTTCAGCCCACTCACACACTCATCACATGATCGCGCAGCCTGCTACTATGATGAAACAGCAAGATCAGCTGTTTCCCCGCCTCTGCCTCAAATTCCCAGAGACTCGACAAGGGACAGGGAGTTTGCCAGGGCAATAACCTCAAGTTTATTGGGAGAGAAAAGGAACTTATATAGACAAAGGCCACCAACATGTGAAATGGGCAAGACAACCTTCAGGTGCTAATGGTCAAGTTCAATGCCACTCAGCATAGAGGGCAGGTAGATAACTGAAAGCCAATCAGGGCTCTCTGCAATGTGATCAGGTTACGCCCAAGACCCTTGCCCTCAGCGCCACTTTTAGTCCCATGTGCTCGGCCATGTCCTGGGGCAAATCCTGGGTGGGCCCAACAAATATTCTGTACAGTATATAAATTTGAAAATAGCAAAAGGAAGTAGAACTGAGAAATTAGGGAATTTAATGTATAAGAACCACTATAAAGGAGTCCCTGTTTCTTGGCCAGATTCCATTATATGTGGCAGGTTAGTATCTTGCTTGTCAGAGTCAAAGAGGAGCCCCATCAGGAAAAATGATCACAAAGTGTTCTGCTGATGGGTCAGTGTAACTCAGAAGACTGCGAGATAATGATGCAGGTGCATAGAGGAATGAAAAAGAATAGCTCATGAAGCAGCATTTTAAATCCACCCTTGTTGAGTATGAACACAGCTGCGAAGGAAATTGCAGGCATAACCCTGTTTACACTTTCACACTCAGCCTTTTCAATACTTCCTCTCCACCTAATTAGCATATTCGATGTCATTTGCATACTCTCCCCTATATCAACACCTTGGTGTCTCTGATGCCACAGAACACACAGGCTGTCACACTGAGTAGAACCTGTGCCTTAGAGACAAGGCCATGATGTTCCAAGCTCATTTCCTCGGCCTCCTCTCTGGTTCTCCAGTAAGACAAGAGCTCCTCTTCATCCTATTCAGTCCTCTGAGTCTCCACCAAATATCATATTTGCTCAAAAAGTTGTTCTTTCTAGATGTTACTCATTGGGTTTTCCTTATTTCTTTTCCTCCATATACAGACACCAGGGCAGAAACCTCATCACACAGTCTCCAGCCTTCCTGTCGGCAGCTCGTGGAAAGTCAGCATCAATGCAGATCCAGTACAGACATTGATGATGACTTGCACTGGTATCAGCAGAAGCCAGGGAAGGCTCCTAAGCTCATTATTAAATATAACACTCTTATGTCTGGAGCTCCTTCCCACTTCAGCGGCAGTGGCTATGGGACAGATTTTGGCCTAAAATCAATGGCGTAGCCTGAAGATGCTGCAGATTACTTCTGCCAGCAGGATGATAATTTTCCTCCCACAGTGATACATCCCATTACAAAAACCTCCAAATACACCTCAGCTGCTATCACCAATGTTCAATGTGGGGAACTACGCCTCCTTTTGGTGTTTCTGCTTTCTTCAACCATGTGCACTTTCATTTCTCCTTTTAAATTTCTGTAGCTGGACAATGGCGACCACTGTGTCACAGCTGATCACTGTCCCCCTTGCCTCCCACTCTGCAACCCAAAACATAGCAGTGGAGCCACCCCACTGTGCAATTGATCATTGGGATGTGGTTAGACTGACAGACCCCATAAGGGAAGGTCTACCAAGTTGTTTGAAAGCACCAACAGTGAATTTGGCCTTTCTGACCCTGGCTCTGGCCCAGTGACACACAGGGTGAGCAGATCATGGTTATTGACGTTTTGGACAAACATGGGTTGGAAGGACTGACTTCATTGCTGTGGATTCTACAAGACCAAGGAGGCATCAGAACACTGGTTGTCACGCTTTGACTATGAGTGTGTGTATATGTGTTTGTGTTTCCATCAAGTGATACAGGGACAAATAAATCTCTCAGAAGAGAAAATTGTTCTGTATCTTCTTGAGGGTATAAAGTACCTTGAAACATAATTAAAGAATTTTCATAAAAGTTGAGTTGAAGAAAATGATAGGTCAATTAGGAACCCCACTAATTTATTATAAATAATTCTTTTTGTTTCTTTATAATTGAATCAACACCAGAATCACAGGTCAACTTGTGAAATGAGATCTAAAGTTGCTTAGTTTCCAAAGCATCTCAAACTGGATCACCTGGTGAGAACTTCAAGGCCTTGTTTGTTGTTTCATTGATAAACCTGGAACCAAGGCCAAGAGTTCTGCTCAAGGACGTTTGTCAGGTTTCGATGGAGCAGGAAGGACATAATCTAGTCTTGTAGTGCTACATGATTCCCAGAAAGCAGAGCTTCTATTTGTCAATCAAATATCAATGTACAATAAAAGACAAATGCCAAAATACTTCAGAAAAACTAAAAACTTTTGTAAAAAGAAAACCTTTTCTACAAGCCAAATTTTATATGATGGAATTGAAGTATTGAGATAAATACTTAATTAGTCTGAATCTATTAGAAAGGTGTTTCTTTCCCTCTAAAATACTAAGGCTTCTCCAGAAAGTTATATTTAGCTGCAGAAATATACTATTAAATTCAGCTGCCAGTTGCTAAATTGAGTGGCATGTTGAACCATTAGTACTTTTGAGGCTGTTGCTTTCTCCCAGTATTAAGTAGAAGTGCCTCAGTGTAGAAAGCACCACAGCTGATCAAAACTTACAGTGCATGTATATCAAGTGTAAGTGCTATAGGTTAGTGATTGAGATTGTAGATATTGCAGACCACTTGAAAAGTTGCACAGGAGACATGCACATGAAAGATACCATATATATGATGCTAATGGATGTGGAAGCTTTGAGTTGAAAGTGATCTTAGCAGGTCACACGTGGTCATTCATTCCCTAAAATACCTGTGGTGGTGCTGGGGAAGACGTTTCCTACTTTAAGAAGGCAAGCCATTCTACTAAGTAATAGCTCTAGTATGAACATTTGCTTTGATTAAGTTAAAAGAAAACAGCCTTAGTTCTTGTTTGACCTACTGGATTTACAAAAAGTTACAAAAAGTCAAACTCAGAGGTATTGCATTAGAATCTAAATTATTGTAATGAAGTGGATGATATTTTTTTCTAGAACAAAATTTTCTATAGTTATCATTGTCACTATCATCCCATCCCACCCTACACCCTTCCTAACACACTGCATTTGGCAGAGACTATAACAACCTTTTCCATTGTACAATGGAAGACAGAGTGGAGGCAAATTCATGTCTGCTGCCACAATCCTCAGTGCTGCTCCAACAGCAAGTAGAGGAAATAGAAAAAGATGAGTTCTGCACACAGCTCACTCTCCCCTATATCCTCCCCCCTCCAACTCTGTGTATGTCTGCATGCATGTGTGTGTGTGTGTGTGTATGTGTGTGTGAAAGAGGGCAACCTCGTATGTTGCTCCTCTGTACATGGGTATCCTCATTTTTCAGACAAAATCTCTTACTTTTACTGGGAATTCAAAGATTTGACTGAGCCCACTGGCTAGTGAATCCCAGGGATCTGTCAGCCTCCACCTCTCCGGCGGTGGGATTGCATGTTCATGCCTCCATGTATGGCTTTATGCTGTGATTCTGGACACAGCAAACATTTAACTGAGTGAGCTACTTTCCCAGGCCCTTTCATCCATTCCTAACTCCATCCCATGAGCTGGTGATATCCACACACAGGGTGAGTGTCCTCCTTAGTTAATTCCCAGGAAAAGCCTTTCAAGGTGATTTAAAAATCTCATCAAGTTTTCAATAAAGACTAATCATCACACCGATAATAATAAGGCAATCTTCCATCTCCACCTAAGTATGTGCTCCCACACAGTATTCCATTCCAGTGATGTGGGGGAAACAAGTGATAGTGAAGGACATAAGAACTCAGTACAGATTCCTTTTTTTCTTAATTAATTTATGTTTTTCCACCCATACAAACTTAATAGGTACCGCAGTGCAGTCCCCTCCCTCCTTCCACTCCTCCCCATCCCTCTTGCTCCCTCCCTCCTTTTCCCTCCCTTTCTCCCCCCCCCCCCAATCCCTAGAGCATACTTTAGTGTTAATGTCAAACTTCCCTCTGTGTGCTCCACTCTAATGAGGTGTAAGGACTCAATAGCATTGCCTAGGGCCCTTTCTTGTATGGGAACACTATTGTGACTGTTAATCCCTGGCCTCTAAGGATCCTAGTGCCTGCGCAGGTCATGCAAAGTTCTATTATGGTTACTTTGGCCCTAGCTTGTGTGGAGTATCTTGCTTATCATTGCTCCTCCCCATCTTTAGGATCTTAGAATCTTACCACCCCCACTTCCTCAAATTTCTCAGAGCTTCAGGATGGAGAAAGATTTGGTTGGTCTGGTTCCAGGTGATTAATGTAGGGTCTCTGATCTACAGATTCTTAAATCAACCTTTATATTAACCAGCATTCCCTAAATCTCCTTTTCTTTTTTTTTTGTTCTTATTACTGAATCTTTCTCTCTCTTTCTCTCTCTCTCTCTGTCTGTCTGTCTCTCTCTCTTGCTCTCACTCTCTCTCCTTTTCAACTATAGATGTCCATTTGAGCTCATCTCAGACTTGAGTACCTCCAACATGTAGAGCAGACCTCTGATGTATCTCTGATATTGCCCTGAGCATGAGCGCCACCTCAGAATGAGCTGCCACATTCGAGGCCACCATCCTTCAGGGAGGGCAGTCAGAAGGGGGCGGGAAAAGGGCGGAGTGGGTGAGCACGCACAGTCACACAGTTGCTGAAGCTGCAGCAGCGCTGTGAAGATGGCAGAGGGGTTGGAGTATGTGCCGAAGAAATAGCTTTGCTTTATAGCTTTCTCCAAGAAACTCTGTCCTACTTGTCAGTGTTAACAATTCTTAAAAATTATTTGACATTTTTTGGTGTACATGTCAAGCTTCCCTCTGGGTCCTCTTCTCTGATGAGGTGTAAGGACTCAGTGGCATTGCCTAGAACTCTTTCTTGTGTTCCCCTTTAGTGTAGGAACACTATTGTGGCTGATAATCCCTTGCCTTGACATGTACACCAAAGGATGCTCCAGGAATGGGAGGGGGGAAGAAGCACTGTGAGATAGGGGGGGGGGGAAAGAAAGGGGAAAATGAGGGAGGGAGCAAGGGGATTCAGGGAAGCATGGAGGGAGGGAGGGGAATGGGGTACTTATCAACTTTGTATGAGTGGAAGAAATAAATAAAAGAAAAATAAATAAATAATAATAAAAAAGAAAATTATTTGACATTTTTTGATCTAGTATTTGAACCTGTTCTCCTATGTTTGCATATGTATGTATGATTCCTATGAATTTATAATATGATAACATCCATGTTAATGGATGAAAAATGTGGATAGTACTATAAATAATCAATGTTACCTTCAATGAGAACAAGTTTTTTGTCTACATACAACTGGAACAGTGGCAAGAAGCCATATTTAAATGCTTTTGCCCTGAGCATGAGCGCCCACCTTAGAAATGAGCTGCCACATTCTAGGCCACCATCCTTCAGGGAGGGCAGTCAGAAGGGGGCGGAGAAAAGGGCGGGAGTGGGTGAGCACGCACAGTCCACAGTTGCTGAAGCTGCAGCAGCCACTGTGAAGATGGCAGAGGGGTTGGAGCTTGAGAGGAAAATGTCCCTGCAGGAACAGGTCATTCTACAAACTTAGAGAAAATATGAAATCAACCTGTGAGACCTGGAATGCAGAACACTTTTAGAGATGAAAGATGAGTGTGGTGATTGAGCCATGGCTCATGAGTAAAGCTATTGCATCAAAAGCAGAAAGATATTCGTTCAGGTGTCAGATCCAACATAAAAGTCCACATGGAAATAAAGGGCCTGCAATTCTGACCCTGAAGGAAGAGCAAAGCAGTAAGGAAGTAGAATAATCCAGGATGAATGATGTCACAGCTGGGACTCCAAAATCACACAGAAAATATTTAAAAATAAAGAAAATGAGTGAGAACTGTGCAACTTCCATGAGACTAAATCTGGTCTGTGTTACTGGACAAATCAACCAGACAGAAACACCAGGACCTACACAAGTCAAGTGTCCACTCAAAGATACCTGGCCTCCATGAAGGATTGCCGAGTTGGTCCCAGTACCATTCCACAGGCTAACAGGTCAGAGTACCAACACTTAATCAAATGAAAAGGTACAAAGAATAAAAATAAATATCTATTGAGGGAAAAACAGTGAGAGAACAGTAGCAGACAGAAGAGCTAATGGGGAGTCTTTGCTGTGCATCAGGAGTAAGTAGCACAAGGCAGGGAGCAAGAAGGAGTACGTCAGACGGTGGACTGTGCTGAGGATCCTCTTGCTGTTTTCCTCCTTCCTTTCTGGCTATGGTAGTGGTCCCTCACTGTCAGGCGCCTGCTTCTGAGAGGCTGGGCAAGTCTTCCATCTTTCAGTATCATGTTGAGGGAGGCAGGTGTCAGGATATATTGGGAACTTGTTGACTTGCATTGAGATGGCTTCAATCAGGCAGGGCATTTACTACTCACAGAAACCAGCTAAACATGAAGGAACAGTTCTCCAGTCAGCGTGGACCCAGACTCAAGGGTGTGAAGAATACAGAAAAACATTGAAATTATTATGAACCCCATGAGAGCAAAATTATGAGCAGGTCTGTTGGTGTTACAGAAAGTGTCAATGACTCAGGTGCTGAGGCCTGGTCCATGTGAGTGAAGTCAGCCAGTGTACCTACTTGGGCCCAACACTAACTCCACCAAGCCCATGTTCAGAACAAGTGCTGTCAAGACCCTCCAAGTCTTAACATTTGGCAAGCATGACATTGTAGTTTTGTGCTGGGCACGTTACCACATGGCTAATTTATGATTCATGGAAATTTCCAAAAGTGTTCCATGGTTTCAGAGAGACCCTTTCCACAACAATGAGTGTTGGGCCTGCCCAGGATTTGCACATGGGACTAAAGATGACGCTGAACATAAGGGTCTTGGGCATAACCTGATCACATTACAGAGAGCCCTAATTGGTTTGTAGATATCTACCTGCCCTCTGTGCTGAGTAGCATTGAACTTGACCATTAGCACCTGAAGGTTGACTTGACCTTTTAACACAATTGGATGCCTGTTTTGTGCCATGGGGTCCTTTGTCTGTATAAGTCCTTTGTTATCCCCAGTAAAGTTGAAATCTGCTGATGACAGATTCCCCGTTCCACGACTGATTCTCTGGGGATGGAGGTGGAGGTGGGACCGGCCTCTTCTTCACTGCAGCCAGCAGCTGTGTAATTGAGTGTGCGAATAAGAGTGAGAGTGGACTGAAACATACCATGCTGTGGGTGAGTGGATACAACAAACTGGCGCCCAAACATGGGCGATTTCTGAAGCAGACAAAGTAAACAGGGACCTGAACCCTGGTGAGGCGAATTCTCAAAATGGGTGGAGCTAAGCAGACGGGGTAAGTGAAACTTAGAAAATACGGGGAATTCAATGTGCAAGGTTGACCCAGTGCCAGTAGCACTGAGATCTATATTATGAAGTCAGGGTTTAGAGGTTACAGACTCGGCCATCACAGAGATGTGGCAAACAGCCCTTGAATTAGCACCTTGGATCCAATCATGTAATGTGTTCTTGTTGGCCACCTAGGATCAAGTGAAGAATCTATCCAGCGTGGGAGGAACATTTTGGGGTGTCCCATCCTCCAGGATTTGACCCCATTGTTTTGCTCTTGAGGCAGCATTCTTTCCCGATCCAATCCAGCCTCCACCTGGACCCAGAAGGTGCACTTAGGGGAGGGGCCGCCACAGCCGCGGGGCGGGACTCCGCAGACACGCTGGGGCTGGGTGGGGAGAGTATTGTGGAGTGCTGCAACAGGGCAGAATTCCACCTGGCTGCAGGCTGGGGCCGCAGGCAGGCGCGCAAGGAAAGCCTCCTGCGGGGCTAGGGCTGCTGGATTGCGGTGGGGTGTGGAAAACAGTGGAGAATGGGCCAGTCACTTAGAAGGCTTCACAGTGGGCCACAGTGCCCCAGAGCTGCTCTCGAGAAAGCCCCTCAGAGTTGCTGACCAAGGGGGCGGAGCTGCCAGTGCTCCTAGAACTGGTAGACAATGAGAGCACCCTGCTGCCCAGAGAGGGGGCGGGGCTACATGCGCCCCTAGACCTGCAGGTTGGGGAATGTCTAGAGATCCTGCCTGGCATGGGCAGTTCCTTTCATCCAGATTCAGCTCTGCTCATGGGGGAGGGGCCACACACAGTCCAGGGCTGGAAAAAATGCAAGTGAGCAACTGCAAAGTAGGACTGGTCTCGGAAGTGAGACAAGCTGCTGCAGGAGGGGCCTGTGCTGCTGCGGGCCTTGGCAAATTGGCTGTGCACAGCAGGGTGGAGGGGAGAGATTCACAGAAGTGGACTGGCATGTGGGCCAGCATGCAGGAACCCTGATGCATAAGGGAGCAGACCTTCCCATTTGGGAGGGCCTAGAGCAGCCCGCCTGGGGCAAAGAAGGGAGGTGCCTGCTCTGAAAGCCTGAAAAGGATGTGGGAAAGTGGGAGAGAGTGCCTTGCTGCCTTTATCAAAGGGAAGAAGCTCCAAGAACAGGGAGTGGTTCCCTGCATCCAGATTTAACTCTGCTAGGGAGAGAAAGGGATGGAGATGGATTAAAAAGAGATCCACTAAATGCAATCCCTTATGCAAGAGGTGATTAGGAGAAATGGCTTTGAATTTAATGGATTTATATTACTGGCCCACACAAAGGATGCTTTTCTTATCATTTCCGTAACTACGCAGTTGGTCCGTACGAGGTTATAACTGCAGAGCTTCTGCGTCTGTAAGGAGGCATAGAACAGCGGCAGCTACTTAAAAAGGGGAAACTTACATGATGCCCCTGCTAAGGTCCAGTCAGGTGCCTCCCTTTCACGTTTTAGGAACCATTTGACATTTGCGCGGGCATCACCTCTCAGACATTTATAAATTTGCCTGACAATATTACTATCACCGGTTTTATAACAATTTTTAGGAGAGATAAATTGGCTCAGGCCATGGGTGGGAAGCTCCACCGTGGCCATCACCCCTCTTTTTAATCTATTGTCTGGCAGACAGCCTGGAGACACAATCACTGTACAGGAAAGCCACCATCAAATAATTGAATGGTTCCAGGATGCCCTTAGAGATGCCAATTGGCTAGATACAATCCTGAAAAATCTATTCCCCTATGGCTGATTTCAGGAAAAGGGCTCCTGGTAACAGCTCTATCACAGGCTGGAGAAATTCTACATGGATCCACACATCCCTGGGAAACGCCCCCAGAGTTTATACCGCCACAGATCAAGTAACAGATATGATAAAAAAGGGACGTGAACAGACTGTAGACGCTATGGTAAAGACCAGATTCTATTGTCTTTCCATATAGGCTGACTGATGTAGAATGGCTGACTAAATATCACCCCTGGTTGGCTTGGAATTAAAGGAAAATGAAGAGGCTATTAACTTATTCTCTAACAGTCTATATATTGTAAATTTACTTCCATGGATGATAAATGCTCATATAAGATTAGATAGCAATCCCATATCACCCCTTATGATGGAACTAAAATCTACATTAGAAGGACGAGAAAAGCCTATATATTTACAACATTTAAGGAGTCACTCTGGTCTGCCCGGGTTCCTAGCCCAGGGCAAATGCCTTAGTGATAAATTAGCTTCGCAAGACATATGGACTCTTAACATTCAAGAAGCCTCTGACTTACATGGTTTAACTCATCTTAATTGGAGAGGCTTACTTCATAGGTTCCTTCAAGTTCCTATAAAGGACTTAAAGAAAATTGTTCAAACCTACAAGTCTTGTCACCTTTTCTCTAAGTCCCACCCTTACAGTGACCAGGGGTTAGTCCCTAGGACTAAAACCTAATATGTTGTGGCAAACAGATGTTACTCAGTATGCACCATTTGGTAAACTTAAATATGTCTTTGTTTCCATAGATACATTCTCTCAAGCATGTTGGACGTCTGCACATGCAGGAGAAAAGGCTAAACAGCATAGTCATATTTTTTTTACAGTGCTTTGCCACCCTAAGGTTACCCAACCAAATTAAGACAGATAATGGGCCCTTGTTTTATTAGTCAAACTTACAGAACTTTTTTCAGACCTGCATATTACTCATACCACATGAATCCTATAACCCTCAAGGACAAGCCATTGTTGAAAGAAATCACCAATATTTAAAGTGCCCAATTACAAAAACAAAAAGGAGGAGTAAGCCCGCACCAACACAGTGGGGTTGGCATTATTTACCATCAACGTTTTGAATTTTGAATTTTCAAAAAGGAAAAATTAAATTGAGATCCAAAGAAACTGACAAGCCTATCCACCAAACTTTCTGTCAGGAAGCTATCCACAGTGTGCTCTAAGAAAATTTTACTGCAATTGTTATAGGCCTGACTTAACTCAAGATGACTTGATTGATACCTTGCCTAAACCAAGGTGCAGTTGATCCGGGTTTGACCTAACATCTAGTAAAAATTGTTCTTTTAATAACTATATTGCTTAAGTGTTTTTTCAGCATATCCCTCAGCAGCGCTCCATCACTGAGACCACGCTACAGGCATCTATGGCCTTTGAACATCCATGCCACGCCCCCAAAAGTCACCTGCTGCCATGCCTACTGCTGATGCCAACCTGTTTTCTCCACCATGTGCATGACTCCTGCAAAATGGAAAAAATTTCTCTGGTCTAGCTAACTTGTTCAAATGCAGTACACGGTCAAAGTTTGATACAGGCCTTAAAATATGGCTCAAAATGTCAAGGTTGGTTTAGTCAACCTCATACAGAGGACTGGTAGCCAGAGACAGGCAAGTGGAAGCCCGACCATGGATCAACCTAAGACAGACTTGTAGTATTATACATACCTGGAGACTACAAGATCCCATGATGGGTCAGACCACGGTGGGAGGGTTTTTCACACCTAAGACAGGCACAGTCACTCAAGACCATTTGGTCTCTCGGTTGCAGGTAGCCTCCTGGACCATCTCTTACAAAAACAAAAGAGGGAGATGTTGGGCCCACCCAGGATTTGCCCCAGGGCATGGCCAAGCATATGGGACTAAAGATGGCGCTGAGGGCAAGGGTCTTGGGCGTAACCTGATCACATTGCAGAGAGCCCTAATTGGCTTTCAGGTATCTACCTGCCCCCTATGCTGAGTGGCATTGAACTTGACCATTAGCTCCTGAAGGTTTGTCTTGACCTTGTGACACAATTGGATGCCCATTTCACGCCTTGGTGGCCTTTGTCTATATAAGTTCCTTTCTCCCTCCAATAAACTTGAGGTTTTTGCCCTGGCAAACTCCCTGTCCCTTGTCGAGTCTCTGGGAAGTTGAGGTGGAGGCGGGGACAGCTTGATCTTGCTGTTTCATCATAGTAGCAGGCTGCGCGATCGTGTGAATGAGTGTGTGAGTGGGCTGAAAACACGCCACACCATGGATGAGTAGATACTACAAATATTAATCAAACTGTAACTAACATGTAACTCTCTAGGAGTAAATATCAGACTTTCAAATTTTTATTTTGAGAAAGACATGAATCAGTCAGTAGCTGTCTTAGTTTCCCTTTTTGTTGCTGTGATGAAATGCCCTGAAAAAAATGTTAAGTGAGAAAGTATTTATTTGGACTCACAATTCAATGTACGGTCCATCATGATGCTTGCAGAGGTGCTAGTGAACCATGTTGTTTTTATGTTTTGTCCACACATCTTTGTCATATCTTCACTTCCTTTTACAATTTTTAAAGGTATCAAGGCAACAGACCTCAAAGTACACTGAGTTTGCAGCTAAGAAACAGAGCAAGAATGAGCTCACTCCAGTGCTCAGATTGTTTTCATCAGCTTCTGCAGTCTAGAATCTCTTTCCCAGGGAATAGAATTGTTCATATCAAAGTCTCCCACCCTAACCAAGATAATCTCTCACAGATACTGAGAGACCCAGTTCCCTGGTAACCACAAATTTTGTCAAGTTGATAATGAACAGGGATATCACATTGGCCTTAAATGAATCCAGCTAGAGCTTCCTAAAGCAATTTTCTTTATTTATAATAAATCTGTTTTTTTAAGCTACATTTCTGAATTTTAAGTCAAAACTTGAGAATTTCTTGGGCATCTGTGGTTGTTTATAAAATGAATGTGCAATCAGAATAATATTGCTAACAAGTTCTATTTTCAAATAAACATTCTGTTACCTAGATACATATGAAGGCAAGTGAATGAAGAATTTCAAAAGAACTTAAAATGTATGCATGAACATAAACACATGTAAATAATATATCTGTATGCACATACATGTAAAATAAAACATTAAAATGTTTGAAAGTAAAAGTACTCTAGTGTTGGAAACAAATGATACACATAAGAAATTCATTGTACTTAGAAAAAACTAAAGGGCAAGAGAAGTAATAAACAAGAATACACTGCAAAATGATATGGAAATATTCAAATAAAGTGAGATTAAGATGTAAGAACACAAAGTTTGGCGGCTATAGAATACACTGGCACAAGATGACTGTGGTTGAATGGTTACTAGATCCATACTGTGCCACCTCTATGGTGGCTTCTATAGTGATGCACAGTGGTTTCTTTGCAGACTCTCTTGGTTTAGGTTATACAAGTAATCAACTTCTGTCCTAACTTGCTGGAGAGATAGTGACTGATTTTAGCAAGTAGCTAATATTTTCTGCCTTTATAAATCTATCACATTCTCAGACACTGGAGTTCAAAGGGCTTAGTTATGAAAACCACATAGATGATGCTCTCTGAATAAGCAATAACACAAAAACTGGGGAAAAGATTTTTTGAAAAAAAATACACTGAGAATCTATGGCTCTGCTAATTCTCATGATAGGATAAATTAAATGACAGATAATGAAGATAATAGAAAATACTCTGACATGAATAGCAAATAAATCACATCTTATCTAAACTTGTGAGAGAAATTAAAAACAGAGGGAAAATTTGTCACTATACATGTTTATATCCCAATAAAAAGAAAGATTTAAGCTTAGTCATTGCCCAAGGAACTTCTTATTCCTTCCTTCCTCATTTGATGGCTTGTCAGTGCCAATCTGATTGCCCAGAAAAGGATGCGGAATCAAGTCTAGTGTGAGTCCAACCTTGAAGCTTCATTAGGAGTCACACACATGTTTTTGCGATCAGGTCAGAGTTTCCAAGTAGCAGCCACAGCAGATCAACTTTATGTAAGCACAATACATGTGAAGCAAGGAGGGCAATGTTTGAGCTTATTTTGCTGCTACTATTATCAAATATTAGACCCCAGAAAAGTGCTGTGAATGAAAGTAGTGAATGAAATGCATCAACTGCTTGTTAACAATACAGATTTGTGTTCGTTTAGTGTCCTGTGTTCCAGAGTGTAAGGGAATCTCACCTATTTGTGAAAACACTGCTTGGGAGAATTCAGAGTAAATTTTACCAGTGTTTCCCAGAGTTTAAGACTATAAGATACAAGTAATCATGGATGCCACAGTAGAAGAAGCTCTTTGACATCAGGATTACTTAGTTGAATCACATAGGACATGAACAAAAGCATGAAGAGAATAAAGGGGAGAGAGAAAGATGCAGATGATAGAAACATACAGAAGGAATTTTTAGTCATCTATAATCATAATAACAATACAAAATCAATAAAAAAATTCTGAGAGTGGATGGTATAGTTGAAGAGTAAGGAAGCTCAAACTAGTTTATGTTCTGTTCTCATATTATTCATTCTCTCTCTCCATCTCTTTGGAATATTACACTTTCAGCAATTAAGGTAATTCCACATTTAGTGGTGTTGTGGGATGTAGTTTAGATCTGTACTTGCATCTGTAGTAATGCTGAGTGTGTAAAATTATGAACACTTGTTCGTGTGAGTTCATACCATTTATCTTTTTTTAATTTTTTTAAAATTTATTCAGTTGTGGGGCTGGAGAGGTGGCTCAGGGGTTAAGCCTCCGCCTTGCAGGCGGAAGGTCCTGAGTTCGGATCCCAGATCCCATGTATAGACGCCAGGCAGAAGGCGGGGGCTACCTGCGCTTCTGGTCCTGGTAGGGCGGAGCCTGTAATCCCAGGGCAGAAGGAGGTGGAGGCGTCCATGGTTGGTTCGCGAATTCGTCCGCGGTTTACACATGCACAGACACACACACACACACACAGACACACACACGCGGTGCACAACACACGAACATGCGCACAGTTGAATAAAAAAATTAAAAAAATTATTCAGTTTGGTGTGTATGTGTGTGTGCACGTGTGTATTGTATGTGTCTGTGCACATGTGTGTGTGTGTGTCTGTGTAGTGTAGAACCATGGACGAATTCGCGACCACCATGGACGCCTCCACCTCTTTCTGCCCCGGGATTCACAGGCTCCGCCCTACCAGGACCAGAAGCGCAGGTCGCCCCCGCTTCTGCCTGGCGTCTATACTTGGGATCTGGGATCCAAACTCAGGACCTTCCGCCTGCAAGGCGGAGGCTTAACCCCTGAGCCACCTCTCCAGCCCCATCATTTATATCTTCTATGAAGAGGGATAACTGCGTCAGTTGGACAGTGTATTCAAAGCTTTTATTACATCTGACATACTAAGTGTGTCAGGAACTCCAGGAGGACAAGCAGGGGAAACTACAGAACTGTAAAAGTTAGTGAAGACATGACATAGATGTATGGACACAACATAAAAACAACATGGTTCACTAGCTCCTCTGTAAGCATCTTCATTACAATTGAAGCAGTTGGACAAAAAATGTTTACAGAGCTGTGTAAGTACCAAGTACCAAGTACCCAGTACCAAGAAGCATTTTCACACTTCACTTCCTCAACGACAAAGGTAATATTTCCTCCATGTTTACAACTCTTGACATTGCGGGGGTCCTCAGAGATAAGAGCAGCACCCCCTTTAAGGTTTGGTAGGAGTTCTTGTGCTTTTTTTGATACCACTGCATCTCATTATCAATGTCTGTGATGGTTTTGCCAATGATGTTGACATTGTCTACTGTAGACCCTGACAGAGTCTATGCTGGTGTTTGTGAGCAATTTAGAATGCTGGTGTGTCTATTCACAGAAGAAAATAAGAAACGTCAATTGTATGTTTCATAGTTGGAGAAAATGGAAAATATCAATTTCTTATGAAAGGGCAATATCTTGGAAGAGGGTCTTATGACTTAATAAGGAAGCCTCACTTAGTAAGGAGGGGGACGTGACTCAGAAGCTGAACTTGGAGCATCATCACCTTGATCCTGACCTTGATCACTTGATAAGTCAGTTTCACAATTACTTGGCAAAATTCATTATTTGCCTTCAGAGATTGTGAGGATTCATCCCACTTTTATTACATCTACCTTTGAATGTGCTTTTATCACAAGACTCTAACAGCTTTTTGTCTCTGGCCAGGGGTAACATACAATGCCCACCAGGATGGAGTGAAGGGCATTGCAGGAGCAGCAAAACTGCAAAAGAAAATCAACAAACCACAATCTAGAACTTCAGAGACTCTATATCAACTACCTAGAACTAGGCCAGCTTAGTCTCTCCCCATCTTGAAGCTCAGGGAAATTTGCGGAAGAGGGGCGGTAAGAGTATAAGAGCAAAAGATGGGAGGTGCAATGATAATATACTCTATACTAGTTAGGGCTGAAGCAATCATAATTGGACTTTGCATGCCCTGCGCAATGTCCAACACACTATTGACCTCACAAAGTCTAGCATCTGCTAAAGGCACCAAGAGCCTCGGAGGTAAAGGATTGGCAGCCACAGCAGGGTTCCTATACCTAAGGGGAACACGGGAAAGGGTTCAGGGAAAGGCCACTGGGTCCTTGTACGTCATCGGAGAGGAGGGCCCAGAGGAAAATCAGACATGCACAAGAAAGGACTCTCTGGGAATTGGGGCGGGAGGCACTGGGGGATGGGGAGGGAGAGGGGTAGGGGGGTAGCGGGGGGTATGGGGGAGGAGGAGGGAGGGAGGGAACTGGTGTACCTAATAAATTTGTATGAGCTGAAATAAAAAAAAAAAGAATGTGCAAATTGCATCATCAGTAGTAGTTGAATGTGGAGGCCATATTAAGAAGGAAGCAGAGTGTGAGACTTCATACACAGGTCCAGCATGGTCTTATCTCCATGGCTATTTAAGGATATACAGAGCACCATAGACCTAGACAGCCTGAAGCTCTCCTAGCCGATGAGCTGTAGCTTCTGTAGGATATGTGATGTGACAGTTAAACACAGGTGTCAATGGTGGGCAGAGCTTTGGTCACATCTGTGAAGAACTAATAGCTCAGGCAAGTGCCCTGAGCAAAGCTGCAGGGGATCATCCAGTTGCTCAAGGAAGACCCCACAGGGGAGCATTGCCTGGCAGGTGGATGATATGGAGAGAGACAGTTCAGTAAGCTGAGGTTCTTAGGCTACTTGGACAGACGTGCTGTTTGGAAAATGAGATTTGGCCCTCTCTTGACAGTCCTTTGGATATGGTGTGGCCAGTTTCTTCAGCCCCTGGAGTCCATACAAGTGTTCCTGCCAAGCTGGACTACTACAAAAGATAACCAGATAATCATAAACCAGAATAAAATGCCTTGTTTTCTCATAAGCTATTTGGTGATGAATCTTTTAGCAACACACTGAGTAGCTTTGTCATGTGGGAATCCCATTTCCCATGCCAGTTTTTCTTCATACCATATCCTGGGCTTTCTAAGACTTTTATCTTAGAATCAACTTCCCAGATGTTACAAAAATTCTCTGCTCAAAATGTCCAGAGCAGCCTCTACTATACTGAATGAGTCTCCACCAATGCCACAACCCAGAATCTTTTCACACATCCTTGAGGATGTAGAAAAGAAAAAAATTAGGGCTCAGTGGAACCTCTCTCTCTCTCTCTCTCTCTCTCTCTCTCTCTCTCTCTCTCTCTCTCTCTCTGACTTCCTTAAACAGCCCACACTGAGTGGAGTTAATCCCTTTTGCTCCTTCCTTATCAGGGACTCAGAGCAGCAGGATCCCCAGGAGTCTAGCATGAGTTCTCATGTGCATGTTGTGACTCAGCTAACTGACTCCAGTAACCATGTGAGCTGCCTACTAAGAAGCCTTCAGTGTGACAGGCTGTGCACGTGCAAATCAACACAAGTCTTACAAGGCCAAATCCCATTGTGATAAGGACAATGGCAGTCCTCTACTTCAAATTATTTTCACCTTAAGAAAATTTTATTACACAAAGTGTTTGCAAACTATTGATGGTGACCTTATCTCCCAGAAATGCAGACAACGAACTCTGAGACTGGGTCATCTGGAAGTCACGTCTTGCACCTGACATTGTAAGCAGGAAACAAACAGTGTCACGAGTATGTGACAACAGAATCTCCCTGTAGGGACAGGCATCGGCCACACTGGGCCAGGGTAATCCAAGGGTTTTCCTCACTTACTCAGAGTGAGAGCAGGAGCAGCCCAAAGATGTGTGTATGAGTCCACATGTCCATGCTGTTTCCTGAGAGAACAAACCTCCTGCACGGTGTGAGCACTCTGTTAAGAAGCCCTCAGGGCAGTGGGCTGTGCTCTGCAGCACATACGAATCATCTGGGTCTGGGCAAAACTAAGCACATCTGCAGGGTTGGCTCAGCCATTGCCAGGGCCAAGTCCCCAGGTGTCCCAGGCCAGAGGGAATAGCACATGGTTGCCTGTAAAGAACATGTTTTCTGGCCTTTTGACTAAGATCAAGTAAAGAACATGTTTTCCATTAGAGTGTGACAGGACACAATTTGCTCTTCTATGAGTAGTGTGTACTTTTCTCACCTCATGGACTTAGGATGCTTTCTTGCTAACTTTTCATCTAAGATGGACTACTGAAAAATCATTACCCAGATACAAGAAATTTCAAAAACTTTCCATATTTTGTACCTGCTGATGTTCGTAGATAGATAGATACATACATAGATATTAGGTGTATAGATAAATGATTTATGATGATAGATAGGTGATAGATAGTAGAATTATAGACAGATGATAGGTAAATAATAGATAATTGATATAGATAGACAGACAGACAGATAGATAGACAGACAGATAGATAGATAGATAGAATGATAGAATGATAGATAGAAGATAAGTAACACATACTCAGCAAGTGGATATATACATGCAAATGTATATACAAATAAAGAGATTTATTTTAAAAAGATGAAATGGCATCTATGACAACAGAGTGAAGGGGGTTATAGGAAGGCTCATATGCTTGATTTTAACTAGAGTAGAGTGAACTGATTGTCAACACATCTGAAATGACACTTATAGAAGTTAATCTTTCTGTTTCAGTGAGATAAGACTCAAACTCAAATAAATGGAGATTTATTTTCCTTATGGTTCCAGAGGGAAGATATAGTCCACTATGGCAGAAAAGGCATGTCAGGGAGCAGAAGCTGGAGAAGGGTTAACTCCAGAAGGCTAAGCGAGCTCATTCACATTGCAAACTCCTGGAGCAGACTCCTAGTAGGACAGGGCTAGTCATCTTCAAGGCCACCCCCCATATGATATGCCTTCCTTCATCAAGGCTCCACCTTCCAAAAGTTCCATGACCTTCCCAAACACTGACAACAGCTTAGGATTCAAATACATGAGCCTGAGGGACAACTTATATTTTAAACCATGACAGCACTGTTGGACCATTATTGGTTTCTGAGATGGAATGAGTCATGAATACACACATATGTGAGAAATTCCAAGTATGCTTGGTCCTAGGAATGCCAAGGAAGTTGATGTTGCGTGGAATCCAACCAGTTACAGTATGTTCTGCATCATCATAGCCTGAAAAGCATGTTGTGGTGTGAGGTGGAAGATTTCTGCCTTGGAAATGAAAGTTTTATTCATTCAGGAGTCATTGACAGTATAAACATATTCATGAAAGAAAATTACAACCAGAATTTTCACTGTTTGAAAGAACAGATGCAATGCAGAGAGATAAGCCAGGCTCAGCCGAGTGGTTCTGCTACCAACAACTCAGCTTCTCTCTAGCTGTGGATTGGCTTGATCAGGAGCAGGGAATACAAGCTACGTTCATGCTACTGAAACGAACTTAAGTCCCAATGTTGAAACTTGAGGCAAAAGAAAATCACTTTTTTTTATCATCTTGATAATTTCCCAAGTTACTAAAGACCTTTTTCTATTAATTTGCCAAATGGAGTTATAAACATTTAATGAAGTTTCTAATTATTTCTAGTGCTCTCATGTGTGCATATGTGTACACATGTGTGTGTGGTGGTGGTGGTGTGTGTGTGTGTGTGTGTGTGTGTGTGTGTGTACAAGAGAGCACTTGAGTGTATGTGCCTATGGAAGTCATTGGGAATGATGCTGGATTGTTCTACCTTCTTTTTCCTTTGCTCTGGGGTTTCCTGGACTCTACCTTCCAGGGCCAACAGTATTTTTCACATGAGATCAGAGGATCTGAACTCAGGTCTTTTGTTTTTGAGGAAAACCTGAAACTCCTGAGCCATGTCCCCAACCCTGATGATCTTTACCTTATGACATTGAAATTTTCTTGCCAATTCTCCAGAGTTGTGAATTGTGTTTGTTAATAATTCTAGATGTATTCCAGGGACATCACAGAGCTGGAGATTCTGACTGTCAGGTGGAGATCATGTCTATCAGCTATGAGATTTTACCAGTACATAATAGAAACACGATTGTCATCCATGTATTTCTTCTTTGGTTCCCCAGAGAGTTGTTCAAAGAGAACCCTGGGACTTGGACTCAGGAGAGAAGGATCCTGTGTCATTACATTGCCACAGACGGTGAGTTCTATCATAAGAGATGAGAGTCAACTGTGAGATGCCAGAGAGCTGAGACCATCAGCACCTTCATCCTTGGGTTTCTTATACAGCTCTGACAATCTCATACACATGCAGTCACAGATGCAGACAATTTATGTCCTTTATGTCATGTGCACTGTTGTCCCTGGGGGAGGACTAGAGAATGTCACATTTCTAGAAACTATATCTTTCAGTAGGAGACCTCCAAATCTTTGATGGCTCACCAAAAAAGAAATGATACATGCTCAGAATGATATTTATATGGTTATTATACTTTCTTGATCTTTACCCATTGTGTAGATATGCAAAAAAATGTTAGATTTGCATGCCACAGAAGCATACACTTATCATGTGGGAATCTAACATTATTTTAAGTGGTTATGCCACAAACTCTCTTTACCTTATTTAAGGAAATCTCTGCTGGTTATACCTTGCTTCTTGTTTCCTGTGAGTCTAAATCAATGTCACAACCAGATGCCCCATGAAACTTATTCTTGCCTTTTTTAAGTCAGGAGATGTTTTACATGTTGCTGATGCTGGGGCTCTGCAGAAGGAAAAACATTGGAAACATGGCTAACCCTCCCTGACACTGCCTGGCTAAACCTCAGAGTGAGCTCAAAGCCTGGCTGTCTCAGAAACACTCTCAGCAAAAGGAGGTAATTGTAGGAGTGGCCCACACTCACACTTCTGCCTTCCCAGTAGTTTATGCTATGACTTGCATCACTGTGGGAGGGGTATCATATCCCTGCTGACAGTAGTAAGATGCAAAATCTTCAGGCTGCAGGTTGCTGATGGTGAGGGTGAAATCGGTCCCATATCCACTGCCACTGAACCTGGAGGAGACCCCAGATTACAAATTGGTTGCAGCATAGATCAGGAGTTGAGGAGCTTTGTCTGGCTTCTGTTGAAACCAATGTAAGCCAAAGCCTATGTCCTGACTGGCTTTGCAGGTGATGGTGACTCTGTCTCCTGGAGATGCAGCCACAGATGGAGTCTGGGTCAGCTGAATGTCACATCTCACACCTGACATTGGAAATAAACAAAAATAAGACACTGCATATTGATAACTATGTAACAGCAGAATTTCCGTAAACATTCTGCAGCACTGCTCACGTTGGGCTGGGAAACCCCCATGCTGTCATTCATTACCTGGGAGCCAGAGGAGCAGGAGCCCCAGAAGCTGAGCAGGGGTCTTCATGTCCATGCTGTGTCCTGACTGGGACTGACCCCTGCACAGGCTGTGACCAGCCTGATAAAGTCCTCAGGGCAGTGGGCTGTGCTCTGGGTATGCAAATCAGTGGCAGCTGAGCAGGGGGCACAGCTGCAGACCTGACACATGTGATTGACTCTGCAAGGGCTCAGTAACCCTGAGTGTCCCCATTCTTCCAGGGCAGTATAGATTTGCCTTCACATATGATGATTCTGTTGGGGGGATTCAGAGAACACAGTCAGTCTACTGTCTGGGGAGTGGAGTTATGGTCCATTTCCTTGTGCTTTCTCTCATGCATTTCTCACTAGCATTACTTCAGCCAAGAGTTAGTCTTTCTGTGAATGCTAAAGACATTTCAGAAGTCTTTTACATTCAGTCTTGTGGGTTTTGGTTAGGCCCTGAACATCTTGGTGTGTTTATTTGTGAGCAACACTGCTCAGATACCAAGAGATGTGAAAGTGACAATAAATGACTGTGTCCATAAAAGAGATGATAGATAGATGTCAGATAGACTTCAAATTTTTAAGTTAAAAGTTATCATACAATATGCACAAAATACTGGCCAGATAAGCAAAGCACCGTCCAGGCCTGGGGCATTTCTAGTGCTCCTCTCTCATCTCAAGAGGAGTAGTTACCAGAGGTGCTTCTTGAGCTGTGGCCATGATCCATTTCTGTGTGAGATGTGTGCAGAACCATTTAAACTTTCTTCTTTTAAAACCTTGCTTATTTATTCATTTAGTGTGTGTGTGTGTGGTGTGTGTGTGTGTGTGTGTGTGTGTAACAGGGCACTATGGGTCACCCCATCAAGGGTGATTTTGGGAATCATCTTGGATTGCTTGTACCCCTTTTGGCTTCCTTCTGGTTTTGCCAGGAGAAAAGAACTTGGGCCAGAAGAGCAGACCACCACTGTTTCCACCTGGCATTTCATGTGAAACTTGGGATCCAAACTCAGGACCCAGGAAGAAAAGCTCACGTCCATACCAGAGACCAAGGGAAATGGCCTCACCATATTCACAGAGTAGCTGAGAGAGGCAGCAATGCTCGATTGCAAGACCAGCACATCAGGCCAAGAATGCACAAGTGTACCAACTTGCTTAACCAGCTCTCTCCATCATACCCACTGGCCTAGGGACTCATCCCATCCACTATGGACTGGGCCCTCCCCATTGATTCTTCACTCATTCCTGACAATGGTGACCAAAGCTCATGTCCTCAATTCTTGAGCTGTTGTCTGTATCTAGCTATAACACCCATGAACACACGGAAAGAAAACTGTGATCATATGTAGAACATGCTCTTATACTGGACTTTCATTGCAGGTTCTACAAGACACTTGCCATAAAACATATATGTATATTTAGACTATCTGGTTAATAGTACAAACTTCATCATACCTGACACTGGATTTCTTATGTCGTGATAGGAATGCAACTCAAATATATTCCATTTCCCCCAACCAAAATTGTTATTATCTGCTCTGAATATAGACATATACCTTTACTGCAGTAATATAATGATAGAGCATATAACTAACACTGTTCTGATTGATGGAGAAGCATTTTTACAATGCCATATTTAAAATGTATATTGCCTTTGACTAGAACATACAAGTGAGATCAATTCTCATGTATCACCACAGATTACACAAAGAATTCATTTATATGTGACAACTTATTTCTAGTGAATATATATTATTTATGTTTTGCCACTTAAGTATTACAAAGAAAGCAGTTATGAAAAGGACATAGGAAATAAAAAAATGAAAAACCGTGATGTTCACAAAGTCAAGAAAGCACAGTACAGAATTTGTATGTTAATAGCATCTGAGTGAGAAGAGGAAAGGATTTAATGTTACACAGAAAAATATCCACACTTTCTACTTGAATAGATGCTCATCCGATTTTTCATTCTTCTGTAATTTGTGACAAATTTACAATGGAACACATATATCATCTGAGGAGAGAGAGGAACCCACCAGGCAAGGATGTGCCAATGTGATGAATCTGCAAGAAAGGCAGATATCTCTATAGACTCGGGATGTTTCTGGAACCCCGTCAGTTCCACAGGCTTCCTTGATGGATATCTGCATCCTGAACATTGGTCACCCTCTCTACAACTCCATTGCTGCAGTGGTACAGGTCACCCTCTGCTTACAATGTCACTTCAGGCCACATGTTCCCAACATGAATCATGTGGTCTCTGCTGGGTCACATCTTGGAGCAGAGTGACTATTAGATGTTTTGTTTGGGAGTATGCTTGGCTGAATGGGAATAAGTCATAGAAGTCTTTTGATGTCACTAAAGTAAACATCACTATCTTTGATACTGTGAATACAAAGCCTTGCTTCATGCATGGACTTCCTGTGATCTTGCAGGAGTAAAGGTGGATCTTGCAAGCTACACCATGTTCCTCCTCCTCAATGATTCTTCAGGAAGCCAAAGACTTCTTTATATGACTGCATCAGTAACAACCATCCCTACTATTATCCCAAACTCATCAATATTTGTCTTCTGCTATATAGGTATGCTGCCATCACAATTGGCTGAACAGAGTCTTAAATACTTGACATTCAGACAACCATTTTGTGTCATTCTGGGCGTTCCCTGTGTATTTGGAAACTCTCCAATCTTGTTTTGAAATTGTAAATTTAATAATATTAAAGACCATTTCTTAGTGGTATCCAAGTGATACAAACAGAACATGAGTGTAATTACACATAAACACCATCACTTTGATTGCCTTTGACAAGTGACACCGAAGAGTAGCGAGTATATAATCCTTTCTGTATTGCTTTATGTCTTAAAGCTGTATATTAAAAATGCAAAACAAAATATTGGAATCATGGGGAAAATTCTAAACCTACCAAATCCTCAGTCATGATGGAGTTGCTGTAGCTGAGTGACAGGATGCCTGGTTCACATGAAAACAAGCTTCCTTGACCATTTCCACAAGAAGATCCACTGTAAACTTCACAGCCAGACAACATCTGAGCCACACTCCCAACAGATGTAAACACAAGGGGAACAGTTGGGGCGACACAGCTTTACACTTCTGCTTCAGCATGGTTTATA
>JALPQD010001059.1:0-169873 GCA_023101885.1 Typhlomys cinereus | reverse complement strand
GGTCTACACAAATCGCTTTCGTGGGCTGGATAAGTCGATTTCGTGTGGCATCATGTCACACAACACTCCTATGAAGTAGATTTAAAACCATCACAACTTCAAGTACAGTAAGAATGAGTTTTTAGAGAGATTAGATTATGGGGCAGTTGTGTAAGAGAAAAGTTGGAGGTAGGGATGGACCAACTTAAACTATGGATCTGTGAAGAGGCCTTAAGAAAACCCACTAGTTTGCAAGCAGATTAAAAAATCTTTTTTAAAAAAAAAAGTTTGAACAGACATGCCCTCCATGGATGTGTAATTCTGCCTCTAGAAGATGTGTGTTATCAAATGAAAATCTCAGTCCCAGCCGCAGGACACCTCCACAGGTACTGTTATTTGGCCTCAAAGGCACTCCAAACAAGTTACTGCTACCTCCACTGCTCTTTGTTTCCCAACATAACTTGAGGGTAAGACCCTGTAGGTGAAGGCACAACATACTTTGGATACAGATAGAGAAATCGATCATAAAATGACTAGGAAACCCTCTCCTTACTGGTTAGTTTTCCCAGTATCAGGTGCTATGCAGGCTGCTGCAGGAGAGATGGCTTCAGTGGTCTTACTCACCATTAGAGCTTGCATGTTAAAATACTGACCTGCCAGGCAAAAGATACCCACTATTGCAATAGTGGCATAACCATTATGGGGGCATACAACTGCTTTTTGATTGGATATGAAGCCTGCTCCATAGGAGTCTGGTACTTAAACCTGTTCGAAAGCCCATGACTACAGAGGTCGTATGTCCCAGATGGAACCTACCATTATGTTTTGCTAAATTTCATGCTTTCAAACTGTCTTCTAAATATTTATGCTTATATTTATAAATTTATTCTGCTATCCACCATGGTCAAAGATGCTTCTCTTTCAGTGGGTAGTGGTTTCAGACACTCATAACTGGTCAGTGCTGAGAATAAGTGAATATGAGTTCCCAGCCATAGATGGGACATCTATTTTAACATCCCTGTCAACATCCCTTCCAAAGCTTAGAGAACATCACAGAAGAGGGGTACAAGAACATAAGAGTCAGAGGATAAGAAAGAGTTCTTGTTGTGTGCTGTCTTCTGAACATTACAGAGCCATCAACTGTGGTTACCTGCACAGCTTCTGTAGAAGACCAAGCTACTCAGAATTTCAACATGGTTGGGGGAAGGCCCCAGAGGCCCATCCCTAGTTGCAGAACTATTGGCAGTTGGCTTCAGGATGGGATATCCGGGTGTGGAGGAAGAATCACTTTTCTTTTGGAGTGTGGCTACTGGTAGGTTGTCCATTCACCAGTGGAAGACTCCACAACCACATGCATACAGATAGCACTAATTGGACTCAGTTGGTTCTTTTTAAAAAGAGAACATTAAATTGGGAGGGAGAAGTGTTGGAGGAGGTGCTCAGGTGACCAGGAGAAGTAGATATGATAAACACATACTGTCCACATATATAAAAATTTCAATGAATAAATAAAAAGCAGTATTTAAAAATGCTAGGTATGGTGGAACATACTTGCAATCCAATCTTGGGGATGAAGAAAGTGGAAGATTCCTGAGGTGGACTGGCCAGTATAACTAGCCTAATTAGTAAGTTATAATCCAATGAGAGACTGTGTCTCAAAGTAAGTAGACAATGTTCCTCAGGATGACATTTAAGGTTGTCCTTTGGCCTCCATACATATATGTACATGCATTCATACTCGCACACATGTGTACCCGAATATTCACACACACACAAACACACTGAAAAATTATTTGGTGGCACTCTGTGAGATGGACTAAAGGTAGCATAGACTTAGGGGGTAGATGAAAGGAGGATATTTATTAGAAAAAAGAATGAGATGATGGATGGTGAGTATGGGATATGATTAAAGGATCTGTTTGGATGTGGGGGTTATAGGAGACTTACCAAAAAGATCAAAAGATCTTCCACCTACTGTTTGATTGTGGGCTGAAGAAAGGCAAAAATTGTTTGATTTGCTACAGGTCTTGACAGAGAAGGGGTCTCTTAAGCAACTGTGAAGACTGTGTTGTGACCAAAGGAATTTTCAATGTGGATGAGAAAAAAAAATCAGAGTCACAGAAAGAAGGACCATTGTACAGACCTGTGGTTGACTTCTCAGGGTTAGAAGTCTAGTTTGACCTGCATTTGGAAAAGAATCTGTGATGAGGCCTTTTTTGCCCTCACTCACACTCCTTAGTTCCCCTGAGGTCAAGTGTATATTTTTCTCCTTTCTGGCCCATTGAATCAATGAAGAAAGAAAACAGAAAGGAAGTCTAGATTTCAGTGTTATAAATTATATTCCATATGATGAATAAACAGCATGATCTAGATGCTGCTGAGACTTTAATGATAGTTCTTTGACAGATTTAACTTAGTAAATACTAGCAATAGACACCAGAAATTAGCTATTGGCTACATAATATTCTGTCATTCCTGAATTATTATACTAATTGATCATGAACTTTACCATAAGTCAAGAATCAATAAGTTTCAAAAAAATCATTGTCATAAAGACCTACTCATTTGACCAAAGTGCAATATAGACAGAAGTAGACAAGAATGGGCTTTTAGAAGCCCATGAGCCAATCTAAGAAAATAATAATGGGATCTCTTCTGTGGCTGGCAAAGAAACTTCCCAAGCATTTGTCAGACAACTGAATAGTTAACCACACACTTAAGAGTCCCAGTGTAAATGTTGCCCCTAGAAAGACCTAGTAAGAAGCTACTAGACTGTCTTTCTCTTCTCTTGAACAAACCATAATCCAGAACTTCAGAGACTCTATATCAACCATCTGGAACTAAGCCAGCCTAATCTCTCCCCATCCAGAAGCTCAGGGAAATTTGTGGAAGAGGGGGCAGTAAGATTTTAAGAGCACAAGGATGGGAGGAGCAATGATATGCAAGATAATCCACACAAGTTAGGGCCGAAGCAATCATAATTGGACTTTGCATGCCCTACGCAATGTCCAATACACTATTGACCCCACAAAGTCTAGCATTTGCTAAAGGCACTAGGATCCTTGGAGGCAAGGGATTGACAGCCACCGTAGTGTTCCTATGCTTAACAGGAACACGGGCAAGGGTTCTGGGAAATGCCCCTGGGTCCTTGCACCTCATCGGAGAGAAGGACCCAGAGGAAAGTTTGGCATGCACATTAAAGGATACTCCAGGGATGGGAGGAGGATGCACTGGAGGATGGGGAAGGAGGGGGGAGGGGAGGGTGGCACAGGGTGGTGGGAGGTCGGAGGGAGGGAGGGGACCGGTGTACCTGTTAAGTTTGTATGAGTGGAAATTAAAAAAAAATTAAAGAAAAAGAATTGTCAGCACAAGGCAAAAAAGAAAAAAGAAAATCAGAAATGACCTGTGATTCTGCCTGCAGTTTCCTATAATTCAAGAGAAATTCCCACAGAGTGATCCTTTTTTCAAAGAATAGAAAACTTCAATAAAGTCTGTTCTTTCCCTGTTCTTAGCAATTCATGTGATGGAGCACTGTTAGCCCCCTCAGAGCCCAACTCTGTTCACCATCTGTCTTCAGGAGACCACCCATGCACCGCAGCCCTTTGCCAGGCACAGAACATTTAAAACCAATAAGGTAGGTCTGTGTGTGAGTGTTCTTTCTTTTCTGATAAGATCTATCTTATTTGATTCACTTGCCCTCCAGTCCTCAGTTCTTCAGTCCCCACTGCCTTAATGTTTGACCAAGCATACGTGCCAAGAGGTGGTGACAGTAATAATTCCTTTATCAGCTTCTCAGCTGTTCACTTGCATGTTTTTGTCCAAGTTACTGCTGCCTCTCTTTCAGAGATGTTCACCTACCCAGATACTGCCCTGACTTTCTCAACCACCACTTCAGTAGGTATTTATTTCAAAAACTGCCTTTCTGACCTGTTGAGTGTTAATTCTTTGAGCTTTTGACAGCTGTATAGGTTTCCATTTGCAAATGTGGTACAGCAACTAAACGAACAAAAATTCCTGGTAGAAACTGGGGGAACATTGTGGATTTCATTCACTTCATCCTGTTCATGCTGTGTTGGTGGAGATGGTCACTTCACTCCAGCTACTTATTTATTTTCTTTTTTATCTGAAATACCTTTAATTTATTTAATATCCATTGTTTATTTCTATCAGTATATCCAGGAGTACGACAAGGATAATTGATTTGCAGCAATCTCCAAAGATGTCCTTTAAAAACACTTCCCCTCCTTAATTTCCAAATTCTTGTCTTATGAATGTTAAGTGTTCTTGAACTATTTTGGTGCTCATGTTTTGGGGACAGAAGGGACACAAATCTGTCATTTTATCAGAATATCTGTTTTTAGCACACAGATCCAATGTGCCTTAATACTTGTTTTCATTTAGTCTTCCAACAATTGATAGCTTTGCCATTTTTACTACACATCCTTGGAGATCTGCTTGTTTGTACATAATCTATTGCACATTTGATGAAAATAAACCAGTGGAGAATATACTTCAATTGTAAAAAATAAAAGTGTGGCACAGCTTCCTCTCCCCACAGGACTGCATAACAATCTCTGCTCTAGTTCCCAGCTATCTACAGGTGCTTTCAGGGGCAGCGAAGTGATCCAAACTGTCCCTGAAGGCACCAGGCACACAGTGGCTAGACAGGAAGGGGTCTTGACTGATAGCCAGCCTCCACCTCCACACTCCTTCCTCAGAAGAATTCAAACCAAACCAACAGCTTTTTTATGTGAACACATTCAAAGTAAGAAAAAAGCCACTCAGAACTGTGCTAACAATAAATGACCTTCAGTTTACCCTTCTGAAGCACCGGGCAGGGACTCAGCACAGTATTCACCTTGAATGGGACTAAAGGAATGTTCCTTTTCTCTGTGAAAAGAAAACTCTTCTAGCAATAACTGACCCCTAGTTTACTCTTCTGAATGAGCAGGAACTCAGCGCAGAATTCACTTTAAATGGGACCGAAGGTGTGTCTCTCCTCTCTGTGCAAAGGAAATGGTTTTATTCCTCATTTTGATGTGATCTGTTTGGTTACCTCCTGTTTTGTTTGGATGATAGTCATAACTTTGCATATGAAATTGAAGAGGGTAATGTTCCAGTTTCTCCTCTGTAACTGATATAAATACATAACCAAGCAATTTAAGGAAACAAGGGATTTGTTCCTTCTCAGTTACAGTTCATCAGTTCATACCAACATCAGGAGTCAAGGGAACTGACCACACCATATCCACATGAATTGCTGAGAGAGGGGTATACATTCCAACTCGCCAGTCAGCCAAACTACTGAACCAGGTCTCTGCATCTTATTCCAGGGAATGGTCTCAACCATTATGGGTTACATCTTCCCACTTCTGTTAGAGAACCTCCTATGGGCTTGCTCAGGAATTACCTTACCTAAGTAATGTCCCATCTGCATGCCTAAAATCTCTGTTCTCAGTTGTCAATTTGACACCTGAGGATAGCTGGTACAGCTGTGATCATTGTGATATATAACCTGTCTGCTCTCTCTATGGCTGTTGCTGGCGTTGAGTTCCCATTGGGACTTATGGAAGTGTTCTTGTTACATGGTAATGATAGTTAGATATCAGGAGCAAAGGCAACCGAGAAGCCAGTTCAACAACAAATACAGTGACACATATTTAAAATCATCTTTTTTCTCCTTAAAGACAGTTTAGAAGGCTGGTGATAAATGTATCAAAGTAACTGAAGAACAAAAGTGTTTATTTCTACTAATCAGAGACTGCAAAATAGTAAAAGGTTGGCATGAAAAATTACTTTCTTTCCTTTTGTCATGGGTGGTCTCAGATGTTAACCTGACACCTAGAAGGTAGTCCTGTGAACAAGCCTATGAGGAAATATCTAGTTATAAATCAGGCTTCTGGCAAGCCCATATGAGATCATACTAACTGTATAATTCATGTGGGAAGATCCAGCCCATAGTGTGAGAACCATTCCCTGACAGGAGTTTAAAGGGGGAGGAGGGGGGAGAAAGAGAGAGAGAGAGAGCTGAGTAAATTCAAGAAAGCAAGCAAGTATGCATTCACTGATCCTTGCTCTCTGCTCTTAAGTATAGATGTATTGTGACCGGTTCCTTTAGCTCCTGCTGATATGACTCTCTTGCCTTGATGGACTGTAAACTAAGCCAAAATAAATTTCTTGCTCTTCTAAGTTTTGGGATCAGATATTTATTACAATGAGTTGTGAAATGAAAACATTTTTCTCAGTGTACATAGTTTAAATTTATTATGTTTATAACACAATTTGTCTCTCTTTAGCCCAAATATAAATTTGGTCTCTAAAGGATGAACACTCTAAATATAAAAGCTAAAACTATGAAGTTAACAGAAAATAATACAAAATCACATTTTTATGCCTTAGAGGTAGACAGCAATTTCTTAAACCAAACTTCAGAAATAGCATAAATAAAGCTTGGAATGCAGCAAAAGATAGAACACTTTCTTAGCATGAACACGGCCATGAGTTTGATTCCTAGAAACAGACATAACACACGCACACACACACACACACACACGAACCTGCATGTGCACACACAATCAGAAGTAGATATGAGAAGACAAAGGCCAATAACATTGGTAGCACAAAAAAACAAAAGAATTCTGTTCAATAGTGGACAAAATGACAAAAGTTAATAGGTGACAGGGAAAGTGTTTGTCAAAATTTTTAACAAAGCATTAACTACTGACATGTAAAGCACTTCTGCAAATTCAAAAGCAAAGGATAAAAATGTGTTGCCTTAAATTGGTAAGGTGCATGAAAATTATGTTTAAAGTAAAGCCAAAATTATTAGAAATAGATAAAGAGAGGCTTAAACTCATTACTACACTGTTTACAGAATTGATAATTAAAATGTGCATTTATACCTATTTTGCTTGGAAAAAATAGAAAGTTGGGACATACCAATTGATCCAGAGAATTCAGAGATTAAAAAAAAAAAAAACAGCTGATTTAAACTGTAGCTACTATTCAAAATAGCAATCCCATGGTACTTAAATTAATTATACATATACCCTGTGGTGGCTCAATAATCACATTTCTTTTTATATATGTATGCAGATCACTTCACACACAGATCCATAAGGGGATATGCATGAGGACATTCATCATAAGGAATTGGAAGCAATCTAGATTGCATTCCTAGGAAAATGAAAAAGTAAATTAAGATAGATGAACTAGTACATTATTTAACACTAGAAACCAGACTAGAAATACAGATTAATATAGATGAGTCAATAAAAAATATTACTTATGAAGAAAAAACAAAATGAGATCCACAGTGCCATCTTATCTAAATTCATGCAAGGAAAATAATGTTAAGAACTCAAACAAAAATATTTATAGCACTAGAGTTATAAAGGCTATACTGTGTGATTGGAAGTTTGAAATACACAGATGTTCCTCTTACAATAAATGATAAAATTTAGAAAATATTTATAAATGTTCAGTAGAACAGTTGTCTCTAGAGAGGAGAATGGAAATGAATAATATATATTGAAGAAAATAAATAGCAATTAATAGTCTTTCTTTGAGGGAGAGTAGGGTAATACCGGGATTAAACATTGAGCATTGGCCTTGTAAATACTAGGCAAAGAAATTATTTTGATTAGAGCAATGATAATGGTATGCTATGAAGGGAAGGATATGAATAGTATAATTTTCACCATCTGAGAAGAGAAGGAAGAAATTTGTTGACATTATAGTATAAAAGCCAAAACACATATTACAAAATAGTGAGAAAAAGATATAACTTTTAACGAGTTCTTCACAACAGAACAAAACATGAAGTTCATATTCCAGGTCAGCAAGCAGGCTTTGCTGCACATTGTCTACTTCATTCAGAGTCCCAGGATAATCCATCTGCCTCTAAGTACTCAGAGTTCTCTCCATTCAGCTGGTGGATTACAAAAGAGGTAGCATGGATAAGCACAGAGAAATTTTATGAATAAAACCCTAAAATATAGTATTTCTGCCACAAGTCTATTGTTCAAAACTCAGTCCCTTATCTTCATCTGATCATTAAAACATTGAACACTGTGATCTACCTGGATTTCCAGGAGAAATCCGAAAACATGAATACTACGGAGAACGGCTTCTTCTACAATGTACAAAAGCTTTGTGGAGGGAATTATTAAATAATGAAAAGACCAGGATGCTGGTCTCAATGTTTGCTTTGTGAGAGTGGATGATGGTTTTCGACCTGACTGACACCTTTCTCAGGGCCATTCTGATCCCTGGATTCTTCTATCTGGTCTCAATGACCATGCTTAATGTCTATCACTCATATCTTCTATCAATGTATGTCAATTCACCAAAATGTAAGGGAAGAGAGGCAGGCAAGAATTAGTGTTAAAGCCCAAATGCTGGAGAGGATGTGGAGAGAGGGGAACTCTCCTACATTGCTGGTGGGAATGCAGACTCATACAACCACTCTGGCAAGCCATTTGGTGATTCTTAAAGAAGTTAAAGATTGAAATGCCATGTGACCCAGCTATTTCGCTTTTGGGAATAACCCCCCATACAGCAAAAATTCACCTTGATAACACAAGCACGACCATGTTCATAGCAGCACTGTTTACAATAGCAAAGTCATGGAATCAACCCAAATGTCCAACAGTTGACAAGTGGAAAAGGAAAATGTGGTACAGTTATAAAATGGAATACTGCTCAGCCATCAAAAATGATAAATTAATGGAATTTGCCAGGAAATGGATGGAATTAGAAATAATTATATTGAGTGAAGTATCCCAGACACAGAAAATTAAGCACCATATGTACTCCCTAATAGGTGGATCCCAGTACCAAACTCACTTAGAGACACACTCAAAGATAAATCTCTGTAATACCTACAGTAATTGCAAAGATTATAAATAGGAGAGAAGGGGAAAGAGAGCCCCGCCAGAAACAAGGAGAGAGGGGATCATGCTACACAGTAGAGATAATAGGCCACTATCAAGGACTGCAAGTAAGAAATGAGACATCTGGTTAAGTTCACAGACTATCCTTCCTGATCACTTGCAACTGATGGGGTATGATCTTACCAAAAAGGGAGAGCATACAGTCTGGCAGATAGAAGGTAACCGTTTTGCAATGGGAGACTGACCCACCCCTCACTGCAGTCTCCTACTCTTATTCCATCTACTTTTGAATCTATCCTTATAATAAGACTCTATTTTAACAGGTTTTTATCTCTGGCCAGGAGGTGACATCCAATACCCATCAGGATGGAGCCAAGGGCATTGCAGGAGCAGCAAAACTGAAAACAAAATCAACGAACCATAATTGAGAACATCAGAGACTCTATATCAACCACCTGGAATCAGGCCTGCCTAATCTCTCCCCATCCTGAAGCTCAGGGAAATTTGTGGAAGAGGGGGCGGTAAGATTGTAAGAGCACAAGGATGGGAGGAGTCATGATATGCAAGATACTCCACACAAGTTAGGGCTGAAGCAATTATAATAGGATGCTGCATGATCTGTGCAATAACCAACATATTATTGACCCCTCAAAGTCTGGCATGGACTCAAGGCACTAGGATCCTTAGAAGCAAGGGATTAACAGTCACAATAGTGTTCCTATACTTAAGGGGAACATAAGAAAGAGTTCTAGGAAATGCCACTGAGTCCTTACACCTCATTAGAGAGTAGGACCCAGAGGAAAGTTTGATATACACACTAAAGGATGCTTCAGAGATGGGAGGAGGAGGCACTGGGAGAAAGGGAAGGAGGGGAGAAAGGAAGGGGAAAAGGGGGGAGGGAGCAGGGAAGTCCAGGGAGGAGTGGAGGGAGGGAGGTGACAGGGGTACCTATTATGTTTGTATGAGCAGAAAGAAAAAAAAAAGAATTAGTGTTAAAGACTAGGCAGGTTAAGACTAGTTAGCCTGCATGGTTGCTGAAAAATCACCATCAAACAGCTTAAGGAAACAAGGGGCTTATTTTCTCTTATGATTGTCTGGTTACAGTTCTCAGTCCAGCTTGACTGGAGAACTCATACCAGCACCAGGGCCGAGGGAACTGGCCACACTACCTCTGCATAACAGCTAAGAGAGGAATGATCCTTATTTGCCAGACCAGCATGTCTGGCCAAGTATACACAGAATGCCAACTTTCTCAACCAGCTCTCTGTATTTTATTCCAGGGCCTAATCCCACCCACCATGGGCTGGGATTTCCCCATCAGCTAAATAATCTCCTGCAGGTTTGCTCTGGGCTTAACTCATCCACTGATTCTCTCAAATGTGCCCAGCGCTCAAACCCTCAACTGTCAAGTTGACACCTGTGCCTAATTATGACAGCAGGATTTCAATCACAGAAGCAGGAATACACATGAGATTTATACTTATGTCATATTTTCAGGAAGTCTTGTAGCTTAAAAATAAATTTCAACTAGAAAGGATAGGGAACTCCCTTGAGCTGATTGGGCTAGGCCAACATTTCCTAAACAGACATCCAATGGCACAGTCACTGCTACCAACTCTCAACAGTTGGGATCTTGTGAAATTAAAGAGCTTCTGTTCAGATAAAGAGATTGTAACACGAGCTCAAAGGCAACCCACAGAATGGGAGAAAATCTTCACTAACCACACATCTGATAGAGCTCTGCTGTCCAGAGTGCACAAAGAACTTAGAAGACTAAACACCAAGGAAACCAATGGCCCAATTAAAAAATGGGCCCTGGAACTTAAAAGAAACTTTACCAGAGATGAAATTAAAATGTCTAACAAATATCTTTAAAAATGCTCCACTTCTTTAGCCATCAGGGAAATGCAAATCAAAACTTCCCTGAGATATCATCTCACCCCGGTCAGGATGGCAAAAATCCACAATACAAACAACAACAAATGCTGGAGAGGATGTGGAGAGAGGGGAACTCTGCTACATTGCTGGTGGGAATGCAGGCTCATACAGCCACTCTGGCGAGCCGTCTGGAGATTCTTAAAGAAATTAAAGATTGAAATGCCATATGACCCTGCTATTCCACTTTTGGGAATAACCCCCCATACAGTAGAGGTTCACCTCGATAGCACAAGCACGACCATGTTCATAGCAGCACTGTTTACAATAACAAAGTCATGGAATCAACCCAAATGTCCAACAGTTGACAAGTGGATAAGGAAACTGTGGTACATCTATACGATGAAGTACTACTCAGCCATCAAAAATGATGAATTACTAGAATTTGCCGGGAAATGGATGTCATTAGAAACCATTATATTAAGTGAAGTATCCCAGACCCAAAAAATTAAGCGCCGTATGTACTCCCTAATAGGTGGCTCCTAGTACCAAACCCACCCAGCCCACCTAAAGGCACTCAAAGAAAAATCTCTGTAATACCTACAGTAATTGCAAGGATTATGAACAGGAGGGATGGGGTAGAAAGGCCACACCAGAAACAAAGAGAGAGGGGACCATGTTACAGCAGAGAAAATAGGCCTCCATCAAGGACTCAAATATGTAATAAGACATCTGATTAAGTTCACAGACTTTCGTTCCTGATCATTTACTACTGAGGGGGTATGATCTCACCAGAAGAGGAGGGCCTATAGTCTGGCAGATAAAAAGTAACCATTTTGCAAATGGGTGATAGACCCCTCCCTCACTGTGGTTTCCCACTTTTATTATATCTACCTTTGAATGTGCTCTTATAACAAGACTCTAGTTTAACAGCTTTTTGTCTCTGGCCAGAGGGTGACATACAATGCCCATCAGGATGGATTGAAGGGCATTACAGGAACAGCAAAACTGCAAAAGAAAATCAACAAACCACTATCCAGAACTTCAGAGACTCTATATCAACCACCTAGAACTAGGCCAGACTAATCTCTCCCCATCCTGAAGCTCAGGGACATTTGCAGAAGAGGAGGCGGTAAGAGTGTAAGAGCAAAAGGATGGGAGGAGCAATGATATGCAAGATACTCCATACAAGTTAGGGCTGAAGCAATCATAATTGGACTTTGCATGCCCTGCGCAATGTCCAACACACTATTGACCTCACAAAGTCTAGCATCTGCTAAAGGCACCAAGATCCTTGGAGGCAAGGAATTGGCAGCCACGGTAGTGTTCCTATACTTAAGGGGAACACGGGAAAGGGTTCAGGGAAACTCCACTGTGTCCTTGTACGTCATCGGAGAGGAGGGCCCAGAGGAAAATCAGGCATGCACAAGAAAGGACTCTCTGGGAATTGGGGCAGGAGGCACTGGGGGATGGGGAGGGAGGGGTGAGGGGAGGGGCAGCAAGGGGTTCGGGGGAAGGAGGAGGGAGGGAGGGAACTGGTGTACCTATTAAGTTTGTATGAGCTGAAATAATAATAAAAAATGTATTAATAAAAAAAGAAATCAAAAAAATTTAATGGGGGGATTAGAAGGGAGATTAGTTCAGAGGAAGAAGGGAGTCAATGAAAGCAGCAAAGAAGGATGAGAAAGGTAGTAGAGAAGTGGATGTGACCACAATAACACTCTATGCATGCACGTAGTTGTCAATTAAATTTTTAAAAAGGTTAAAAAATAAATAAATAAATTTCAACTAGTGATAATTTATTTTTCATTCTGTCTACATTTTCATACATGTATGCAACAAATTTAAGCTATTTTCACTCTGTATTATCCTATCCCATGGGGATAAAAAAGCAGTGCAGATACTTTCATTTAGAATATAAGAAGGAATAAATTTAGGGAAAATTCTATCACAAAATAACCCTCATATCATGCAATTTTCTTAGTCTAGTTAAATGTATTGTTTTCTACGTATAAACTGTTTATAAACATGTGCAGATATTTGGTAAGTTTTATAGGATTAGTCCTTCTAAATGAACAGATCCAACACTTGACAAGAAAAGAACTTTTGGCAGAGGGAGTTGTTGTGGGGGTAGAGATGGTCTCATGTCTTCCCTATTAAAACAGGGAAAGTCAATGTCCCTCTACTACTGCTTATATTCCAGACTATCTCATTCCTTTAATTCAAACACCTGACTTTTGCTCACTTCACGTATATGTATGGACAAGTAACCAAGGAAGTGACTTGAGTAGATACCATTAACCTCCAAATCCGCCCAAGAATAGGGGTGAGAACTGTTCATGCCGTAGAAACCAGAAGAGATCCCATGTAGACTTGTGCATGAAGTCTGGAGAAATTATTGTTGGAAGTTACCAGACCTGCATACTCTCTGTTCTCATTCACACTGCTGTGTGAAAGCTTTGTATCCTGTCTTTTGTCTCCTACCTATCCTAAAGGGTGCTGTCTGATAGGCCTCTCATCCTGAAATGCTGAATTTTTAGGGACTCCCAGAAGTCCATTTTTATAGCGGAGTTGCTGCTAGTAATCATCTTTCCTGATTGCCCCTCAGCCAAATTTAGACCAGTTTCAAAGAAGGCCTCATTGGATAACTATACTGAATAACTTAGACCAAGTATTTTCAAATGGACAAGTTCATAAATCCTTGAAAACTCAATACAAGATTATGTGCTGTGAGTGAGGGGTGGGTGCATTTGGGTTTTCCAGGATGGAGAGGTTATAATTACCAACATTTTGTTGGGGGTATGCACGGGAAATATAACACGAGGCAAGTGTTTTACCACTGAACTGCATCTCGAACCTACAAATATGCATTTAATGGGAAGTATGACTGAAGACAATGAATATTTGCTTTATGAATGTTAATTTTACAAAGTATTAGGTTCATTGCAATGTTTTCACACATACATATTATGTACTTTTATTATATTCACTCTCTATTATCCTCTCATTTCCTCTTAACTCTAAAAGTCTCCCTTTTACTTACATGTTCCATTTTTTTTCCAAATTCCATGCATGAGAGAAAATATTCTAGATGTGTCTTTCTGAATCTGACTTACTTTGCTTAACATAATGATGTCAGGTTCTGTGCATTTTCCTATAATTGACATAGTGTCATTCTTTTTTATGGTAGAATAAAACTCTATTATATATAACTTGGCTAGACTATTGTGCTAGGCTATGAGAACCACAGGTATGCAAGTGTCTCAACTGTATGCTGACTTTGATTCTTTGGTGGTATGGTAGGATCATGTGCATAGAAGAAAGTACATACAAATAAAACTCCAGACAGATTGTTACTTGTCATTCTGGAAGCAAAGAAACAATGGATAACACCTACCTAATACTAGGAGAAAAATACCAGTAACTCAGAAATAATTAATCCAGTCAAGATACTCTTCTTTTAAAAATTCAAAGTAAAATTTATACATATATATATATGTTACATTCAAACTTATAAAATTTGGGAAGAATATGGTCCATATCTAATTATGATATGTAACATTTATTGAGGACATACTAGTTACCAGGTACTTTTCTAAGCACTCTCAACAACCAGCAACCTTATGAAATTGACTATTCTTTTTTATTACACATGAAGAAATTAAGATGGATAGTATCTAATAACTCACCCAAGAACATATGGCTATAAAATAAATAGCATTTCATTGTAATGCCACAAATTTAAGCACTATATAGTAAATGTTATTAATACTTTGTGTATATATATCTAAGGATTTCCTAATGTTGAAGGTACCTCAGTGGAAATTAAGATTATCTCATTTGGACTCAGGAGTAGACAAATACTGTCTGACTTTGAGTGTCAGTATGTATGAACTGAATGTACAAAAGAATTTCACAGGATTTTTTCATAAAATAACATGATGAATATCGAAGAATAGAAATTTGAATAAAGAAGACAATAAAAAGAGAAATGAAAATTAATCATAAAACATGATAGGAAACAAAACAAAAATAAAAAATACAATCAATAATACTAAATGTAACAATAAACTTTGAAGGTACAGACTGTGATATTGAGTGGAAAGTAAAATCTAAATGTACATTGTTCACAAGAGCATGTACAATACAATAGCAAAGAAAGGTTAAAACGAATCAATGGACAAAAATATATCAGACATATGCAAACAAAACGAAAACAAAACTGATGTTCACATCAGTTAAAATGAAATTTAATCTAAACCAGGAGAAAGAGGATTGTAAAAGTAATGCAAGTCATTATATGTATGAATGATGAAAAGCACACTGCTAAAAAAATTACAAGAATTATGATCTTTTATGTAGCTGGGAATATTGCAAATTAACAACTAAAGGAAAAACTATTAAAATGACAAAAACAGAATTTGACTGATTGGACAGAAGAAAAGGTGAGGACATGGAATATCTAAACAATCAACCAAAACTATAACTCAGAAGATAAAAGTCTGCATATTATAAGGAAAGACTGTGTATGTTATAAATAATCATGACCTTGGCAGTGAAAGTTAGTACAGTTTAAATGGGGATGAAAGTGTGTGTGTGCGTATGTCTGTCTGTCTGTCTGTCTATCTATCTCCCTTAAAAATAAAATTCGTGGGCTGGAGAGATATCTCAGGGGTTAAGACTGTCTCTCAAGCAGAGAGTCCTGAGTTCAGACCCCAGGTCCCACATGAAAACACCAGGCCTACACTTCCAGTCCTGGTAAGCAGAGCCTGGGAAATCCCAGTCAGAAGCAAGAAGGAAGTAGAAAAAATCCAAGATGATTTCCGAAGTCACCCTTGACCCTCCACAGATACACACAGTGCACACACACACACACACACACACACACACACACACACACACTCACACACACACAATTAATTAAAGAAAAAGAAGAGGTAGGTTGGAGAGATGGCTCAGAGGTTGACCCTGCCTCACAAGCAGAAGGTCCTCAGTTTGGATTCCAGCCCTGGTGGATGGAGCCTGAGAAATCCCAGAGCCAAGCAAAAAAGAGGTAGAAGCAATCCAGGATGATTCCTGAAGTTACCTCTGATACACACACACACACACACACACACACACACACACACACACACACACGATAAAGTTTAAAAAAAAACAAAATTTGAAATAAATAATAAAACATAACCACCTGACATTATAACAATATTTTTAAAAATAAATTAAAATAATTATGCAAGCCAAGGAGAGTGTATCATATCAAACTTGATGGGGCATGACTACAGCTCTACACAATGGCTACATATTCCTTTATTTCTTTTGTTCTTTAAGACAGGTCTCATGATGTTTCTTGAACTCCACTTTCTCCTGTCAACATCCCCTATCAAGTGCTAGGATTAAAGACGTGAGCCACCGCACTTAACTAAATATATAGTAATTACCACTATTATTCAATAATACCATGAATAAGAGAAATAAGCATTCTCAAAGACTTACATAAGACATGCAGTGAAGGATAGAGATGCAGCTCAGTCATAAAGTTTTTGCCTCACAAGCCCAAGACCCTGAGCTCAATCTCAGAACTACAAAAAAAGGATAACAAAACAAATCCAAAGAAGTTAGTAAAGTTTAGGTTAAAAGCATAAACTGAGTGTTGTGGTGCATACCTATGATCCCAATGCTCTACAGATAGAGGCAGGTGTTCAACCAAGGTCACCATCAGTTATACGGGAAGTTTGAAGCTGGCCTGAACTACATGAGATCCTTTCTCTCAGGAAAAACTGACTGTAGAAGGGATAAATAAAAACTTGGTTTATCAAAAAATACTGATCAACTATATGACTAAATAACATAGAGAGGAAACAAAAACATACAAATTATGAATAATAAAATGTGAAGCCTGAAGATCCATGTTTTAATGTGCAGTGACATAACAACCTGCCTTACAGAATACAATTTTCAGAAATTTCTATCAAGTAAACCTAATGAAACACATTTGATTTTTAATACTTGTGTATTTAAAGTAGAAAATTTTGTTTTATATGTAAAAAACCATTCACATCATATTAGATGTTTAAAGTGACACATCAATATAATTTAAACTACCAGTGCTTGGTCCATAATAGCAAGCATCCAAACTTGTTATGTACTCCACTTAAAAATTTCACCTATAAAGGTGAAAAATCTGCAGTGATGTACAATGGATAAAAGACTGCAAAGAACAAATAAAACTTTCTAATTCTAAAAACAATGATGAGGCCATCTAAATACACATGATAAAGGTGATAGTAATTTGACCTATAAATTTATGATACCAAATTTGAAAACATAAATGGAATTTTATGTCAAATAAATAAATAAATAATATGCCCAAAGTTACCAACACTAACCCCCCCCCAAAATAGAAAAATATAACTACATGAATCACTGTAAGATTGGAAATGTGATTTATAGATCAACAATTAAAAAGTAGTAACCAGGGGCTGGAGAGGTGGCTCAGGGGTTAAGCCTCTGCCTTGCAGGCGGAAGGTCCTGAGTTCGGATCCTAGACCCCACTTATAGACGCCAGGCGGAAGCGGGGGTGGCCTGCGTTTCTGGTCCTGGTAGGGCAGAGCTTGTGAATCCTGGGGTAGAGTAAACAAGGAGGAGGTGGAGGCATCCATGGTGTTCCCAAATTCTCCCATGATTCTGTACATACACACACACACACACACACATACATACACATGCACACACGCACAATTGAATCAAATAAATAAATAAATTTCTTTTAAAAAAAAAAAAAGGAGTAACCAGAAACATGGGGAAGAAGATGGTCAGTTGAAACTAATTATATATGAAAAAGCCATAAGGAAATCTGACACTTGATAAGCTAATATAAATTATATCAAGCATGATGGGGATCACATGTCATCCCAGCACACAGGAAGTAGGGGCACAAGGATCAGGAATTCAAGGTCAGTGTCTGCTATATGAATTCAAGGCTGATCTGAACTATGTGAGACAACATCTTTTTAAAAAATTAACAAAAAAGGGATGAAGAAATGGCTCAGGGGTTAAGACTCTGCCTTGCAAGTAGAAGGTCCTGAGTTCAGATCCCAGATCCCACATAAAAATGCTAGAATGAACCTGCCATGACCTGAATTTCCAACGCTGGTGGGTGGAGCCTGAGAAATCCCGGATCACTCTGGTCTTCCACAGGTACATGTAGTGTCCTCTGATACACACACACACAAACACACATGCCACACACACACACACACACACAAAGTAAATGAATGAATAAATAAGTGAACTTCCAAAAAGGGGCTGGAGAGATGGCCTCACAAGCAGAAGGCCCTCCACAGGGACACGCAGTGCCCTCTGATACTCATACACACACACACACACACACACACACACACACACACACAAACACATACAATTAATTAATTAATTAATTAATTAATTAAATTAACAAAAGAGTTTGTGGCTCTCAAAATGGCCCAGTGTGTAAAGGCACCAAGCCTGATGACCTGACTTAAATCTCAGGACCCACATTGTAAAAGAAGGGAGTTGACTACCACAAGGCATCTTTTGACATCCATGCATGCATGGTAGAATACATTTATGTACACACACACATGCACTAAATGTAAAAAAAGAGATTTTTATCAAAATAATTCAAACTTTTTTTCAAACCTGTGTGGGTAAACCCTGTGTGGATGGATAAAGCTGCTCCCAGGAGACATAGGTTATGAAACAAAAGTCTGTGACAGGCAGGGGTGGACTATGTCCTTATGAGTCATTGGTCAGGGAGGCCTCTCATTCCCCTGAACAATACAAGCAATTGCCACTGCTGCAATTTTCCACCAGAACTAAATGGTAAGAGCCTATTGTTGAAGGCACCACACACTTTGATTATAGGACATTGAGCACTCAAGGAACTGGGCTGAAAGCTTCCTCCTTACTGTCTAGCCCTCACGATTCCAAAAAGTGTTGTGCATCTGATGAGAATTGTCCTCCATAGTCTCACTCAACTGTGGACCCTGGGTACAACAATACTGATCAGTCAAGCAGAATTATTCCACCTGTGCAATTGTGGCAAGTCTGCTAAAGAGGTAACCAAACACTTTCTGAATAGATTTGAAGCATGCTCTATAGGAGGGAAGTCATAACTGGTACTGTAAACACAGTCAAATGACTGTGGTTGGCCAAGTCATAGACCCTAGTGGGAAAGTTACTGCTGCTGTTTTGCAAAAAGGACATAATGTGTCCATCAAATTGTCTTCTTAATATGTTTATTATTGATGCTGTCAGCTTTGTCATAGAGCTTCTTTTTGCAGTGATCAGTGGTAACTGCAGAAACTCAAAGCTAGCCAAACTACTGAAAATAAGTGACGCTTAATGCCCAGCCACAAATGGCACATCCAACTCCTCCATGGCACATGGAACATCAACGAAGTGGGGGTGGAAAAAAGTAGAAAGAATGCAAGAGTCAAAGTAAGCAGGTGATTGGGGGGATGTATAATATTGACTTCCAGGCATGATATGGCCTTTGAAGAATCAAATTCACAATATCTGTGATTACCTACATAAGATCTGCACAAGATTGATTTCATCAACATCTTGTCACAGATTTATTATGAATTATGGATTATGGAGTTATCGTGTAGTTAATATAAAGGGGAAGGGAGAGATACTCTCCTCAGTGGTGTAGCCATTAGTAAGGTGACTATACTCCCTGTGTGGTCATGCTCCAGTTAAAAACAAACTCTAATGAAATTCACTGGGTCACAAAAAACAAGCATGGAAGTAGAAAGGGGTTAGTTGGGAAGTGGAAGGAAGCGGGAGAGGGACAAGATAAGGTGATGGGAGTAAATATGATAAAAAAAAATCATGTACATATATGAAAATGTTAAAAATGAAACCTATTATGTATAATTCATTTAAAAAGTAATTAGGAACAAATAACTTTAAAATTCAATCCCATATAACATTTGAAAATGAAAAATACTTTTATTTAGACTGTATAGGAACTAGCAAAATAACTCAAAGCTCATTAATAAATCTCATGGAGCTAGCAAATCCAAGACCAAAATCACTAAAGATAGTTCATTTAAAAATAACCATATGGGCCTGGAGAGGTGGCTCAGGGGTTAAGCCTCCGCCTTGCAGGCGGAAGGTCCTGAGTTCGGATCCCAGATCCCACGTATAGACACCAGGGGGAAGCGGGAGTGGCCTGTGCTTCTGGTCCTAGTAGGGCGGAGCCTGTGAACCCCGGGGCAGAAGGAGGTGGAGGCGGTCCATGGTGGTTCGCGAATTCGTCCGTGGTTCCACACACACACACACATGCACACACACGCGCGCGCACATACACAAGCACATGCTCACAGTTGAATAAATAATAATAATAATAATAAAAATTAAAAAAAATAACCATATGGACTATTTGCAGGGAAGAAGAACAGACAATGGTGATGAGAGTGGATGGGAAAGACTGAAGAGACTGAGAATATCAGCAAGGTACAATGGAAATATAATGAAATCCTTCATATTGTACAGCAACTTAAAGTTAGTTTACAAATAAGATAACCCCAAACAAAAATACAACCACAGGTCAGCCCAAAGGGACCCGGCTCCGACTCCCACCATCCAACCGGAGCCGCGCGAAGGGCCAAGGGACGAGGAGGACCTCCCCCTGCGCCCGGGCCCCGCCCCAGCTGCCCTCGGGTTAAATAGCTCCACGCCGACGTCCCCATCCTCCCTTTCACCCCACCCCGCGTGGTCTAGCCGGGCCTCCCACCGCGACCTAGGTAAGTCTCCGCCCACGCACCACCCACCAGGACCCCAGGCCAGCCCAAAGGGACCCGGTTCCGAATCCCACCATGCAGCCGGAGCCGCGCGCGGGGCCGAGGGACGAGGAGGACCGCCCCCTGCGCCCGGGCCCCATCCCAGCTGCCCTCGGGTTAAATAGCTCCATGCTGACGCCCCCATCTCCCTTTAGCCCACTCCGCTCCACCGGCAGGGACGCGCACGCGGTCCAACCGGGCCTCGCCCCGCGACCTAGGTAAGTCTCCTCCTGCGCCCGCCCACCAGGACCCCAGGCCAAACTTAAGAATTAAAAGGACAATGCCAAAGTCAAAGTGCAAATCCATGAGAAGCAACACTCAAGTAAACAAATTTCCCACTGAAGAAATTAGTCCCGTAATGTTAGACTCCAACCAGAACAAACCCGCGGAAAAAGGCCAAGAAAGCCACACCCAGGATAACGACTTTCAAAATATGATCATTACCATGTTCAATACTATGAAAGAGGAAATCCGGGAGGAATTACATCATTGAATAAATCGCTTTGAAGAGGAACACAACAGACATTTGGAGGAGTTGAGAAAAACAGTGCAAGAAAAAAAACTGGCATAGAGCAGTTAAAACAAACTCAAGCAGAGTTTAAAACTGAGCTACAAGACAAGTTATCTTCAACCCAGAATGCACAGAGAGTCTTATCAACAGAACTAACGAGGCAGAAAACAGAATTTCAGACCTTGAAGATAAAGTGAGAGTACTAACCAGCTCAATGGAAGAGGTTGTTAAAGCCAAAAAGATACTTGAGAGAAATATCCAAGAGATATGGGACACCCTGAAGAAGCCTAACATGCGTATTCATGGAATACCAGAGCAAGAATCTCAAAATACAACCCCTGAGGAAATTTTTCAAATGATCATCAAGGAAAACTTTCCTCATCTAAAAAAAGAGAGGCCCATCCATACACAAGAGGCATTCCGCACCCCAAACAGATACGACCAAAATAGAAGCACGCCACAGCAAATAATAGTTAAAACACTCTACATTCAAGATAAAGAACTGGTGCTGAGAGCTTCAAGGGAGAAAAAACAAGTCACTTTTAAAGGTAAACGTATTAAAATAACAAATGACTTCTCAGTCGAAACAGTAAAAGCAAGAAGAGCTTGGACAGACATACTTCAAGTATTGAATGAGCAAAAATGTCAACCTAGGTTGATTTACCCTGCTAAACTATCAGTCATGATCGAGGGAGAAAGAAAAATTTTCCGGCACAAAGACAACTTGAAGGGATACATGTCCACCAAACCAGGCCTTCAAAAAATGCTAGAAATGATACTCAAGCGTGAAGAAAAAAACAGGCATATCCAGGAGAACAGAAGGCAAATATAACACCATTAAAAGCAAAGCAATATACTTATAAAAAACTACTAAACATAATAAATGTCTGGAATTAACAATAGTTTCTCCATTATAACACTAAATGTTAATGGAATTAATTCACCGATCAAGAGACACAGATTACAAACTTGGATTAAAAATCACAATCCATCAATCTGCTGCCGGCAGGAAACCCATCTCACCACAAAAGATAGGCCCGCTCTAAAAATAAAAGGCTGGTCAACAATTCTACAAGCAAATGGAAGCAGAAAACAGGCAGGGGTAGCCATTATGCTATCAGACAAAGTGGACTTCAAACCAAAGAAAATTATAAGAGACACGCATGGATACTACATTTTAGTCACAGGTACAATTCACCAGGAAGACTTCACAATACTGAACATATATGCACCCAATACGGGCCCCTCCACATTCATTAAGAAAACCCTACAGTGTCTAAAGCAAGAAATCAACCCCCAAACGATAATTCTTGGGGACTTCAACACCGCCCTCTCAACATGGGATAGATCAACAGGTCAAAAGCTTAACAGAGACACTTTGGAACTTAATCAAACCCTGAAAGAAATGGACCTTACAGATCTCTATCGAACTTTTCACCCACGCACCAAAGAATACACATTTTTCTCAGCAGCACATGGAACTTTCTCCAAAATAGATCACATATTGGGCCACAAAACGAATCTACACATATACAAGAAAGTTGAAATTCTAACCTGTGCCCTATCAGACCACCACGGCCTAAAGCTGGACATCCACAACACATCAAACAAGAGAAAATACACTAACTCTTGGAAACTTAACAATATGATGCTGAATGAGAACTGGATTCAGGAAGAAATTAAAAAGGAAATTCAAGATTTCCTGAAAGTGAATGATAACGAAAATACAACTTACCAAAATCTCTGGGACACAATGAAAGCTGTTCTAAGAGGTAAGTTCATAGCTCTTAATGCCTACATCAAAAAAATGGAAATATCAGAAATAAACAACTTAACAATGCAGCTTAAAGGTTTAGAGAAACTAGAGCATCTGATCCCAAAAGTAGTAGAAGAGAGGAGATTAGCAAAATAAGGAGAGAAATATCTGAAATCGAGATTAAGAAAACAATAGAAAAAATCAAAAAGTCAAAAAGCTGGTTCTTTGAAAAAATCAATAAGATTGATACACCCCTAGCTAAATTAACCAAAAGCAAGAGAGAGAAAACCCAAATTAACAAAATTAGAAATGAACATGGAGTTATCACTACTGATACCCAAGAAATCCAGAGAATTATAACATCATATTTCAAAAACTTATACTCTGTGAAGTTTGACAACACAAAAGAGATGGATGAATTTCTAAGTAAACACAACTTACCTAAATTGAATCAGGAAGTTGTGAATTATTTAAATAGTCCTATAACATATAAGGAAATTGAGGAAGTAATCTCGCATCTTCCCACCAAAAAATGTCCTGAACCAGATGGATTCAGCACAGAGTTCTACCAGACATTTAAGGAGTTAATAACACCAATACTCCTTAAACTGTTCCATCAAATAGCAAAGGAAGGAACACTACCAACTTCCTTCTATGAAGCTAATATCGTTTTAATCCCAAAACCTAATAAAGATTCACTTAAAAAAGAAAACTATAGGCCGATCTCTCTGATGAACACAGACGCAAAGATTCTCAACAAAGTTTTAGCAAATCGGATTCAAAAACATATTAAAAAGATCATTCACAGGGACCAAGTAGGCTTCATCCCTGGCACACAAGGTTGGTTCAACATACGCAAATCAATAAATGTAATTCATCATGTAAACCAGTCCAAAGTCCAAGACCACATGATACTCTCGATAGATGCAGAAAAAGCTTTTGACAAGATCCAACAGCCTTTTATGATCAAAACGCTAGAGACAGTAGGAATGGAAGGAACCTTTATCAATATAATAAAAGCTATATACAACAAGCCCACAGCAAGGATTATGCTCAATGGGGAACAATTGGAAGCATTCCCACTTCAATCAGGAACTAGACAAGGCTGTCCACTCTCACCACTTCTATTCAATATTGTACTTGAAGTCTTAGCTGAAGCCATAAGACAAGACAGGGACATAAGAGGGATTCAAATTGGCAAGGAAGAAGTCAAGCTATCCCTATTTGCAGATGACATGATCTTATACCTGAGCGATCCCAAAAACTCCACCAGGAAGCTCCTGGAACTAATTGAGAAGTTCAGCAGGGTGGCAGGATACAAAATAAATGTGCAAAACTCAGAGGCCTTCCTATATGCCCAGAATGAAAGAAGTGAAAAAGCCTTGAGAGAAACAATCCCATTTACTATAGCCCCTAAAAAAATGAAATACCTTGGTATAAACCTAACTAAGGAGGTAAAAGACCTTTACAATGAAAACTTTAAAACCCTAAAGAAAGAAATAGCAGAAGACACCAGAAGGTGGAAAGACCTCCCTTGTTCCTGGATTGGCAGAATCAACATCGTAAAAATGACCATCCTACCAAAGGCAATATACAGATTCAATGCTATACCAATCAAAATCCCAAAGCAATTCTTCAAAGAAGTTGACCAAACAATCTCAAAGTTCATATGGAGGCACAAAAGACCCAGGATAGCAAAAACAATCCTGAGTAACAAAAACACAGCTGGAGGTATTGCCATACCAAACCTTAGTCTATACTACAAATCCATCGTTATAAAGACAGCCTGGTACTGGCTCCAAAATAGACACACAGATCAATGGATAAGGATTGAAGACCCAGATATAAGCCCACAAAGTTACAGCCATTTGGTCTTTGACAAAGGGGCCCAAAGAATCCAATGGAAAAAGAACAGCATCTTCAACAAATGGTGCTGGCAAAACTGGATCTCCACATGCAGAAGATTAAAGCTGGACCCATACTTGTCACCATGTACAAGACTTAATTCCAAATGGATCAAGAACCTTGATATCAGGCCAGAGACTATAAAAACCATAGTTGAAAGGATAGGGAACTCCCTCGAGCTGATTGGGCTAGGCCAACATTTCCTAAACAGACATCCAATGGCACAGTCACTGCTACCAACCCTAAACAGTTGGGATCTTGTGAAATTAAAGAGCTTCTGTTCAGATAAAGAGATTGTAACGCGAGCTCAAAGGCAACCCACAGAATGGGAGAAAATCTTCACTAACCACATATCTGATAGAACTCTGATGTACAGAGTGCACAAAGAACTTAGAAAACTAAACACCAAGGAAACCAATGGCCCAATTAAAAAATGGGCCCTGGAACTTAAAAGAAACTTTACCAAGGATGAAATTAAAATGTCTAACAAATATTTGAAAAAGTGCTCCACTTCTTTAGCCATCAGGGAAATGCAAATCAAAACTTCCCTGAGATATCATCTCACCCCGGTCAGGATGGCAAAAATCCACAATACAAACAACAACGAATGTTGGAGAGGATGTGGAGAGAGGGGAACTCTCCTACATTGCTGGTGGGAATGCAAGCTCATACAGCCACTCTGGAGAGCCGTCTGGAGATTCTTAAAGAAATTAAAGATTGAAATGCCATATGACCCTGTGATTCCACTTTTGGGTATAACCCCCCATACAGCAGAGGTTCACCTCGATAGCACAAGCACGGCCATGTTCATAGCAGCACTGTTTACAATAGCAAAGTCATGGAATCAGCCCAAATGTCCAACAGTTGACGAGTGGATAAGGAAACTGTGGTACATCTATACAATGGAGTACTACTCAGTCATCAAAAATGATGAATTACTGGAATTTGCCGGGAAATGTATGTCATTAGAAACAATTATATTAAGTGAAGTATCCCAGACCCAGAAAATTAAGCGCCGTACGTACTCCCTAATAGGTGGCTCCTAGTACCAAACCCACCCAGCCCACCTAGAGACAGTAATTCCAAGGATTATGAACAGGAGGGATGGGGTAGGAGGGCCACACCAGAAACAAGGAGAGAAGGGACCATGTTACAGGAGGGAAAATAGGCCTCCACCAAGGACCCAAATAAGTAATGAGACATCTGATTAAGTTCACAGACTTTTGTTCCTGATCATTTACTACTGAGGGGGTGTGATCTCACCAGAAGAGGAGGGCCTATAGTCTGGCAGATAAAAAGTAACCATTTTGCAAATGGGTGATAGACCCCTCCCTCACTGTGGTTTCCCACTTTTATTACATCTACCTTTGAATGTGCTTTTATCACAAGACTCTAGTTTAACAGCTTTTTGTCTCTGGCCAGGGGGTAACATACAATGCCCACCAGGATGGAGTGAAGGGCATTGCAGGAGCAGCTGGATGCGCACTGCTATGTCCACGAGGTTCCAGCAGATAGCTTCAGGCCTGTGGCCACACACAGGTGATCCTGGTTGAGGTCACTGGGTAACAAAACGTAACCAAAATTTAGACAGAAATGTGATAGGAAGAACTAGGCCAGCTTAATCTCTCCCCATCTTGAAGCTCAGGGAAATTTGCGGAAGAGGGGGCGGTAAGAGTGTAAGAGCAAAAGGATGGGAGGAGCAATTATATGTAAGATACTCCATACTAGTTAGGGCCGAAGCAATCATAATTGGACTTTGCATGCCCTGCGCAATGTCCAACACACTGTTGACCTCACAAAGTCTAGCATCTGCTAAAGGCACCAAGATCCTTGGAGGCAAAGGATTGGCAGCCACAGCAGTGTTCCTATACCTAAGGGGAACACGGGAAAGGGTTCAGGGAAAGGCCACTGGGTCCTTGTACGTCATCGGAGAGGAGGGCCCAGAGGAGAGTCCGGCATGCACAAGAAAGGACTCTCTGGGAATTGGGGCGGGAGGCACTGGGGGATGGGGAGGGAAGGGGTGAGGAGGGGAAGCAGGGGGTACGGGGGGAGGAGGAGGGAGGAAGGGAACTGGTGTACCTAATAAGTTTGTGTGAGCTGAAATAATAATAAAAAGGTATTAATAATAAAAAGTTATGTACAAATAAAACAATTTGACATATGTAAAAAAAAATACAACCATAAATACACAGCTTACTAACTCTAATTTTAAAATATAAAATAAAAATATTTGGGGGAATGTGTGCATGTGCATACATGCATATGCGCACAAAAGGACACTTGAGTATGTGCCTGTGGAGACCCAAGGGTGACACTGGGAATCATCCTGAATTGCTCTACCTCCCTATTGTTTTGCTATGGAAACTCCCACACTCCACCTTCCAGGACCAGAATTACAGGACACAGTCATATCCATCTATCATTTTTACATGGGATCTGAAATTAGGTTCTTTTGCTTGAGAGCCAAAGGCTTTAATCACTAAACCATCTTGCTAGCCCTAAAATAAAATTTTAAAACAGAAATAAATAGAATTCCAAAATATGGCAAGAAATAGTTATACCATGACTGATAGTACTGATCTTCAAAGGCAAGTAAAATCAAGAATAGGGAATTTTTTTCAATATCCATACAATTTTAATTGCTACTTATTTTTTATTTTTTTCACTCATACAATGTTGATAAGTAGCCCATTCCCCTTCCTCCCTCCTCCCCTCCCTGGACCCCCCCTCCCACCCCCTTTTCCCCTTTCTTTCCTCCCTCCCTCCCCTTCTCCCAGTCCCCCCCATTCCTGTAGCATCCTTTAGTGTGTCTGTCTTAATTGCTACTCTTCATTATTTTATAATTTATTTCAAAAATGCCATAACTGCTTTATAGGACCTGGAATAAAAAAAAAATACTTAGAGGGCCCAGAGGAAAATCAGACATGCACAAGAAAGTACTCTCTGGGAATTGGGGCGTGAGGCACTGGGGGATGGGGAGGGAGAGAGGTGGGGAGGGGGAGCAGGGGGTACGGGGGGAGGAGGAGGAAGGGAGGGAACTGGTGTACCTAATAAGTTTGTATGAGCTGAAATAAAAAAAGAAAAAAAGAAAAAATTATTAATTTATACATTAAAAAATACTTAGGACACATAAACATCAAGTTGAAATACCTACTTGTATTAAGCAATTACTATTGAAGGGTTATAGTCTTTAAACAAGCAGATGTGTGATAATACAAAATAAAATAAACGCTAAGCATGGAGAATTTATCAATAATAATTCATCACATAAAAATAAAAAAGAAAAGGTAGACAATCCTGTCAATACATGTTGAAAAGCCATTAGGGAAAAATCAACAGCTACTCCTAACAGACACTAATAGAAGCAGAAGAGAATAGCAAGTATTGAAAAGTCCTCTTACCATAATCAACAGCAATTCTCATTCTGACTGTGAAATACCAAATGACTTCCAATAAAACCAGTAACAAGTCAGTGTCTATTACAATCTCTACTTGCATTCAACAGTGTTTTCAGAGATTAAGTCCATTGCATTAAGATGAGAAAATAACATAAAATTGAGAAAAGGTAAGAGGATTTCTATTTATGATTAGCATTATTATATTATAAAACACAGTTGTCCATTTAAAAATTACAAGGCTAATAAACAAATTAGAAGAAATGGTCCTATAAGCAGAGAAGATAAGCACAAAAAAATCAATACCTTTATTCATTTTTATTACATTCCAGAAGTAACAAACTGAGAGCTCTTGTGCCATCATTTATATTAATTTATGCTCCTGTACTCATTTATACTCACTTATTTTGCTTAAAATGACATATTTATTCCGTATGACAATTTCATTAGTTGTCAATTCAATTAATTGTGCTAATGTCAATGTCCCTATGGAACTTACTTCATTTTTTCCCCATTACACTAACTTCTCTACTTGAATACAAACTAAATGAATTTTATAAATTTAAATCTGTTTCTCACCCCCTTTCCTTTTTTTCTTTTTTCTTATTGATAGACATTGCTTTTTGACAATTTCATACATGCATACAATATATTGTAAACACCCTCCCTGATCTCCCTCCTTTCTACCAGTTACCACTACCTGGAATTCCACCTAGCACATTCCTATCTTCTCACCCTGCTAGAGCCCCATTGGGTTTACCCAGTCCTCCCCCATATGATCCTAGTGTTGGAATTACTTCTTGGAATGTAGTAGGTTCCCCTATGAGTACACAACTGAATATTTCTTCTTCCTACCCCAATCTGCCAGTTGCCTTTCAGTCATCAGTACTTTGTGGAGTTCAGTGGGTTCCTTGTGGGTCCAAAGATAAACATCAAGTATGTATGGCCATTGTACGTTTAATGTCAGTAAGCTCCTGTATTGTTGCTTCATGTACCCACTTTGTTAATACAAGTATCACTTCATTTGATAACTGCAGCAAAATGTCTTAATTCAGTGTCCAAGCCTTTGTACTTTTTCTTTATGCTACTCATAAATACACAACCAAATTATTCAGGAAAAAAAAAGGTTTCATCTTCCTTATGAGTCTGGTTACAGTTCATAGTCCAACTTGACAAAAGAGTTCATATCAACACCAGGAGCTGAGGGAACTGGCCATACCGTATCCACAGGAAATTCTGGGAGAAGGGCAAACTTTTTGTCAGTCTGTGAGTCTGTTAAAGTATGACAAAATACTGGACTTTCTCTCTCCATCTTATAGATTTTCCCAGGGAATGGTCCTTTCCTACAGGATTATTCAGGGCTTGTGTTAATTACTAATTCTTTACAAATGCACTCAGACTCAGCCTTCAATTGTCAAGTTGGTATCTGGAGCTAAATGTCACCGCTTCCTACATCTGACAATTCATTCCATAAATCAAAAAGAACAGTTTCTTATCTCTAGTTCCAAGGCACACTGTAGCTCATAACTCTCCTGCTTGGAAGACTAGATTAACCAGCATGCTCTTAAATATAGAGATTAGATCATTTGTTATTATATGACAAAAGACAGTATAAAGATTGCTTTTAGTGAAGAGTTGTCCTATTCTTTTGGACCACCTCTCAGACTACCTTTACCAGATCATATCGTTTTCATAATCCAAACTGCATCTTATATATACTCTTTTATTTATTCAATTGTGCGTGTATGCGTGTGTGCACGTGTGTGTGTGTATGTGTATGTGTATGTGTATGTGTGTGTGTGTGTGTGTGTGTAGAACCACGGACGAATTCGGGAACCATCATGGACGCCTCCACCTCCTCCTTGTTCACTCCTCCCCCCCCCCCCCCGGGATTCACAGGCTCCACCTTACCAGGACCAGAAACGCAGGCCGCCCCCACTTCTGCCTGGGGTCTATACGTGGTCTAGGATCCTAACTCAGGACCTTCCGCCTGCAAGGCAGAGGCTTAACCCCTGAGCCACCTCTCCAGTCCCTTTATACATACTCTTAATTTTAAACTTTTATACAAAGACCCATGGAAAAATGAATTACAAGAATCACGACCCATCACTATTAATTCAGTGACGCAGAACCACACCAGTAGTGTGTAGTGCATTAGAACTCTATAACAAACAGCAATAAGAATTCCATTTGTAAGGAAGAAAAACATTTTAAGAACCATCTATGACTAATAGTGTATGAAAATTACTGTCAAAAAGTAGAGAAGATGACATAATCATATTGGGGGATAGAACAAAGAAATGAAACTACATCTCTAGTTCGTATTATTCACAAACGTACATGTCAAAAGGATTTAAAAGACAGAGAGAGACATTCAGAGATACAGAGACAGAAAGAGATTTTGTCAAAGCTTGAAGAAATGTTTTAGAATCATTTTTAAACTCCTCACTGAGAAATGTTTGCTGAAACATGATAAGCCTAGAAACTACAAAGGGAAAGATGAGTGATACGGGTTGCTGAAAATGTCAAAAATCTACAGAGAAAGGCATCATGAAAAAAGTTAAGTGGGAAAGGTTATGAATAGAAATGCATAATGCATAATGTTATGTGGGAAAAGTTCTCAGAATAGAACATAAACGGAGACAATTTTTTGTTAAAAATTTGAGTGTGGAACTTCCAGATAAAATGGCAAACAAAAACAGCCTCCATGTGACCCAGTGAAGGAAATAGTCAATAATGGAAATAACAGACTTTATTCCTAAGAAAAACCTTTGGAAATTCTTTAAAGCAATGAAAGAACAGCTGAAAAATATTGAGAAAAATTAAGCAACGCATGCATGGTGGTACGTGTTTCTAATCCCAGCACCTAGGAGGATAAAATGTGTTCAAGACCAGCCCCATCTACACAGTGAATTCAAGACCAGTCAGCACATATGAGATCCTGGAAAACGAGAGTGAGAGTGAGTGAGAGAGTGCGAGGGAGAGAGAGAGAGAGAGAAAGAGAGAGAGAGAGAGAGAGAGAGAGAGAGAGAGAGAGAGAGAGAGAGACTAGTAAGATAATTCACTTGTCTGCTTACAAACCTAGTGATTTGAGATTGATCTCCAGAGCCCATATGATGAAAGGAGAGATCATCATCTAGTAGCTGTCCTAACATTTCCACTTATGTACACAAGCATACGTTCTCTCACTTTCTCTCAATTGTTTGCACTACTTACTCTCATTCTTCCTCTCCCTCTCACTTTCTCTCTAATAAATAAAATATGAAAAAATATGAAAGAAAAAGAAACCCAGCCAAATATATCTCCAGTGTCTAGTCTCTGTGGAATGAGGAGGACAAGCAGAAGCCTCCTCCAAAGGATAAACCATATGACCCAAGTGAGAAGAGGCTGGTAGTCCTACCCACAGAATAAGCCCAAGGGCTCATAACTGCCAAATTAAGATGGAAGCTTTAATGAGATAGTGATTTCCCTAAAGAACAAATATTTAGAGAGGAATCCCATTTTGTGACTTTGTACAACGTGGAGAACAGCGGGCAGATGCCATGATGAGAGAGAATCTATTGTGTAAGGCTAAATTACCTCAGTCCCCTGAAGCCAGGGAACAACCACAAGTCAAGGAGCCTGAATTTAACCTGTCAGAGCCCCAGAATGAGAGATGCCCTGGGATTCAGCAGTGGAATCAGGAAGACTGGACACTGGCAAGCTAAAAAGTTGCTGCATCTTCAGTTCAGGCAGAGATGCAGGGGGAAAAGGTTCTGACTTTAATGACTAAACACTAGAGTAGTGTTTAGTAAGCCTGAGCTTGAGGGTGGATCACTCTCTACAGCCAACTATCTACCATTCACTTCTGTATAGTCTGAAAACTCTGAGACTTGAGAAGAATACTTAATATCCACAGGTGTGTCCCTCTAGGGGTAATCAATACCTAGGTGGCTTGGAACGTGCAAAGGTAGTTTCTCCACTAGCACAAATCTTAGTCTATGGATGCTTCCAACACTCCCAGTGTGTTTGGAAGACACACCAAGCTGGAATGTTGACCACCATAGAGGTTTCCAATCTGAGAGCTTCTGAAGGATGAAAAAGCCTGCCCAGCCCACATAATGCAAAGCAACATTTGGCCACCAGAGCTTCCTGACATGCAAAGCAAAGAAGCTCCTAAAGTAAAAGACCCCAAATATTCTGCCAGGAAACTCCTGGAACTAATAAAGAAATTCAGAAGAGTGGCAAAATTAATGTTAAAAAAAAAAAACCACTGGCTTTTCTATACACCAAGGAAGAACAAAGTGAGAAAGACCAGACAGAAATGATATCATTTACCACAGCTTCTAAAAAATGAAATACTTCAGAATAAACCTAACCAAGCATGTAAAAGATCTATACAATGAAAACTTTAAAACCCTAAAAAGCTAGATTACAGAAGACACCAGAAGATGGAAAAATCTCCCATGTTACTGGATCTGCAGAATTAACATTGTTAAAATGACCATTCTAGGACTGGAGAGATGGCTCAGGGGTTAAGCCTCTGCCTCAAAAACAAAAGGTCCTGAGTTCAGATCCCAATCCCACATTTAAAAAAATGCCAGGCAGGAATCACAGCAACCAGTACTTCCGGTCCTGAAAGACAGACCCTGGGAAACTTCAGAGCCAATCAAATAGGAGGTAAAAGCAATCCAGGATAATTCCTGAAGTCCCTCTTGGGCCTCCATAGGCACACACAGTGCTCTCTAATACATACACATACACACACACACACACACACACACACACACACACACACACACACACACACATTAAAAATGACCACTCTAGCAAAAGCAATATACAGATTCAACACAATACCAATCAAAATTCTAACCCAATTCTTCACAGAAATTGTTGAAGCAATCTCAAAATTCATGGAAGCACAAAAGGCCTAGGATAACAAAAACAATCATGAGTAATAAAAATTCTGCAGGAGGTATCACCATACCAGACCTTAATCTATACTGCAAATCTATAGTAATAAAGACAGAACCATACTCGCTCCAAAACAGACACATAGATCAATGGATTAGAATTGAAAAACCAAATATAAGTGCATACATCTACAGTCAACTAATTTTTGGCATAGGTGCCAAAAAAATTGAAAAAAGGACAGCATTCTTCAACAAATGGTGCTAGCAAAATTGGATATCAACATGCAGAAGAATGAAACTGAACTCTTATTTGTTACCCTGCACAACAATCAATTCCAAATGGATCAAGGACCTCAATGTTACACCAGAGACTATAAAATGCCTAGAAATAAAAATAGAATTCATTGGCCTTAGTCAGCATTTCCTTAATATGACCCAAATGCACAGGAAATAAATCCAACACTAAACAAGTGGCACTATATGAAATTAAAAAGGTTCTGTTCAACAAAAGAAACTGTTAATCGAGCAAAAAGACAACCTACAGAAAATCTTTGCTAACTACACATTAACTAAAGCACTAATATCCAGAGGATACAAAGAACTCAAAAAAATAAATCCCAAGGAGGTAAACAACTCTATTAAAAACAACCTATAGAACTGAAAAGAAATTTTTCATAAGACGAAATTTAAATGTCTAACAAGCATCTTTAAAAATGTTCCACCTCCCTAGCCATTAAGTAAATGAAAATTAAAACTACCCTGAGATATCATCTCACTCCAGTCAGAATGGTTAAGATCCAAAACACAAACAACAGCAACTGTTGAGGAGGATGTGGGGAGAAGGGAGTCCTCATACATTACTGGTGGGAATGGAAACTTATACAATCCCTTTGGAGATCAGTTTAGAAGTTCCTAAAAAAAGTTTTAAAAGTCAAAAATTGAAATAACATACGACCCAGCTATACCACTCCTGGGAATATTCCCAAAGAACATTACATCCTGCAACAGAGTCACGTGTACAACCATGTTCAGAGCAGCTCTTTTCACAATAGCAAAGAAATGAAACCAACATAGATGTCCAACAGTTGACAAATGGTCAATGAAAATGTGGTACATTTATACAATAGAATACTATTCAGCTGTCGGGAAAAATGAACTAATCAAATTTACCAATAAATGGATGGAACTGGAAGAAATCATACTGCATGAAATAGTCCAGACACAGAAAGATAGATGCCGCATATTCTCCCTTATGAGTGGATCCCAGTATTAAATCTTTAGTCTGATGTAATCATACAGAAACTCTTACAATACCCACAAACACGAAGGAACATAAACCAGGAGATCCCTTAATTGTGGAGACAAAAGACTATGGAAAACAGATGAATAAAGCATTTATGAAAGAAAAGCTTTAAAGGGAAGGGAAAAGCAGGGATAGGACACAGTAAGGAGTGGGGTTAGTCTCCAGGTAACCAACCACCAGTTTACTAATCCTTAACCTCTCCCACTCAATGACAAGAAACATATGCCCAATATTGTAAACCAGTCTGAACAATAGAAGGGGAGAAAATTGGCACTGTGCAGGATCAAATGTCTTAATACTAATAAAAAATACCCAATAGTAAACACCTCTCATTATAGCTTTTAGATAAGAAAAGATCTCAACACCCAAACAAGACATAGCCTATTGCAATGGAAGAGTAGTGAAACAGACAACCACCACCAACCAGAGTGCAGAGTATCAGCAACCCTAAAACACTCAGCTGGAATCAGGCTAACCAAACTCTGACATTCTAAGGCTTAAGGAATCTTGTGGAAGAGGAGGGAGAAAGATTGCAAGAGCCTGATGGTGAGGAGGTTCATTGCTGGCCAGGTTACTCAAGTCACAACAGGGCTCCTGCATCTAGGTACTCGCTGCTGTGAGACCTACCCTTACCAGACCTACACAATAGCTAGCATATCAGCATTCCCTCAAGGACCACTAAGAACCTCAGGAGAAATAACTGCATATGGTGAGAACCCTAGAGGTCTAGGGCTAGACAGGTGAAGGTGAGTGCCCCTATCTGTGGGTTTACCCAAAGAAGGGCCACTTAACACTGCCACAGAGGCCTGAGCCCCTATTAGAGCGGACAACTCAAAGGGAAGCTGGCGGCCCACACAAGCAGACAAGTACGAGGACGGAAGGGAGAGGGGTGGATTTGTGAAGAGATGAGAGGGTAGAAGAGGAAGGAAGGGGGCAGAGACAACCACTCATTTATTTATAAAAAAGCCAGAAAAAGAAAAGCAAACAAAAATCAGGTAAATGGAGAGCGAGAATGTGGCTCAAAGTAGAGCCCTTCTAGCAGGCTTTTTAGCCCCATGTTCCATCTCTGTGACAGGAAAAAGTGACAGATAAATGATATTAACCAGCATTTCCCAAAAGAAGACCCACAAGTGGCTAAAGCATGTTTAAAATAGTCATATGCCCAATAATCTCGGAAATGAAAATAAAAACACAGTGAGATATCAATTTGCACTTGTTACAGTGGTTATCAAAAAAGTAAAAGGTCAAAAGCATCAGGGGAGCATATGGAGAAAAGGGAACACCTGTGCAGCATAGAGAAGTAGTGTGCAGGGTTTTCAAAAATTGAAAAAAAAAAAACAAAATTAACATATGACTCAGCAATCACATTTTTGCATATATCACATATTCAAAGATACCAGTATTTTTTTAAAAAGTATCTGTGTTCTGACATCCATTACAGCATTATTCACTATGGACAAGACATGGAAACTATTTAAGTGCTCATTAGCAACTAAATGAATAAAGAAAAATTGCTTTATATATGCAGCAGAATACTATTCAGCCTTCAAAGAGGAAGTACTATCAACATGGATAATCTGTAGGACACTGTGATAATTGAAATAAACCAGGTAACAAAAAAGGAAATACAGCATCTCACTTATATATGGAATCTGGAAATGTTGAACTCACAAAAATGGAGATTTAGCATAGGTTTACCAAGGCTGAGAAGCAGGAAGAAGAAAGGGGGAAAAGATATGAATCAAAGGGTAAAGAAGTTTGTTTAGACAGGAATACGTTCTAATGTTCTACTGGATTACATAGTGGCTGTATAATATACTTCAATATTGCTAAAAAGTAGATTTTAAGTATTCTCACAACAGAATAAATAATTATCTTCACCAGTTCTCTGACATTGAAAGCAACAGTATCTAAGTTCCTTGAGCAATAAAAAAATGACTTCCTGTGCTAATTTCAATTCTGATCTACGGCTGATTGATCTTAGAGAAAGAATATTCTAAAAAGAGAACACTAAAAATCTGACTCGTTTAATTGTTTCTCATAGTTGCATAAATTATCATTCTAAATTTTATTTTTGAAAGGAGGCTCTAGTTCTGGCAAGATAACTCAGTGGGCTTGAAGACCTGGAGACCTGAGTTGGCAGAAGCACACATAGTGCAAGTAAAATAGAAAAGCAGCCTCTGACTACCCAAGCACCATGACAATAAGTTCTCTCTCTCTCTCTCTCTCTCTCTCTCTCTCTCTCTCTCTCTCTCTCTTTCTCTCTCTCTCTCTCTCTCTCTCTCTCTCTCTCTCTCTTTCTCTCTCTCTTTCTCTGTCTAATAAATAAAAAATCTTTTAAAAATTTCCAAAAGGAAATCCCACTATTGGATAACATGTTATGTCCTCTGCAAGCTTAGAAAGGCTCAATAAATGAGGAGACTCCAACAGAGCTGCTGTACTGTATCTCCTTAGTTAATGGTCAACAGGGCCAGAGTGACACTTAGCCCACCCTCAATAGGGGATCATATTACACTTGCAAGGGCCTGTCAGAATAAAGCTGTCCCTGCTGTAGGACTTCCATCCCTTGCCTCCCCTCCCCCTCCTCCCACAAGCCTCCTCAAGCACACACACTGCCCAAGCCCTCTGCACAGACATGACAAGACCCTACTGGAGAGGGCTAAGCACGGAGGTACAACACTCTGAGTTGTAAATAGTCCATGACCCGTCCCCACCACGCTCTCAGGGACCCAACAGTGGAACCGAAACAGCTCTGGGTTAGAGGCAAGGAAGAGCCACAGCTTGCACAAACCAACCAGGAAAGTAAGCTTCATGCAAACAGCTAGCACTGAAAATGGTCATATGTTATCACTAGCTTAAAAGTCTTTCTCTAGAGAATTTAGCAAAAACAAGGGAGTCATGAATTCCAAATTTATCTGAACCACATCAACTTACCTAATCTGCCTTGGAGTCTCTTTTTGAAACAATACAGAAAATACAAATTAAAGAAACAAAGAGGATGTGCTTTTTTAATGATCTGATTTATGCTTTGGTTGAGAGGGGCAATTTGTAACCAACTGAAACCTACATTTGAGAAAATTTGGGTTCACGTGGACTCAAAACTGTTAGAAGAGAACCAAACCAAAATAGCAAGCAATTTTCTGAGTTGTCAGTCCCCTCTGCCTGACCCATGAGATGCCACAGCCACAATCCTAGAACTCTGCCCTTTTAACGTGATTAAGAGTGACAGCCTTTTATGGGAAACATTGGGACATCAGGACCCACATTCCACACCTGTCTCACCCAGCACTTTCTATCTTATACAACCTAAATAGTGCCAGACATACACTATCAAATACATTCAGAGTACATAGGGTAGCACCATGCTAAGACTATTTCTCCTACTTCTTCTCTATTCAACTAGCCTTTCAAAACAAAAGGTAGGCATAGAGTCACATGAGAGTTGTTTTACCAGCACATCAGTGACAATCATTATTCTGCATAAAATGCTTACAAGTGGATGACATGCAAGCATCAGAATTAAGTAGTCATCCACAAAACGCTCAGAAAAATAGACTGACCACCACCCACTCTTTCACTGGAGAAACCAGAGAAGAAAGTGGGAGGAAGGGGAAACAAGAAGGAACAGGGTTTGAAGAGAAGAAGATGCCAGTCAGTATTGTGCCTACCCCACCAAAGCTTCCCATTACTCCACTTATTTTCCACTTAATTTCCTTTGCGTCCCCCTCTAAAAGTCACTTAGTGCCTCAAGCTATGCAGGCCTTGATCTGATCTGTGTGTACGCATTCAACTTACATAACTGGGTTAGCAAAGGACTGTATCATTGTCTTTATTTTTTCAAACATCTTGAAATTGAAAGAACATTTACTCCTTGTTTTTTGATAAGAAATGTGAAATCAGGCTGATTCAGTCCCAAGTGGGGGTTAGCAGACAACTTTGTATCTTTGCCTTTATCTTCTCAAGCATTTGGAAAGAACATTTATTCTTTGATTTTCGGTAAGAAATTTAGAATTGACCTGATCCAATCATAACTAGATTAACGGACAACTTTGTATCATTAACTTTATTTTCCCAAGCATCTTGAAAGAACATTTATTCTTTGTTTTTAGATAAGAAATTTGAAATCAGGCTGATTCAATTCTGTACATCTTTCCCCAGTTGCTACACTTTCTTCTCCAGCTCTTTTCTTGCAGTGTTCCACTCTGAGTCTGCAGCTTGTCCCCAGGATCACATTCAGCCCACCGTCCCCAGTTATTATCTAATCTCAAAGGGATCTCTTATATCCTTATTTGTTTCCCAGTCTTCTCTAAAAGAAGGATTAATTCATTCAAATGATCAATGCCTTTTTTAACTTCAAAGTGATATTCTTTTAAGCCGATTCACCCTCCCAACCATCATTTTTTTATTTCCTCTAACCTATGAAATAGAAATGAGAAACATGTTTATTAACATTTCCTCTCATCAATGAGGACACACTGGTATCAAATGTGTTACCATACATGCAGGACTTAATAGGGTTACCATATCCAAAAACTTGAAGCCAACTCTCCCTGGTCCTTTTGACTACCACAGATACTCGAGTACATATGCCAAAACCTGGAACCAAAACTAGATCATAAGTAGATGCGAGAGTGTAGTCGTTTCTGATTTCATATACAAAGCAGGATAGCAACCCCAAACCAAGAAAACATTTACTTTAGAGGCTGGAGAGATCATGACTGAGGAATCACCTTCAGTCCTCAGGAAAAAAAAAAACTTATTCCTTTGAGAATATGTTGCCTCGTAGTAATGACAGAACTCTACACAGTAATCACTTAGCAAATGTTAACCTTTATTATTATTATTAAATGACACTGAAACATGGCAGAATGCCTCAACATGACAAAGGTCAACCAAAAAAATCACCAATCCTACATTCTATTTTCTTAACTCGTATATGCCATTATATAGTAGGTACTTTGCATATATATTTTTCATTTAAGTCTCACTTATCTTTGCCATTCATCTATCACTCTTAAGACAAAACTTCAAACCACCTCATTTTTGGCTTGAATATTTTTTGCCACTTGGTCCACATTCAAATTAATCACCTGTTGCATTCCCAGTACTTTTCCTTTTTGCTTCAAAAATGTCCTAAAAGTCAATATTAAGTTTAGATACATAAAAAACATAGATGAATAGAAAGTAAAAAAGTAAAGATCACTCATTATCCTTTACCCAAAAATAATTATTTACTATTGGGTGTATATAGTTCCATAGATTTTAGTGTGTTTTTAACATGATTTAATTCCCCCCAAAATGTAATCGTACTCTGAATACTCCTACCTAACTTACCTTGCATACTTAACAATGCATGATGAATATCTTTTTCTGACAATATTGATTTCCATCAGTACATTTATCACAGCCTAAAGCATGAACATTCTTATTTAACCAATTCAGTGTGCTGAACACTGAAGCTGCTCCCATTGTATACCACCTTAAGACAGTGAAGACGAGAACAGCCTTGCATATACAATCTTTGGCCAATTATTCAGCCATTTCCTTCAGACACAAGGTTTACATATTTTAAGGCTTAATCATATGCATTACCAAATGCCCGCCACCAGAGTTTGAAAAGATTCATTTTGCTACACCTGCCTAGTTGCTGCACAGTGCAGGCAGAGGGGGGCAGGGCATGTAGATGGAGCCAAATGATTTTCTAGTCAAAAATATATTTAAACGACCTTTCCACAACTGGCTTCCCCCAGTTTTCCAGATTGATTTAATTCAACAATTGGTTCTCTTCACTCCTGGAAGACTGTCTCCTGACTGTCATAGAAAAAGGCTTCCTACTTTAATGCCTTTCTCACACTGTTCCCCTTCGCTTTTTTCTCAAAGAATGAACCAACTTCCATGCCTCCTTTTCAATGGCTGTGTCCTCTCTGAAGCTTTAGCTGACCATTGCAGCCAGTCCCAGAAGTCTTTGCCTCCTCTGAACTCTGAGGGCACACATCTGAGAAAGCATATGCCCCAGACAGTGTCGGATTTTTTTTGGTTTGTGTTTCCTAGCTCTACAACTAGATCATAAACCAAAGGGTAAGAAAGAAGGTTTCTTTCTTCTTCCTTTTTTTTTCCCTTTCCAACACTAGCATACAACTTTATTGATGATGATGCACAAATGAAATCAATGCAAATGACGGAAGGGAGCTTACTTATGATGAACTGGTTCACTGTCACTTACGCAGAGGAAAGAGTAAAAATATTTCAATCTAGGCAGCAAGATAAAAAGCAACAGACATTTGCATTGCAAGTAGTGATATTCATTCATCCAGCTTAAACCTGAAGACAAACTTGGTTAAATATCAGCATCAATGATACAATATGATACTTGTTATTTAAAATTGGCAGCTGAAAGGAATCCTTTGTCATATAAACAAGGTGGAGAAAAGGAATAGTTTACAATATGTGTTGTTCCTATACTATGAAGTAAAGAAGTTATTCCTGGCTGTTTGGGAACATATTCTCAGTCAGTTTGGCCATGAACTTTCCAATTTTTACTTTCACCGAAAAGTCATGGTGGCTTTCTAGTCCCAGGACCTTATCAGCACACACTTGAAATTCTTTTAAAAAGCAAAAAAGCGAACCTTCGCTAAACTGGTTCTGAATAGGTTCACTTTCTTCCCATTTGAAATTGTCATTAATGTGCTCAAAAACGATCAGAAGTTTAAGAATAACTTCTTTGTTCTCCTTCTTATTAAACAGGGAGCTCATCGAAGATGGTACTTGAGCTCTGAGCAGGTCCCTAGTCATGGCTGGGTTTTCAGCCAAATTCAAAAGCAATTTCAAAACCTGAAGTTTGGTTTCTTCATTCCCTGCAGAAAATAAACGGAGAAAGTCTGAAATGGAATTAGCAAGCATGTGCTGATACTCATTAGTAACGGTCATATTCGTAAGCAATCTGAGTCCAGCCAGCTGCACTGATGAGTTCAGGCGAGAAGTGATTGTGTCATCACACACTTGATTCATGTATATCTTAAGCCTGCGCTGATTTTCAGTATTCACACTCAAGTTATTCAGGACGATTAAAGCCTTTTCCTTCACAATGGGATCCCGAGTATTGAGAATCTTTGCAACAATTGGGAGACCACCCAAATCGCGAATAATATCTCGGTTAAATGCGTAAGCAGCATTATTACCCAGAGCAATTAAGGCTGCTTCAAGAATATAAGGCTTTTCAGACATTTCAACCAAACAAAGTACTTTCTGCAACTCTTGAGGGGACAGAACAGTATCATCTGAATTAGGAGAAGCCCTTTTCTGGACAGCCCGACGGGCCCGGGTGGCCCTGGCCCTGGCCCTGGCTCTAGCTCTGGTCCCTGCTTCAGTGCCAATCCGAGCCCAAGGTGGGTACCACACTATGCTCTTGCTCTCATTGCTGTCATCATCATCATCAGACCAGTCATTGTACCTGGCCCCAGAACAGTCTCCAGCGTCATCAACATCTCCAGAGCCACCCTCGGCCATTTTCTCCTTGGTCTGTTTTCTTCCCCGGGTCAATTTATAAATGCAATAGCAGGCTCCAGCCCCAATCACCAGGCCTGCAGTCACCCAGCCTACTTTCCTGGCGTAGCCCATGCAATCGTCCCTGACAACAGCAGGGACCCAAGAAAGAGTAGTCACTCAGGGTAGGGGAGCAAGGCTGTGGGGCTGAGCACAGACAGGCTTGGGAAGTGCGATCTTCTTTAATCACTTCAAGGCCACTGTAGCTGGTGCTGGAGGTCGACCTAGAGATGGAAGAAGGAAATAGGGTTTGATTTTTTTCTTTGTGTTGCCTCACGCCTGCCAAGGGAACCAAGGGAATACTAATTGAATGCTGGGTAGTGGATACCTGTTATTGACAAAAAAAAAAAAAAAAAAAAAAAAAAAAAAAACTCTGTTTCCCTCATTTCACACCCTCCTTGGCCCACATCCACAGCACATGCTGACTCCTAAGCACAGACAAAGGCAATGGTGTTAGGGCAACTCTGCTAGGGTCTCAAGCACCACAAGCTGCAGAGTCCTCTCCCAGTGAGCAGCACATTTCCACTAACCTCCTGGAGTCCTGGAGACAAGCAGTTCTTCCCTTCTTCCCTTCCCCCAAGGTATGCCACGCCCAACAATCTTTCTGTAAAGAAATCAGAGTCCGTGAAACCCGAGGGCTTGACGCATTGACTGTATTTGCGGCTTTCTTCCTTCACCAGCCAGGTTGGCAGAGGTGGGGTCTTTTTTTTTTTTTTCTAAATGTCACTATTCCATCTAAACAATATATGCATCTGCCCCCTCCCTGGCCTGAAATGGAACGATTTACAGAAATAAAGTAGGAGTGAGTAAGCCGATCCAAACCGAGGCTTATTTCTGACCCCTCCCCCATCCCAGGCAGCCCCCACGCCCACACCGACCTCTACTGATCAAGGAAACTTCCTCCCTTGCTTCAAGCGGTGCCACCTGCTACAGCAGACCTGCAAGATGACAGATCGGAAACATGGGCATTAAGTGCTGTTGAGAGAGGATTATGAACAAACTATCTGATAGGTTTTCTTACTGTTATCCCGCCCCCCTCTCTGCGAGCGAGCGAGCGAGCGCGCGCGCACACACACTCACTCACACACACACAGACACACACACAGACACACACACACACACATCCCACACCAGCACGCACGCCATTTCTCCACGGTCCGGGGAGCATAAGAAACACGTTTAGACTCAGACCTAAACGGAGATGACTTTCTGACATTTTCTTCCTTTTCCACCACCCACCCCTCCGCTGCTCCTGGGGTCCCCAGATTATCTTACCCTCAAGTCGACCTTCACCGATCGGGTTAATTTCCTTCCTCTTCTCTGGCCGGGCGTTATGCCACAACCTACGGAAAGACTGGCCACCCGAGAGAGGCTTGGACCCACTAGACACAGAGCTGTGGTCAGGAACACACGGCCACGGGCAGAAAGACGGGAAACAGCCGCTACTGAGTGCTTGGTGGACGGACCAGTTCCCAGACAACGAAACTCTTTCCTAATTCGGAGGCCTGGTCTTTAAAGGTTTCCCACCCCCTATTGCCCCACTCAGGGTTCGGCTAACACATGGCGTTTGCAGCCCACCACTCCCGTCCCCAGGTCCAACCTTTCCCCGCCGGCACGGTCCTGACAGACCCGGGGCCAACACCCAGGCCACAGCTCCCTTTCCGGATGGTGGGCCTCAGCTCAGAGGAGATTCCCATCCCCTGATTTCTGGGGGCCTGACCCAACACCTCCTACTTACCGTTTTGCAGCATCGAAATGTCCTGCGGGTGGGACGTGTGTCTTGAAAAGCTGGTGGCAAGTGGGAGAGACGACGGAGGCGCCCCCGGACCCGCGACGGTCTCCGCCCTACTCCCTCCACCACCCCCACTTTGTGGAATATCCCAAACACTGACCTGCAGGGATCCGGGTCAATTTCCTTTCCTCCTCCTTCTTCCCTCTGCCGCAGGCCCGCCCGCCCTCAGGGTAATAGGGCGCTAGTACTCAGACGGGAACAACGACCAGGACAAGAAGGACTTCTGCACACGTCAGCTCTTGGTCACGTGAGAGCTACGTCATCCACCAACTCGGATCCCCAATTTCCCCTCCCACCAGCAGTGCGGCAGAAGAGGACCCGCCCCCCTCTTTCCCTCCCCCATACTAGGCCTCGTTACTCTTTCTTCTTCGCTATTCTCATCTTCTTCTACTTATGTCTCCCTTCCCTCAGCTACCAAAACAGGACAGCATCTTCTCCTGGGACTACAGGCCACTAGTACTTTTTTTTGTAATTGACTCTTCCTTCTCTGAGCTCCTGGGACAACAGCTTGTCCGTCTACCTCCTCTCCTGCTAGCTCTGAATATCTATCGTTTCCTCTAAAATTCAGTCCTACATCTGGAATGAACAAGTCACCAGAGAGGAAATCTAGAATGAGAGTATGTGCTTTCCTTTCCTTATACTTTCTCTGTTGTTCCTTTCACCCTACCTTCTCCCTGCTCCCAGCTTGCATTCTGTTTAGGAGAGGGAAAATTACATCAAAGATACTTTCATTTCAGAACAAAGTAAGAGTAGAAGTAGAAGATCAATATAGAGGGATGAATTTTAAAACTTCTACATTTCTCACTTGGTGGAAAATGTTACTCTCTTTGCTCAAAGGAATCTTAATGCCTTCTGGGGTCTAGCACATCACGCAGCTGAAAAAACACAGCACAACTGAATGAACTAATCATCCTGTCTGGGAATATGTAAATCTTCTGACTAGGCCAGTTTTCTGACTAGGCAACAGACTTTCATGTGCAAAGAGGAGTTAGCAAAGGGAAGGCTTTGAGTTCTCAGGAACCGGTAACAGAAAAGATTTAGGAAAAGCATGCCTGTAGACACTGGTAAGTCAGTGATACACAAAGAACATTACAAACTATACTTGGGGGTACAAATAGAGAACATCATTAGAAGAACATAGAGATGAAGTCCAACTTGACCGAATTTGGCATCTAGCAATTAGTGTAAAACCATTTCACTTATTAGCTTAATGAGCTCAATAATCCACTTGTCATTTTAACTTTTTAAAAATAGGGAAAAGAATAAAATGATCAAATTGCCTCATTGCTTAAGTTAACCATGTTTGGAAGTCTCTTTGGCTTCCAAACAAAGTTCCAAAACATGGGATCGTCAACGAGCTACTTCCTAACAGTTTAGATACGAGGTTGTTGTCTGATAAACTTTCAAAATTCACACATAATGTGGAAGTAAATCAAGAGAAAGGGGAGTGGATGAAGACAGGCAAGCTTTCAGAAAAAAATATATCTGTGTAACTTCTAAAAGTGATACTAAAGTATGGTTTTGCATTTAGTAAACAGAAGGCAAATCAACTGTGAATTAAAAAAAAATCATGTGCAGCAAAGAGACTTCCTGTGCTTTGAACACAGGAATATATAATAAAGTTAGAGGGAAGGGTTGGTAGTTCCCACCCAAGCATGCCTAGAACGAAGGGAACATTTAGCCTTCCTGGTAGAATCATTCCCTTAACATTTAAGGGTACTTCAAGCTTTCTGAGCTGAAAGCCTCTTCTTAAGGTGAATGAATGCCCTTTCTCTGATTGCCGGTTCATCAAATAACAATTCTGAGGTTGTGGCTTCCCAAATGCTAGCTTGTGTACAGGGAGAGAATAGTTACATGTAGGGCTGACAGAAACTTCAACTTGCCTTTACAGTTGTGTTTCTCAGGGTAAATTATTCAGTTTTGCTCCAGTTGAAACAGATCTTCTTTTGTGGCCTATTTAACAAAGAGTTACAACAACCAGTGAGTTTGAATATTCAGGTCTGGATTTATTATGTTTCTAGAAGTGAAAGTCCTTTCCTTTACACAGGTGTCTACTCTTAGTTTACAAACAAAAAAAAAATCTGAAATCGATTATGCAACATTCGAGGTCAAACACTGAATGGTGTATACAGCCCTATGGAATCTTTTCAGGGAAGCCAGGTGGCCTTGGCTCAAAGGACAACATTATGCATTGTCATTTCATATTGCACTTTCCTAATAATCAGATAATGTAGATATTATAATTAAAGCATGTTGTGGTAAACAAGCTCCCAGCACCGCAATCACCACTAGAGAAAGGGTTATTGTACAAAATAAATAAAGGACTTTACAGACCAACATTTGAAACAACTTATCGTTCACTTCTTTTAGAAAAGAGTGCATTCCACATATACACTGCATACCTAGCAAAAGGATGGACTCTGCACCCAAACAGCTTTCTTACTAAAATTTGAATGTTGAATATAGAGGGAAAAATCTGAAAACTTGCTGAACTTATTTATGTCCTGTGAACACCTGTGAGACCTGACCTTTGTCTTCATCATTCCCTCCTTGTATAAAACAGACTTGCCTCTGCTGCTTCCCACAAGACAACTTCACCCAAGACACAGTACAAAGCACAAACGGCACAATGTGAAAAGTACTAAAGTTTTTCAAGATACCAACTTCCTGTAATTTTTCTCACCCTCCACAATTCCATCCACTGACCCAGTTTTGTGTTCAGATACTTTATGACCAAATACTCATTTACACCAAAACATTTCTTTAAGTTTACAAGGTTGCTTGTTTGTTTGTCAGGTTCGAGAACATTTAATAAACTTGTCTGGGGACTTGCCTAAGAATCTTCCTTCTCACTTTTAAGATGGTGTATCAGACACATAATTTGTCCTTAAGTGCATATTCATTGGCAAGCATGTAATGCAGTACAAAGTGATTTCTAAATGGCAGCCCCCATGTTCCCTGATAGGAAGTATAGATCAGAGTGGTAAACAAGTGGAATGACTTGAAAGGGTTCAGACCCACAGGGCTTAAGAAGTTTGGGATAAAAAGTATATTCAAGCTAGAAAAGCATGATAAACTAGAAGAATGATGGTTGGTTTTTCTTTGTTATACATACACTGGAATAATTGGAGGATATGCCAAAAGGTGGAGATATGCTAGAGTAGCAAGAAGAGGTAGGAGTGGATTTTGTCTTTGAAACTTGACATAATATTGTGAAAATGAGTTCATACTGCAAAACTAAAGTATGTGCCATTGTTAAGTTTTACATATTTCTTCATTCTTTCTATATATTTCTTCATTTTTTCTAATATATGTGTGTATGTTCACAACAAACAGGAGTTACTTATATAAGTACCTAGCATCCAAAAATTGAAAGAATAACTGAATCTATGTTCTGTTCATAAGACTTCAGAAACAGAACACACTTATCTAAAAGACGTACATAATCATGAGAAGACAATATAAGGAGGTAGTGGTAGAAAGAAAGACAGCTGATATTAGATAGAAAGATGGATGTTATTGATGAAAGTATAGGGAAGATCAGAAAGTGGTGACATGGTCATTATTTCTCATATTGCCAGCAAGACATGATGGGCTCCCTGGCTCACCTCCTGAAATGGCCTCTTCTGCACCAGGGCCCCTCACAAAGGAGGGCCTCTGCCGGGGGTGTCATGTTTCAACATTCTGAGCAAGAGGCTGCCTGCAGGGTTTATATTTAGAACGTGACTCCCAGCAGTGGACAAGTGGGTGCCTGGACACTCACTGAATGCTGGGCTGGCTCTGAGGAGGCTGTGAGGGTGGCACAATGGAGTGGAAAGGGAAGGCAGGGGCTGCGCCCTCCTGGGGACCGCTGGCGATCCTGTACTTTGTTCTGCCATCTGTGAGGAGAAAATGACACTGACATCAGCGGCGTTGCAGCAGTTCTCAGTCATCCACAGACCCTCTTCCCCCACTGCCACTGTGGTCGCCCAACACTCCCTGCTGCTGTGGCCACAGGCAGGACATGAATGGCACGGCCAGGGGGACCTCCCCAGTGTCACGATGAAATAGCAAGGCCACCAGTTAAGATGCATTTTCATCCATGGCATAACGCATTTATCTAATGTGGGGGTGTGTTGCAGTCCGCCTGCATGGTTGCTGATAAATGACATCACACAGCTTAAGGGAACAAGGAGTTTACTTTCTTACGACAGTCCGGTTACAATTTTTAGTCCAACTTGACAGGAGAGCACACACCAGCACCAGGGCTGAGGGAACTGGCCACCATAACGGCTGAAAAATGGACAATCCTTACTTGCCAGACCAGCATGTCTGGCCAAGTATACAGAAGGATGCCAACTCTCTCAACCAGCTCTCTGTAATTTATCCAGGGCCTAATCCCACCCACCATGGGCTGGGTCTTTCCCAGCAGCTAGACAATCTCCTTCAGGTTTGCTCTGGGCTTAATTCAACCATCAACTCTCCACAACTATGCCCAGAGCCCAAACCCTCAACAATCAAGTTGACACCTGTGCCTAACTATGACAGGGTGATTTATGAGTTGCCTTATGAAACCTCAGAAAAGATTTTAAAGAAATACCTTTGACTGAAAAGTGAAGTTTCTAATTCATAAAATTTATCTAAAGCTACAAAAATTCACCTGAAGTTGGAATCTGCATTAAATCCCTTCCAGGTAGTGATAGTGGAAGCTATTCTTCAGCCTTGTACCAGACTTCAGGTATCTGACACTTATGATTTTATTCAGAATACAGAATGGGACAGTGAATGGGTCACTCAGCTAAACTGGTCACAACTTAAACACTGACCTGTCTGTCAATTCATTTACCTATCGATTTATCAATCATATAAAAAACACACTGGTTTTGTTTGTAAGGATATGCTTTTAAACTGAAATACGCTGTTGAAAAGCTGCTATATATGCTTTTAAACTGTAATACGCTATTGAAAAATGCTATTTAGATGCACAAATTTTAAAGCTGCTATTTGAACGCTGAAATTAATTCTGAAATCAATGAAGTCGTGCTACTCCTTGGGGGGGGGGATCTTGATCATTTCCATGCATTTAAAACTTAAGCCTGGAATTTATTTTTTTCCTCCAAGTCGAAGTAGCTTTATTTTAGTTTAAGATTACAAAATACTATCAATTGAGTAAATCATCATGAGATGAGGAAACACGGCAGTTCAAAAGTATTAATAAAAATTTCACTGCTTGGTATTCTATTTCTGCGCCCTTCCCCTTCCCCCAATTGTGGTGCAGAGACATAGACAAGGGTGGAAATTAAGGAAATAGATGCAGGAATTTCAAACCCAGGGACAGGATGAGACAATTCCCTAAGGAAAAAAGTGTAAGTGTAGACCTGAGATGCTCCCCCTTCTCGCGATTCGACAAAGTCATATTCAAACGCCAGAGCGATATGGTTACTTCTGGATTCTGGTTTTGTTACCGAGGGGGAAAAAATACTAACAGAGCCCTAAGTGATGTGGGGGAGGTAAAGAGCCAACTGGCGCCTGCCGCACTGCTTGTGGGAGTGGAAATTGGGGGCCAGACCTCAATGGTGACGTGGAAGTCACGTGAGCGAGAGCCGCCTAGAGCCGAAGTCCTGCCAGTCGCCTCCGACTGGGTACCAGCCCCCTCTTACTCTGCAGGCGTGTGAAGGAAGAAGGAAACTCGCTGGAGCCGTGCAGGTTGGTGCGGGGCGCGGGCACTGCATAGAAGGGGATGGAGCTGGGAGAGGGCCAAGAGCACCGCGGGTCCAAGTTGGGGCGAATGGGGACCGTGTTCCCCTCTCAGCTACTTTTTAAATACCTTCCCAGGCTTCTGTGTTCATTTCACCAGGGAGAAGTGTCCGACTTCGGGTCAGGGTAAGGGAAGCGAATGACGGCTTCGGAGAACATAAGGGGGGAAAAGGTCTAGAATTCTGGCATGTCGGGGTGCTGGTCCATCGACTGAGCACTCGCTCAGTCCCTCGGTCCCCTGTCTGTTTCCAGGTCTGTAGGTCGCGGTGAAAGCGTGGACGAGAGACGGAGCTAATCGCTTTGGTTCGAGCCTAGCTTCAGGGTTTGAAAGTGGGATTACTACCAGACCTTAGGTGGGGGTGGGAGAGGAGGGGGGCTGGGATCTTTGCGGGTCGGGTCCGAGTCGCCCCCTCCTGGCCCCTTCTTTCTCCACACCCCCTCCCATTTCAGTGCAGGCAAAGGGGTGTGGCGGCCTTTGCTGGGGAAATGGCGGACGAGAAGGGGGGCGGGGACGCCCGTTTTAGCAAAGTCGGGAGGGGGTAGGTAAGAAATATTTTTAACCTCAAAGGCCAAAATTCAGAAAAGTAGATATTGGGACCTGTGTGATTGGTGTAACTCCACCATCCAACTACACCTTCAGCTTTCTATTTCAGCCTGTGTCCCTTTTCAATTGTCCTTCGGCCAGACTCGACCATCTATCACGGAGAAGAAAATACTGCAGGAAGCAAGGAAAGAAAAGAATTCACCTGGCTTCTCCAGAGGTTGGTTAGAAAATATTCCTGTTGGGGGCGGGAGATAGGTATGGTAAAGGAAACCACTACGGAAGGGCCAGCGTTCTCTGTGACTCACCCAGCTTTCCCAACACCTTGCCATCTCCTGTCCTCCTCCGAGAATCCTGGAAGAGATAAGGAAGATCTTGAGAGTAAATAAGGGAATACAGAAATAGTTCCCTTATAATTCAACTTTATCAACAAGATTTCCCGCTTCAGTCTGCCTCTCTGCTCAAGCATAAACCCAGACTAACCCAAAACTCTAATTCTCTTTCTCACCCTCAGATTCCTCACCAGAGGTACAACAGCTCAGGAGAGGCTGAAGATTTGAATCTGCATCATTCCTCACACAGGCACTTCTGCCATCCTGTGGAGCAAGACCCTGTGCTCTTTGACCCCAAGGCTCTAGGGCCCTAAACATGGGTAGAGCCCGGGAAGTAGGTTGGATGGCAGCAGGACTGATGATTGGGGCAGGTGCCTGCTACTGCATGTACAAATTGACTGTAGGAAGAGATGACGATGACAAAATGGATGAGGAGGAGGAAGATGACTGGGATGACCAGGACCTGGATAATGAGGACTCCGAGATTTGGTTTGATTTCACAGCAATGGCTAGGCCCTGGAGTGAGGAAGGGGGGTGGGATGAACCTGGGGCCCCAGGTGGCACAGAGGACAGGCCCTCAGGAGGTGGCAAGGCCAATAGGGCGCATCCAATGAAACAGCGGCCATTCCCCTATGGACATAAAAACACGCGGAGTGCTCAGAGCTTTCAAATGTTCAGATGTGGTCTTCACCCTAGCAAGTGGCCTTCCATTCAGAGAAAAACCTTGTTTGCCCAGGCCACAAATGCTGGTTTTTCACTTAGCCAAAACGTCAATAGCCATTTGGCCAGCCTCTCAATGGGTGGAAACAAGATCCCCAGGCCTCGGCCCACTGGGAGGGAGAAGGCTGCCCTGCGTGCCCCCGAAAACCTGGATGTCAGTAATGAAAAGCAGGGCCAGATTGAGATGTATGGCAGTGAGGTGTGTCCGCAGACGCTGTCACATTGCCGCGACTCATTGCTGCAGCAGGCCGGATTAAATTTGTTAATAAGCATGACAGTTATTAATAACATGCTTGCCAAGTCCGTTGCAGACTTGAAGTTTCCGTTGTTGTCCCAGGAAAGCAGATGTGCTAAGGTTCAGGTCTGGCAGCCACCGAAGGGTTTGTCTGAGAAGCCTGTGTGGGTGGCAGAAGTGCTGGGCACCCAAATGCTCTTCTCTTTCCTGTCCCTCTTTGTGGAAAGGGGAACCAGGAGGGCGCTCCAGGGAGTCCTCTCTCGTTAAGTGGCTGCTTCAAGCAGAACGAGAACGAAGCTACCCCAAAGCCCGCTCTGTCAGCGGAGAACCCTCAGTGGGCATTACTCAAGACTCGGCTTTGGGCAGTGCAGTGACTGTGTCCTTGGGGAAGTTGCAGTCCCCAGGTCCAGGGCCACATGCTGTACAGGCCAGACCGGGTGGGGAGACACAGCTCTGGATAACCTCTTGGTGTTGCAGTCTACAGGTGAAGTGCATTGTTTGTACATTGCCCCCTAGCAGCCCTCCTCAAGCGGTGAAGGGATCGCAGTGGCTGCAGACCTCACATCAAGGACATGGAGTCACCAGCATCTCTGGTGCTGCCTTTGCCTGTGGGGGTCTCGCTGTCCACGAGGCACCGCTCTGCAGAGAGCACAGCTACATGGAAGCTTGTGCTGAAAGCGGGTGTTCTGCTGCTTAGGTTAAAGCATCCCCCCCCCAGCCCCCGTGCTCTGTTTCTGTCCGAGCTTGATGGATGGCAAATGTTTGTACCCCCGAAGCCTCCTCCCCTCGTCTGTTGTGCTCACCTGCCCGCCTCAAGTTCCTGCCTGTGTGTATCAACAATAAACCGGTATGCTTTGACTGGCAAAAAAGGACATGGTCCATTTCCTTGAGTTTACAATCTGCACCAAGACAACACGGAAATGCAAGGTAAAGTTCAGCTGTCCTGGGGCATCTGTGTCCTGACAGATGCACTTGTTAGCACTCAGAGGAGGCAGGGCAGGAAGGGACTGCTGTGTTCAAGAGAGGGGCTCAGGGCAGGAGAATGACCATGGGACGCTGAGGGGAGCAGAAGGGTGAAACCCTCGTGCAGCAGCAGGCACCACAGTGGTGGCAGGACATGAAACCCTTGATGGAGGCTTCTCCTTGCTGGCCACTGTGGGAAGAAGGTCAGTGCCCTTGGCGTTCTCTGGGCATTCCTTAACGGCCTGTAGGAAGGTCATGTGGGGATGGGGTGGCTCTGTCACAGTGAAGATTGCCACTAGTCAGTCCTCTGGTCACGTGCTTCTTTCTGCCTCTCTTCCTCAGAGCTACTTCCAGACCTCCTCCCTCCCAACCCCCTCCCTCCCTCCCTCCCTCCATTTGCTCCCTCCCTCCTTCTTTCTTCCCTTCCTTCCTTTCTTCCCTCCCTCTCCTCCTTCTTTCCTCCCTCCCTCTCTTTAGTCCCTCTACTCCCCCCTTATTTTCGCTTTCCCTCCCTTTGCTCCTACCTTCATCCCTTCCTTCTTTTTTCCCTCCGTCCCTCCCTTCCTCTCTCTCTCTCTCTCCCTCCATTCCTTCTTTCTTGCCTCCCTCCCTCCCTCTCTCACTCCCTCTCTTCCTCCCTCCCTCCCTTCCTCCTTTCCTTCCTTCCCAAGCTTTGCTTCCTGGCAGAGGGAGAGGGTTGGCAGCTGCTCCATTCCAGGAAGAACCTGCTTTCTTCCCCAGCTCTTCCTGCAATGGGACAGTGCACCTCTCCGGGAACTCTTCACAGGGAGAGTTGGGCTGATGCTGGCTGGAGTGTTTGTCAAGGTTGGCCTGGTCCAGCCTGGTCACCTGCAGATATTCCTGTGATCACCCTCTGAGGTTCCAGCCCCCTTGCAGGGGACACAGTGTGCCCCTGTATACTTAGCAATGAGTCCCTGGGGCTGGCCAGGCGCCTAATTCTGCCACATACCCCATCCCTATTTCCAGCCTTCTCCAGCTCCCCTCAATGCAATGCTGCTTCTCTCCATGTATTTGTGGTGTACCAAGCTGTGGAGCCCCTCCTAACCCACAGCAAAGGCAGGGCACACATGCACCTTCTTTGCACAGTGCTGCTGCTGCTGCTGCCGCTGGGCCAGGTACTCTCACTTGGCCCGTGTCCCTGGGGGCTCTCGTGGGTCACTCACAGTGCCCTGAGCAGCAGTGGTCTGTGTGCCCAGTGCTCTGCCTTCTGCCTGCTCTCCTCCACACACAACACGCTTTATTTCCACCTCTCCCTCTGCACAACCTGTACATTCATTCCAGGGACGTTCTGACTTGCCTGCTTTTATTGTGCTGGTATTACATACTTTATAATGGCCAGAAGGCTAGTGTCCCCTGGTCAGCGCTGGGAAGTCCTCTGACCGGGAATGGGAAGCTGCCCTCAAGGCAGCGCCTGGGGCTGGGGGTTGTCAGTGGGCAAACTGTAGTCACTGAGGCACTGCACAGTCATTGTGACTCATGCCTTGGGGGCTTCTTCGGCTGGCTGGGGGGCCTGTCTTGCTTGCTTAGCACTGCTGATGGGCCTCCCCCCTTTGAGCCTGGCAATCCACAGTTGGGCTGGGTGGTGTGTTTCTGAAAGAGGAATTCCTCGCAGACAGCTCCTGAGCCCTCTCTTCCTGCCCAGCCGCCCTTGCCAGTGCTGTCTTCAGTGAGGCCTCACTTGGCCCCTTTAATGTCAGTGCAGAGAGGCAAGGCAGAGGCTGCTCTGCTTCCTCCCAGCTTGTGACTCTGATTAGCATGCGCCTCCTTCCTCCTCTGCACACTGTGGCACTCTACGTTCCCCTAGCATACAGAGGTCCAGCGTCTCCCTGGTGCTTGGTGCTGTGAGAATGCAGCTGAAGCCTAGCTCAGGGAGGGCCTCAGGGGCATCCTGCTTCCTCCAAGCAGCTGTGCCCCGGGAAGCCACCTGGCATCCCAGTGTCTCCACAGCACCATCTTGGCCCAAGTCAAACCCTCCTGTCCACTTGCTGGCAGTTCCCTCAGTGAACATGCTGCATGGGCGTGGTTTCCCAGCTTGCTCGCTCGCTCGCTCGCTCTCTCCTGCTTCTCATCCCCTGACCCGTTATGATGTCGGCGAAGAGGGTCCCAGTCACCCGGGGGTTCCTGCTCTCAAGGGGGAATGTGGAGGGAGCAAGGGTGCATGCAGTCAACCAGGACTTGAACAAGGCACTGGCAGGCCGTTAGCTCGGACAAGGCCGCTGGCGCCCCCACCCGGCAGGTACCGGGAAATACACGATCATAGACTCTGCCCTGGACCACCAGTCACAAACTTCCTGTCTGCTGCTGGGCTTTCCTGCCACACACATGGAAGTAGGTCACCCATGCTGGGCTTGCCACCCCAGTTCTGTGGGGCGGTGCCCTGTTTAGCTGTCTCTTCTGTCATCCGAAGCTGTCGCCGCAGGCTGCCTAGCCGCTCCAAGAGTCGCCTCGGTTTTGCTTCTTTTCCCCTCTACAGGCGTGACATGTGTGCCTGAAGGCTTCCATACTAATTCCTCAGCTCTCCCCAGGGAGCTGCTCATTCTGGCGGGGGGAGGGGAGGATGCCGTTTGAGGCACCTCCATTCCTCTCTGCAAATGCAAGCAGGGTGGTGCATATGCAACTTCTTTGGTGGTGGAGGGCATTCTCAAACCCTCTATCCTTACTGGGGTACATTATTCCCCAGTTAGAGTGGTTTTACTTCCGTGCGCTCACTTTTAAGTCCCACCCCCACAGTCCTGCTTTTGCTGTGTCAATCTCTGTACCCTAACCCTGTTTAATTAAAAGTAAGTGTTTGGATTTTGGGTGTGGAGCTCTAATTTGTTTTTGCTCCTGAATTCCTTGCTGGTTGGTTGGGTGTCTTCCTTCTGTACTTGTGAACAGGTTTGAGTTCCAGGTACCCTTCTAGCATTCATCAAGCTTAGAATCCCGATTCATTCTCACAATTGAAATGGTCTTCATAATTTAAGGAAGAGATGCTGTTCTACCGGCGTCCAGCACAGCACTGAACAAGAAGACCCCTCCTTGTTTATCAGAAACATGACGTGCATCCTTCCCAGTCTACTTTCCTGGTCTTTTCTATTTTGTGGCTTTTCACACTGGAGACCCATTTTGTGAATAGTAAGATGTTCTTGCCCTCTCCTTGAATATGGAGGCTATCACTTTCATATTTTGCTATTTTGTGCCTTCCTTTATTTTACATTCTGACTGGTAAATCTGCTAAGTATATACTTCTGAAGCAGGTGGGTGATCGTAATTCAGTTTGTGTTTTTTTCCTAGATGGAATTCCCAAGCTCAGAACCTGATTGAGTTTTCCAGTCATGTGCTAGTGTGGCATCTTTATGCACCAAACCCTGTCTTCCCTTTTTGGCTTCCTGACATTGAATCCTTCCTGAGACACTCTTCTTTCTCCCAGGAACCTCTAATTAGCTAGGAGTGATTCAAGGCACGTAGTACCTGTACTGGTAGTGAAGGTGCTTTTGTGTTTGTGAACAGGCCTCTGTCCTAGTTATCCTCTGAAGACACATTCCAGAGTGTGAGAAGCTTAGGAACTGTCACTCTGCTGACTTTAACATCACAGGAAATTAGATGCTTCTCTTTTCCTCTGCCAAAATCCTGGATCTGCAACTCATACCAAGTCTCCAAAACAATGCATTGTGATACCATCATAACCAAATAAGAAATATGGTCAAATTCTACCTTATACAATTTTACATCTTTTACTATAGTGTCTAATATCTCTAGAATAATTCACAAAAGGGAACATAGAATATTTTCCCCACTATCAAATATATTGGGGTAGTAAAGGAAAATTTCATTCAGATACTTGCTTTTCTGTTCTTTATGCCTTTTAAATTTTGTACTTACATATTTCTTTCCTAGTCAAAAATAAATATACTAAGAAATAATTATCCCTGGTTCATCTAAAACAGTAGTATAGCACTGCTATTCTGTAGTCAGACTCTCTTGGTGAACTTTCTTATTATTTTTACTGTTCTGTTTATTTTCCTGACTTCTTATGCAGATAAACATGGCTTACAAATTACTGCAGTTTTATCTTTTGCTATGCAACAGCTCATAGTTATTTTTTCTCACTTATCTCCCTGCTCTGTCAAGGACAGCCACAACAGTGCTGATGACATAGTGTCTATTTGTTTGCTTTCTGGTTTTAACGGTTTATGTTTCAATGTAAGGTTGATGTCTACTGGAGGAAAGTGAATAAATAATATGTCATGTATTTATATAATAGAATTTATAAAACAGTAGAAATAAGTGTGATAGATTTCTCTATATCAGTCTAGACAATACTTAACAATCGAGTATAGAATTAAATAACCAGTTTGCAGAAAGTTACAGTTTAATGCCATTCATATAATTTAACTATATGAAGCAATATACATATATATTATATTGGGTGCATATATTTTTAGAAAAGTTAAAAATAAATACTAAAAGATGTTCACCAATTTTGTAATGTCATTTATGTCTGGGAAAAAATGTAAGGTTATGTGTGTCCAACGATGTACAGACTCATAACTTGAGACAGGAACAAATGCTACTTTTAAGATGATGGCCAAAGCTTGGCCTTGACTAACTGGATCAATGTGGAGCAGGATAATAGAAGACTTGGGGTAATGGGTGTAGTCATGAACAACAGGGACTTGGTAAAAGGAATTAAGAGGCTGGAAAGTGATTTAGATGTTAAAGAACTAAAAGATGTAATAAAAGTCAATAAAGGAAATGATTAGAAGGTCCTTTAGGAACATAGTACAGTAATGATCTACAATGAAACATGTCTCCATGTGTCGATATCATCATTCAGTCCCTTCTCACATGGACCTGGGCCAGAATATATAAGTTGATTTGATGAATTTAAGCTTTAGCCCCAAGAAGAGACTTGCACAGTGCATTTTCAGAGAGCTCAAAGTCTTTCTGCTCTGAGAATACCACGTGGAGTAATGTCCAGGGCAGTCTGTGGTGATGGAGCAGTGCAAGGATGAGCTGATCCAACTGAGGATACTCAGAAAAGGTTGCCAGATAAGCTACAGGACTCCTAATTAAATTTGACTTCCATTTGAATATCAGATAAATCTAATGTATATGTGTTACAAATATATGGAATATACTTGAGCTTAAAATAGTAATTGCGCATCTGAAAATCAAATTTCACTGAGTATCCTCTATTTCCCCCTTGATAGCTATGGCAATCCTAGCTATATAGCCAACCACCTGACTCTAGCCTTATAAGTGACTTCAGGCAAAGATAACAGGAAGAACTAACAAGTTAATCTTTAATAAATTACTGATCAGTAAACTAAAAACATTTAAGATGACTGTTTAGATATGCAAGATACTCCATACAAGTTAGGGCCAAAGTAATCAAAATAGGACTTTACATGACCTCTGCAATGACCAACATATCATTCATTGAACCCCCAAAGTCTAGTATGGATCACAGGCACTAGGATCCTTAGAGGCAAAGGATTAACAGCCACAATAGTGTTCCTATACTAAAGGGGAATACAAAAAAGAACTCTAAGCAATGCTACTGAGTCCTTATACCTCATCAGAGAGGACGACTCAGAGGGAAGTTCCATAGACACAATAAAGGATGTTCCAGGAATGGGAGGGGGGCACTGGGAAAAGGGGAGGAAGGGGGGAAAGTAAGGGGAAAGGGGAGGAAGGAGGAGGAGTCCAGGGAGGGGAGGAGGGAGGAAGGGGAATGGGCTACTTATCAACTTTGTATGAGTGGAAAAAATAAAAATAAAAATAAAAAAAGTAAATAGATAAATACAAAAAAAAGGATGAGTGTTTAAAGCCACTGAGTTTTGAAGTGGATTTTCTATAGCAATAGACAGCAGATATAAAAAAATTGTGCTTGCTTCAAAAGCATACCTAATTAAGTTGGAGACTGAATTCAGTATTTGCAGAATATAAAGGAAAATAATCTATTGAGTCTTGAAAATGTGAGAACAGGTTCCCTAAAGTGTCACAAGAGCCTTGATCTTGGATCTTAGAACATTTACAAGTAACTTTTGTGGGTTAGATGAAAACAGTAGTTAATTTTAGGTGTCTTTAGGATTTGATCACGTCACAAAAGATGGAGCAGGCTCATAAGTCATTAAGAGGGATACAGGCAAATATCCTTCTGATAAGATTCATTCCACAATTCAATGTGGGTGATTTATATTTACACCTGACTTGATCATACATACATGGCTCTTAAAGCAGTCTGAAGTGACCTAATGGATAAATGTCAGACAATCCTCCCCAAATCAGTAAAGACACAGGTTCTATTATTATATATATATAATTATAAATAATTATAAGACATGGTATCTTTATCAAACCGATATCTTCGTGGGATTTAAAATCAAGGAAACCTTATTATTTTAATGGATTCCAACAACATTCTTCAAAGAATTAGAGAAAAATACTGAAATTCGAATAGAAGCACTAAAGTCTTTCTATATATCAAGAACAACCTTGCTGAGAAAGAAATCAGGAAATGTTCTCATTGACAATAGCTTCAGAAATATTAAATAGGAGATATAGGTGGAATATGTCCAAATATATTTTGTATTCTGAATATATATTTATTATTATACTTATTACTTTAAATATATATTCTGAAGGTACTATATTATATATATGAAAATGTTCTTATGAAACAGTACCATGTACAATAAATATATGCCTATTAAATGTTATTTTTAAAAGATAAAGAAAAATATTTATATATAAACTTAACAAGAAAGTGAAATGTCTCTGCATCAAAGGCTAGGGAGAGGCTCAGTGGGTTAAAGCAGTTGCTGAGCAAATGTGAGGACTTGAGTTTTAAACCTCCAAATCTATGTAAATACCAGAAGGAGAAGTGTGAATCTAATCCCAGCACTCTAACAGTTAAGATGAGAGGCAGAGAGAGGGGAATCCTCAAAAGCTCACTGGCCTATTTGCCTAGTGTACATAGCTTCAAATAACAAAGAAAATGTGGGTTGTCCTCTGACCTTTAAAAGTCTGTTATACACATGTGTGCCCACATTCATACACTCATGCATGAATATGCATGTATGTGCATGCACACAGAGAGATTTAAAAATAAAACCTCTACAATGAAAATTTTAAGATGCACTAAAAAATTAGAAGACACAAAGATATCCCATGCTCACAGAATGGCAGAATTAATATGTGAATGTTCATATTTTACCAAAAGCACAACTCAATATTTCAATGAAATTCTTCAAAGAACTAGAGAAAACACTAAAATTTATATAGAAGCAAAAAAGACCAAAAATAGCCAAAACAGTCCAAGCAGAAATACCAGTTCTGAAGGTAATACCTGATCTCAAAATCACCACAGTCATACATAACAAAAACACCATAGTATTGATATAAAAAATACATGCAGGCCAATGAAATAGAACAGAGGACCCAGAAACAAATCCACACAGCCACAGCCACATAATTTTCAATGAAAATGTCAAAAGCACACACTAAAAACTGATAGTCTTATCAACAAAAGGTGTTAAGAAAAGTGGATATCTGCATGCAGAAGAATAAAACTAGGTAATATGCCTCCTTTTGCACAAAGGTCATTTCAAAAAGGATTAAAAATGTAAACATAAGACCTAAATTCTGAAACTATTAAAACGATAGGTGATCTATTTCTTTTTTAAAACTTTTTATTTATTTTGTGTGAGTGTGTGTGTGTGTGTGTGTGTGTGTGTGTGTGTGTGTGTGCACGCATGCGCGCTGCTGTGGAGCACCAAGGGTGACTTTGGAAATCATCCTGGTTTGTTTCTACCTCCTTTTTGCTTCACTCTGGGATTTCCCAGATTCTGCCCACCAAGACCATAAGTTCAGGCCACCACATTTTCCACCTAATGTTTTTACATGGGACCTGGGATCTGAACTCAGGACTTTCTGCCTGGGAGGCAGAGTCTTAACGCCTAAGCCATCTCTTCATCCTTAGGTAAACTATTTCTAAATACAGGTATAGGCAAGGACTTTCTGATTAGGAAATAATTCCAAGAATTTATAAATGATATTGCAAGAAGTAAAAAGGCTTCAGCATGTCAGTAAGTTACTAGCAAAAAGAGGACTAGGAAAGGGAGTAGTGGTGGATATGATTAAGATATATTGTATACACACATGAAATAACTAACAAATAATAGTCAAGAAATAACTAACAAATAATATTTTCTCGAAAGCCTCTGTACACAGCCAAAAAAAATCAAAGAAAACAATCACCACAGTGAAGAGACAGGTTACAAAATAGGGAAAAGTTGCTGATCATACACTATAATAATAGCTAGAGTGTGAATAAATATAAAACCATAAAACTTAAGCACTGAAAAAGAATCCAATAAATAAATAAACTAATGAACTGAAGATAATTCTCAAAAGAAGGAATGAAATGGACAATAAATATTTAAAATAATATTTGACATCCTTAGTCATCAGGGAAAGACAAATTAAAACTACCTGATTCCATCTCATCCCACTCAGAATGGTTATTCATCAAGAAAACAAAATAAGAAAACCTCTGGCAAAAATGTAGGGATTAAGAAACCCCTGTAAGCTATTGCTCAGCATATAAACTGGTAAAGTCATTATGGAAGAATATGCGGAATTTCTTTAAGAAATTAAAAATAGAACTACCATATGATTCATCTTTACCCAGAGGACTTTATATCCTGCCACAGATGTACTTGTTTCTGCACTGTTCACAATATTTAAGAAATGGAAGCAGATCAAATTTCAGTCAACACATGAATGGATAAAGAAAATGTCCATGTACAGAATGAAATTTTATTCAGCTATAAAGAAAAACTGAATCATGACATTCACAGAAAAACTGGTGGAAATCATTGTTACACAGAATAGGCCACAATCAGAAAAACAAGTGCCATATATTTTCTCTTATATGCAGAATCTAGATTTGTGTGTGTGTATGTATTTATTCATGAAAATTGAAAAGGGACCATAAAGGGGAAGAAGCGATCTGGAATGTGTGTGGGAGGAAGAAAGTAATGGAATGCATGTGTCACAAAAGCAGAAAGAAAGACTATCCTGAGGGAAGGAGACCAGTAAAAAGGATAAAGGATAAGAAAGAGAGCAGTGGGGGAGGGGATGAATTAAACACAAAGTATTATGACATGTATAGAAAATTTCATTGCTAATATAAGTATATTTTTGGAAGTTTAATGGCAACATCATGAACAGGGTTTCTCAACTTTGAAACTATTAATATGTCGAATCAGTAATTATTCTATGCACTGTAGTAGCCTTAATTTATACACACAAGAAGCTTGTTAGCACCCTACTGCTCATTTGTGACAACTTAAAATATATGCGGACACTAACAAATGTCTCCCCTCCCTCCACACCAGGAGCAAAATCATAATCTGGTTGAGAACCATTGCATGAGAAGGAGCTAAAACTAGGAAACTTCAGAACTTTTCTAAGTCAGAGAGTGTTATCAAGTTAGAGTCATACTATTAATTGTGCTTAGTTTGTTTTAAATTTTTATCTGTGGAAAAATAATTTACATTTATTGAAACCACTTCTAATACTTATCCAAATCAGAACTGCATATTGAACACTGGACAATGAAACCAAGAAAAACAATAAACTTTCATTATTACATATGTAAACTTACATAGAACAATATATAAAATATGCATTAGTTCATATATTATAAAAATGATACATGCCATATAGCCAGGCAGATGGAGATTCAATGATAAACAACACTTAGGCATTACTCCTGTGTTCACAGGGTTTAATATATAGTAGGAATATAGTCACGAGAAATAGGAAACATAACAGAATATGATGAATGCTATGAAAATGAATAATGGAAAGCTACTTCAAATAACGATGCATCAGGTTGTGAGTTAATCACCTTCGATATCATCTCTTTTGCTTTCATTTGGCATGAGTTCATTTGAAATCACAGGAAGAAACTTTTGTGACTATCTTTCCTCATGTACTAAGTAAGAAAGCCTGAGAAGGCATGCAGAGAAAATATGATGGTGTTTGCTTTTCTAGATTTAACTAGAGATTATCTCCAAATGAGGCCTTGACTCAGTATACTCCAACTCCATCATGCAGAGCGTCTCCAGGGGGTTCGTAAATTGGTTTTATGCTTGATGGTATGTTCACTTAATTTTCCAGGAATTCTCTAGCTGCACTCTTGAGTCAGCCAACAGACAGCAGGTGCCAGCAGAAGTAAGAGACTGCTTATACTTTCCTTAAGGAGGTAAACACAAAGTTGACAGCAATAACCCAACAGACACTCCTGTTGGGTTATCAGAAGCAGAAAGAGACTGAGCTAAAGAACTTACTGCAGGAACAGAGCATATTTGTAGAAAGGAATCTGCTCCCTTGGTGTCTCTACAGTCACAAGATAAAGAAAACTACATTCAATAGCCACCTCTTAAAACTGCTTGACATCAACTAAAACAGCTGTGCCCCTGCTTATACACATTATTTATAATTAAGTTTGCATAATTAGAATAATTATCTTTCCTGTACCTTATTTGAGAACCAATCTCAAAATTAATATTTAAAATTCACAAGCAATCAGTTTGGAGTTTTACTAATTTGTAACATCTGCTATTACATATCAGGAACCGACCCTAGGCTTCTCTGATCATAGACTTTTACCACAAGTCACAGACTATGAGAATTCAGAGCCTAAAGGAAATGTCCATCAGGGAGGAACATTATGGGCAAGAGAGAGGAGACAAGATGGAAAAACAGCCAGTCTCACATGTCCTGCCTCAATCCAGTTCGTAGACTGAAGGCTTACATGAAAGGGAGTACTAGATATGCACAAGTATGTCCCTAGAAAATTGAGGAATATATGGTATAATTTTTCCATGTTCATAGATACACACTGCAAAATCACCAAGTTCAACATGGGGCAGCTCAAGTCAAGAGTGAAAGCTGATGCTGGCACCTAACATCATTGGCCTGCCTGACCTCTAGTCCCACTCCCAGTTGAGAGAGGTGACACTTCATCTACTATCCAAATTAAAGATCTGGGTAATGGAAATGTAGCACCATGGATATAATTTTATGCTGTGGCAACTGGTCTTGCTGAAGTGTAAATGTTTATTTAGAGGAAGATTGATTGCATGACATGGATATTGAAGTACTTAAGGTAATGACTTAGGCCATTAAATTACCTTTCCTTCTTTCACAATCATCCACTCCATAACCAGATACATAAGAACAAAACACAATATAATACTGATGGCTATGTTAAGGAAGAACTTGCCTGTGATTTAAAAAACACCAGGATTCAGTATATCACAAAAACTAGTTGATACTGCTCCCATGTAAGGAAAATTGAGTGGAGAAAAAATATAAAAGTAATATGAAAGAGGGCAACGGCATTTCAGAGAGAGTTGTGGAGAAAACACTTGTGGAACAACTGGTGAAAATGATTTGTTTTTTATGCCTTCTCTCCTCTTTGACAGCAGTGAGGTTTAATCACTTGACCATGTAGTATCTTAATTGCTGTTCTCAGCAATAATAATACAGAAAGCACACGTGTGTGCAGGTCACCAACAAATGGATAAAGACAGCAAAGTCAAATTAATGTAGCATTGCAGAATGAGTTAAAGATCATGCATACACAGAGAAATATTCAGTAAGTAAAAATAACAAAAAAGAAATGTGTGAGAACTTTATACAAAAAAAGAAAAATTAAAATCAAAATGGTCTAAAAATTGTACCTATATGAAAACAAAAACAGAGGTGCAAACCTTGCCAATTAATGCACAGATGCAATGCAATTTCATTCAAAACATGAAGGGTGAATTTTGCAAACACAAATAGAATGAAAAAGCACAATGTATTCGTTATAGACTTGAAGAACCACGGCTTTCCTGGAAGAACAAAAAAAAAAAAAAAAAAGAAAGAAAGAAAAGGAAAGCAAGTATCTACTATAATACATAAAATATATGCTTACATATACATGGTATTGTGAGACCGAGATAAATAAATAATATACAACATATGCTTTCAACATTAGGCAATGACAATCATGCTTTTGTGGCAATGAATACAAATCAATAAAGCATACACGGAAAGGTGCTTGTTATGAACTTGACAAACCAAGTAGGGAGAGAATAGCCACCAGTGTGCCATTTCCAATGGTGTTAAAATCAGTATAGTGAAGGGAACTAAGCTTGCTGCTCCTCTATAAGCCTGCTTGCATTTGCAGAGAAGAATGGAGGTGCCTCAAACGGCATCCTCCCCTCCCCCCGCCAGAATGAGCAGCTCCCTGGGGAGAGCTGAGGAATTAGTATGGAAGCCTTCAGGCACACATGTCACGCCTGTAGAGGGGAAAAGAAGCAAAACCGAGGCGACTCTTGGAGCGGCTAGGCAGCCTGCGGCGACAGCTTCGGATGACAGAAGAGACAGCTAAACAGGGCACCGCCCCACAGAACTGGGGTGGCAAGCCCAGCATGGGTGACCTACTTCCATGTGTGTGGCAGGAAAGCCCAGCAGCAGACAGGAAGTTTGTGACTGGTGGTCCAGGGCAGAGTCTATGATCGTGTATTTCCCGGTACCTGCCGGGTGGGGGCGCCAGCGGCCTTGTCCGAGCTAACGGCCTGCCAGTGCCTTGTTCAAGTCCTGGTTGACTGCATGCACCCTTGCTCCCTCCACATTCCCCCTTGAGAGCAGGAACCCCCGGGTGACTGGGACCCTCTTCGCCGACATCATAACGGGTCAGGGGATGAGAAGCAGGAGAGAGCGAGCGAGCGAGCGAGCAAGCTGGGAAACCACGCCCATGCAGCATGTTCACTGAGGGAACTGCCAGCAAGTGGACAGGAGGGTTTGACTTGGGCCAAGATGGTGCTGTGGAGACACTGGGATGCCAGGTGGCTTCCCGGGGCACAGCTGCTTGGAGGCAAGCAGGATGCCCCTGAGGCCCTCCCTGAGCTAGGCTTCAGCTGCATTCTCACAGCACCAAGCACCAGGGAGACGCTGGACCTCTGTATGCTAGGGGAACGTAGAGTGCCACAGTGTGCAGAGGAGGAAGGAGGCGCATGCTAATCAGAGTCACAAGCTGGGAGGAAGCAGAGCAGCCTCTGCCTTGCCTCTCTGCACTGACATTAAAGGGGCCAAGTGAGGCCTCACTGAAGACAGCACTGGCAAGGGCGGCTGGGCAGGAAGAGAGGGCTCAGGAGCTGTCTGCGAGGAATTCCTCTTTCAGAAACACACCACCCAGCCCAACTGTGGATTGCCAGGCTCAAAGGGGGGAGGCCCATCAGCAGTGCTAAGCAAGCAAGACAGGCCCCCCAGCCAGCCGAAGAAGCCCCCAAGGCATGAGTCACAATGACTGTGCAGTGCCTCAGTGACTACAGTTTGCCCACTGACAACCCCCAGCCCCAGGCGCTGCCTTGAGGGCAGCTTCCCATTCCCGGTCAGAGGACTTCCCAGCGCTGACCAGGGGACACTAGCCTTCTGGCCATTATAAAGTATGTAATACCAGCACAATAAAAGCAGGCAAGTCAGAACGTCCCTGGAATGAATGTACAGGTTGTGCAGAGGGAGAGGTGGAAATAAAGCGTGTTGTGTGTGGAGGAGAGCAGGCAGAAGGCAGAGCACTGGGCACACAGACCACTGCTGCTCAGGGCACTGTGAGTGACCCACGAGAGCCCCCAGGGACACGGGCCAAGTGAGAGTACCTGGCCCAGCGGCAGCAGCAGCAGCAGCACTGTGCAAAGAAGGTGCATGTGTGCCCTGCCTTTGCTGTGGGTTAGGAGGGGCTCCACAGCTTGGTACACCACAAATACATGGAGAGAAGCAGCATTGCATTGAGGGGAGCTGGAGAAGGCTGGAAATAGGGATGGGGTATGTGGCAGAATTAGGCGCCTGGCCAGCCCCAGGGACTCATTGCTAAGTATACAGGGGCACACTGTGTCCCCTGCAAGGGGGCTGGAACCTCAGAGGGTGATCACAGGAATATCTGCAGGTGACCAGGCTGGACCAGGCCAACCTTGACAAACACTCCAGCCAGCATCAGCCCAACTCTCCCTGTGAAGAGTTCCCGGAGAGGTGCACTGTCCCATTGCAGGAAGAGCTGGGGAAGAAAGCAGGTTCTTCCTGGAATGGAGCAGCTGCCAACCCTCTCCCTCTGCCAGGAAGCAAAGCTTGGGAAGGAAGGAAAGGAGGAAGGGAGGGAGGGAGGAAGAGAGGGAGTGAGAGAGGGAGGGAGGGAGGCAAGAAAGAAGGAATGGAGGGAGAGAGAGAGAGAGAGGAAGGGAGGGACGGAGGGAAAAAAGAAGGAAGGGATGAAGGTAGGAGCAAAGGGAGGGAAAGCGAAAATAAGGGGGGAGTAGAGGGACTAAAGAGAGGGAGGGAGGAAAGAAGGAGGAGAGGGAGGGAAGAAAGGAAGGAAGGGAAGAAAGAAGGAGGGAGGGAGCAAATGGAGGGAGGGAGGGAGGGAGGGGGTTGGGAGGGAGGAGGTCTGGAAGTAGCTCTGAGGAAGAGAGGCAGAAAGAAGCACGTGACCAGAGGACTGACTAGTGGCAATCTTCACTGTGACAGAGCCACCCCATCCCCACATGACCTTCCTACAGGCCGTTAAGGAATGCCCAGAGAACGCCAAGGGCACTGACCTTCTTCCCACAGTGGCCAGCAAGGAGAAGCCTCCATCAAGGGTTTCATGTCCTGCCACCACTGTGGTGCCTGCTGCTGCACGAGGGTTTCACCCTTCTGCTCCCCTCAGCGTCCCATGGTCATTCTCCTGCCCTGAGCCCCTCTCTTGAACACAGCAGTCCCTTCCTGCCCTGCCTCCTCTGAGTGCTAACAAGTGCATCTGTCAGGACACAGATGCCCCAGGACAGCTGAACTTTACCTTGCATTTCCGTGTTGTCTTGGTGCAGATTGTAAACTCAAGGAAATGGACCATGTCCTTTTTTGCCAGTCAAAGCATACCGGTTTATTGTTGATACACACAGGCAGGAACTTGAGGCGGGCAGGTGAGCACAACAGACGAGGGGAGGAGGCTTCGGGGGTACAAACATTTGCCATCCATCAAGCTCGGACAGAAACAGAGCACGGGGGCTGGGGGGGGGGGATGCTTTAACCTAAGCAGCAGAACACCCGCTTTCAGCACAAGCTTCCATGTAGCTGTGCTCTCTGCAGAGCGGTGCCTCGTGGACAGCGAGACCCCCACAGGCAAAGGCAGCACCAGAGATGCTGGTGACTCCATGTCCTTGATGTGAGGTCTGCAGCCACTGCGATCCCTTCACCGCTTGAGGAGGGCTGCTAGGGAGCAATGTACAAACAATGCACTTCACCTGTAGACTGCAACACCAAGAGGTTACCCAGAGCTGTGTCTCCCCACCCGGTCTGGCCTGTACAGCATGTGGCCCTGGACCTGGGGACTGCAACTTCCCCAAGGACACAGTCACCGCACTGCCCAAAGCCGAGTCTTGAATAATGCCCACTGAGGGTTCTCCGCTGACAGAGCGGGCTTTGGGGTAGCTTCGTTCTCGTTCTGCTTGAAGCAGCAACTTAACGAGAGAGGACTCCCTGGAGCGCCCTCCTGGTTCCCCTTTCCATAAAGAGGGACAGGAAAGAGAAGAGCATTTGGGTGCCCAGCACTTCTGCCACCCACACAGGCTTCTCAGACAAACCCTTCGGTGGCTGCCAGACCTGAACCTTAGCACATCTGCTTTCCTGGGACAACAACGGAAACTTCAAGTCTGCAACGGACTTGGCAAGCATGTTATTAATAACTGTCATGCTTATTAACAAATTTAATCCGGCCTGCTGCAGCAATGAGTCGCGGCAATGTGACAGCGTCTGCGGACACACCTCACTGCCATACATCTCAATCTGGCCCTGCTTTTCATTACTAACATCCAGGTTTTCGGGGGCACGCAGAGCAGCCTTCTCCCTCCCAGTTGGCCGAGGCCTGGGGATCTTGTTTCCACCCATTGAGAGGCTGGTCAAATGGCTATTGACGTTTTGGCTAAGTGAAAAACCAGCATTTGTGGCCTGGGCAAACAAGGCTTTTCTCTGAATGGAAGGCCACTTGCTAGGGTGAAGACCACGGCTGAAAAGTTTATTTTCATGTGTTTTTTCCAAATAACAACTTTGGTGAAGGGGAGGAAAATGTGTTTTTTTCTTTTATTAGGGGAATATTCACTTCTTTGAGTTGATAAATCCTTATTGTACATGATTCAAATTTGCAATGTCCACAGCATTTTGCTTTTCTTTAACCTTTGACTGACATCGATGCCTTTCTTTACTGTTTTCACTCCTGTGGGAACTCACTTTCTTGGTCTATTTGTAAAAGCCATTGCACTTTCTTTGCAGTTGTATAAGAGCACCCTACCAGCTTCTATCAACTTAGATATCTAACTCACACATCTGCTTTATAGACGGATCATTCTCTCAACAAAGTTCTCTAGTGGTTGTAGTCTAAGAATTATATGATTAGGCTTGTTTTCCTGGGACATGAACAATCAGACTTTAGAAACAATGAAAATACATGCATGTTTGATGTGGAATTGTAAAGAGGAGAATACTAACACACAATTTATCTGGCTGGCTCCCTTTCTCTCTCTCTCTCATCTTGATTCAGCATTTGAATTTCCAAGTTTTCCTCCCCTGGCATTTACCTCCTTCACACTCATGATCATGCTTCCCCTGAAGTATAACACCTGCCTTTTTCTATCTTCCAAACTACTGGGATGGAAAACAGAAGCTGAGATAAGGAGAATCTCTATTGCCTCTACATTCTGTGTTCTCACTAGTCACACTCTATTCTTCCTCTTTATCCATGATAACACCATGTATAGAAGAATTTCTTTTTTCTCTTTCCTATGTTATCTACAGGAAAACAGACAAGAGAAAATCAAGTTTGGTATATACACTGGTACAGAAGTCTTAAGTACATCCTCTCCAGAGTGTGGATTCTAGCTCCAAAAATCTACTATTATACACGCAATGCATTGTATACCTGTATGAAGCTGTTGTATTGAAACTCATTATTTTGTACTATTTATGTACTAAATGAATGGACAGCAAATACAAGCAAAGTATATATAAATGTATATGTACGTATTTATATAAATGTGTACATATATAGTTGTTTTTCTCTGCAACTACTCCATCTGTTTTAGAAAACTTACAACTATTCCCCCTTCTGACTAATTCAGACTTCATATTTTCTTAAAGCAACTCAAGTTTCAGCAGTTGGTATCAGAGATTCGATTAAGAGCTCACTGTTCCTTTCCCTTGGTTTGTGCTGCCCTCTGTAGGCAGACAACAAACCAACATCTATCAGTCAGTGAAGTCTGATCCCACCTTTTACTGATTCGATACTCTTGTCTGATCGTTTCCCACATTTTAATCCTGGATCCCCAAAACTCATGCATCATTAAGAGAATTAAAAGGATCTGATACATTAGTTCAGGTGTAGGAGAAGCTGACTTCACATCAACCTAAACCCTAATATTTCCCAAGCAATCTTCATTCTCACACTAACCTCTACTCATAACCATTAGTATACCTGCCTCTCTCTTCTCACTCAGATCACTAGAACTGTCACTCATTTTCTTTTATTTTGTAATCTGAGAAGTGAAAGAAAACTCATTTACGTTTTGTTGGAATTTACTTTTCTATGATTTTTAGGACGAAATAAATATCTCCTCCTGGCATAACTATTTCTATTTCTACCTGTTTGTACTGTGCATGACCTCATTCTATCTCTTTATTTCTCTTTCCTTCAGGCACTAATATTCACCATCTTTCCCATAATCATGGGAGAGTACATTTCATGAAATAACCCATGATGAGATTAAGATAGCTTCATTATTGACTTCTTGCCTGTATTTATTCTTGTGAGAAATATGAACTTTTAAAAAATATATTTGCATGTGTTTTATATGTACAGGGAGTTTTCTATAAAGATGTTTGCTACCATTGATTAATTTTGGGAAACAGACAAGATAAAACACATCTTAACTGCAATATCAAATGTTAAGGGACCAAGTGATGAGAAGAGCTGTCACTTGAATAAGACAACTTGTCTTTCTGCACAGGGCACCATAGCATAGTATTTACCTTACTGAGTTCACCGCACTCCAAGCATCAAAGCCTACTTTTATAAATATAGACAAAATATTCTAAATACGTTAAAAATTCACAGCTTATGATCTATAGAATGAATGTATATGGTCATCAAACATATGAACAAGATCTTTAGTAGAAGCACTATTTAGAAACAAATATTCAACAATAATGAAATGAAAAATAAAGTATGCACATAAATTGGATTCATATTTGTTATGCTGCATTTAAGTTCATAGCTGGCAATGAACAGCACATATGTAACTGTGACTTAGCTCCACAGTGCCAGCAATAAAATTGACATTTTTCTCCCACATTTTATTTTTTTCCTAATCATACAAGCTTAATAGCTACCCCAGTCCTCTCCCTCCCTCCTCCTTTCCTCGGTCATCCCCCATTGTACTCTGCCCCTTTCCTTTCACCCCCTCCCTCCCTCCCTCTCTTCCAGTGCTTCCCCCTTCCTCCCTCCCATCCCCTGGAGCATCCTTTTATGTGAATGCCAAACCGCCTTCTGAGTCCTCTACCCTAGTGAGGGTTCAGGATTCAGTGGCATAGCCACGAACCCCCTTTTAGGCTTCCCATTAGTATGAGAACTCTATTATGACTGTTAATCCCTTGCCTCTAAGAATCTTAGTGTCTGGAGCCTTCTCCCCTGTGATCCATGCTAGACTTTGGGGGGGGGGGTCATTGACATGTCGGTCATTATGCAGGTCAGGAAAAGTCCAGTCACTGACTGCTGCAGCCCTAAATTGTGTGGAGTATCTTCCATATCGTTGGTCCTCCTCATCTTTAGGCTCTTACAATCTTGCCGCCCCCTCTTCCTCAAAGGACCCTGAGCTTTAGGATGGGGAGAGATTTGGCTGGTCTGGTTCCAGGTGAATAATGTAGGGTCTTTGGTGTTCTGAATTATGGCTTGTTGTTGTTTTCAGCTTTGCTTTTTCAGCACTACCCTTGGATGCATCCTTATTGGTATCGAAGGACATCTCCTAACCAAAGATAGAAGACTGCTTAAATGAAGATCTTAATATAAGAGGAAACTCAAAGGTAGATGGAAGAATAGAAGTAGGACACAGCAGGAGGGGAGGATCAGTGTCCCATTTGGGATATCGTTATCATCTATCTGCCAGTCCCTATATCCTCCCTGATTGGTGAGAAGAAATCTGTTCAGTCACAAATGACCAGGAAGAGAGGTGAGAGTGAGCTTCACTAGAAGCTCACCATTTGACCGTGGCCTATTTTCTCTACTGAAGGGTGAATCTCCTATCTCCTTTGTTTTTAAGACCTTCCTTCCCCTTCTTTCCTTTTTATAATCCTTTGTGATTACAGTAGTTATTACAGAGATTTACCTTTGAATACATCATTAAGTGGGTTTGGAACTAGGAACCACTTATTAGGGAGTACATACAGTGTCTAACTTTCTGTGTCTTGGATACTTCACTCAATAGAATTTTTTTCTAATTCCATCCATTTCCTGGCAAATTTCATTCATTCATCTTTTTTTGATGGCTGAGTAGTATTCCATTGTATAAATGTACCACATTTTCCTTATCCATTCATCAACTGCTGGGCATTTGTGTTGATTCCATAACTTTGCTATTGTAAATAGTGCTGCAATGAACATGGCTGTGATTGTGTATCTGTAGTGAATTTCTGCATCAAGGGGGATTATTCCCAGTAGTGGTATAGCAGGATCATATGGCATTTCAATCTTTCACTTTTTTAGAAATCACCAAACTAATCACCAGAGTGGTTGTATAAGCTTTTATTTCCACCAGCAATGTATGAGAGTTCTCTTCTCTCCACATCCTCTCCAACATTTGGTGTTGTTTGTATTGTGGATTTTTTGCCATCCTGACTGGGGTGAGATGATATCTCAGAATAGTTTTGATTGGCATTTCCCTGATGGCTAGTGAAAGGAAAAAATAGAGTATACACATAAATTGATTTCATAATTGTATGCTGCATTTAAGTTCATAGCTGGCAATAAACAGCACACATGTAACTGTGACTTAGCTCTGCAATGCCAGCAATAAAATTTTTAAAAAAGACTTTATATATCTCATGAAGCTGTTCAAAGTTTTAAAAGTCTACAAAACCAATCCATGTTGTTAGAATTAAAAATAGTGGCTACCCTTGGGATATATTAAAGTAGATTGAAGCATGGGAGCATCTAGTGTACTGTTGATATTTCATTTCCTGCTCCATTTGTGGAATTCATTTAACTGAGCACTTAGCGTTTGTTCATCCTTCTGTATACGTGGCATACACACATCAACAAAAATTTACCAAAAAGCTTCAATAGGTATTTAAGAGAAAAGGGAGATAAACGAATTAAACCTATCCTTCTGCTGATCTGAAGAAGCTAAATATACTCTAACTTCTTTTAACTGAAGTCATTGGAGAGCTAGCTAGATAGTGATTCCCAATAGTAGTGGTGCAGGAAGGAAATCAGCCTAATTCTAAAACCACTTTTCCCAATGGAATATATGATATTTTGAGGGTAGAGTAGAGAAGTGATGCAGAATTTTAGATAGCTTCCAGAGTCTAGGAAAGCAGAAACTGAAATCTAAATCTTCTCAAAAGGTGTACCTGATGAAACTAATCAAAACATCTTTGTTTTATCATGTTTTAAAAGTTGCACTTCAGAGTTAGAATTAACTTGAGTCTCAAAAGCATTTCAGTTTAACTTTGAATAATCTAATCTCTGAAAATCAGAGTAAGGTTGTTCCAGAGTGATTGTGCTCCAAGGCACCTAGAAAGCAAAATATAAATCATCTCTAGAGAAAAGCATCCTCAACCTCAAATTATATGTCATATTTTGGAAAATACAGTAAAACATAACTAAGTATATAACAAAAGAAGAAAATTCAACAATGACTTTCAAAAATGACAGAAGATAGAAAAGTTATCATTCAATTAAGATAAATATACTTATTTTGCTAATGGAAATAAAAAACATTAAGAATTGATATATTGGCTGGAGAGATGGCTCAGGGGTTAAGACTCTGCCTCACAAGCAGAAGATCCTGAGTTTGGATCCCAGGTCCCACATAAAAACTCCAGTCAGAAACAGCAGCCTACACTTCTGGCCGTGGTAGGCAGAGGCTGGGAAATGCCAGAGAGAATCAAAAAGGAGGCAGAAGCAATCCAGATCTATTGCTGAAGTCACCCTTGGTCCTCCACAAGGACACACAGTGCCACCCACCCACACACACACTTGAAAAAAAGAATTTCCAGATTGGCCTAGCAAGACAGTTTGGCAAATAAGGCCTCTACTCACAAAATTGATGGCCTGACTTTAATTCAAGGAAGCCTACATAGTGCAAGGAGAAAACTGACTTCCAAAAGTTGTCCTCTGGCCTCAACCCATATATCATGACATACATGCCTGTGATCTCTCTCTCTCTCTCTCTCTCTCTCTCTCTTTCTCTCTCTCTCTCTCTCTCTCTCTCAAATAAATAATAAAATATTTTTTAAATTCCACACATAAACGGAAACTATAAAAACATGAAGTGGAAATTTTAGAACTGAAAAATACAATGATGTAAAATGTGAAATAAGCAGAAGAATTTAAGAGATGAGGAGAAAGTTATTATACTATTAGAAATCATTAGAAACTATCCAGAATGAATCACGGTGGAGTCACAAATGTGTGAGACACAGAAAATAAAAGTTTACCATATATGCACTTGAAGTTGAGGAAGAGGGGATGAAGATATGGCACAGGGGTTAAATTTCTGCCTGGCAAACAGAAAGACCTGAGTTCAGATTCTAGATATCACATTAAAAAAAAATCCCCAAAATACCCAGCGGAAATGGCAGCAGCCTGCACATGTGGCCCTGGAAGGTGGAGCCTGGGAAACTCCAGAGCAAAGCAAAAAGGAGGTAGAGTAATCTAGAATGATTCTGGAAGTCACTCTTGGGTCTCCACAGGCACACTTGATATGCCTTTTCACACACACACACATACACACACACACACACACACACACACACACACACACACACACATACACACACACACAAAGAAAAGAATTAGGGAAGAAAGGAAAGAATAAATTAAAAAGAAATAACGAGCCCTTTACACCCCACCCCGCTCCGCCGGTCGGTGGGGACGCGCGCTTGGTCCAGCCGGGCCTCACCCCTTGCCCTAGGTGGTGGTAAGTCTCCGCCCCGCGCACCAGGACCCCAGGTCAGCCCACAGGGACCCGGCTCCGACTCCCACCATCCAGCCAGAGCCGTGCGCCCGGGGCCGAGGGACGAGGAGGACCTCCCCCTGTGCCCGGGCCCACCCCAGCTGCCCTCGGGTTAAATAGCTCCACGCCGACGCCCCCATCCTCCCTTTACACCCCACCCCGCTCCCCAGTGGGGACGACCGCGGTCCAGCCGGGCCTCACCCCACGACCTAGGTAACTCTCCGCCAGCGCCTGCCCACCAGGACCCCAGGCCAAATAATTCAGTTTAGTGAAATTGAGAGATTTTAAGAGTTAAATGACAATGCCAAAGTCAAAGTGCAAATCCATGAGAAGCAACACTCAAGTAAACAAATTTCCCACTGAAGAAATTAATCCCATAATGTTAGACTCCAACCAGAACAAACCCGCGGAAAAAGGCCAAGAAAGCCTCACCCAGGATAAAGACTTTCAAAATATGATCATTACCATGTTCAATACTATGAAAGAGTAAATCAGGGAGGAATTACATAATCGAATCAATCGCTTTGAAGAGGAACACAACAGACATCTGGAGGAGTTGAGAAAATCAGTGCAAGAAACAAAAAGTGGCATAGAGCACTTAAAACAAACTCAAGCAGAGTTTAAAACTGAGCTACAAGACAAGTTATCTTTAACCCAGAACGCCACAGAGAGTCTTATCAACAGAACTAACGAAGCAGAAAACAGAATTTCAGACCTTGAAGATAAAGTGGGAGTACTAACCAGCTCAATGGAAGAGGTTGTTAAAGCCAAAAAGATACTTGAGAGAAATATCCAAGAGATATGGGACACCCTGAAAAAGCCTAACATGCGTATTCATGGAATGCCAGAGCAAGAATCTCAAAATAACACCCCTGAGGAAATTTTTCAAATGATCATCAAGGAAAACTTTCCTCATCTAAAAAAAGAGAGGCCCATCCATATACAAGAGGCATTCCGCACCCCAAACAGATATGACCAAAATAGAAGCACTCCACGGCAAATAATAGTTAAAACACTGTACATTTAAGATAAAGAACTGGTGCTGAGAGCTTCAAGGGAGAAAAAACAAGTCACTTTTAAAGGTAAACCTATTAAAATAACAAATGACTTCTCAGTCGAAACAGTAAAAGCAAGAAGAGCTTGGAGTGACATACTTCAAGTATTGAATGAGCAAAAATGTCAACCCAGGCTGATTTACCCTGCAAAACTATCAGTCATGATCGAGGGAGAAAGAAAAATTTTCCAGCACAAAGACAACTTGAAGGGATACATGTCCACCAAACCAGGCCTTCAAAAAATGCTAGAAATGATACTCAAGCGTGAAGAAAAAAACAGGCATATCCAGGAGAACAGAAGGCAAATATAACACCATTAAAAACGAAGCAATATACTTATAAAAGCTATTAAACATAATAAATGTCTGGAACTAACAATAGTTTCTCCATTATAACACTAAATGTTAATGGAATTAATTCACAGATCAGGAGACACAGATTACAAACTTGGATTAAAAATCACAATCCATCAATCTGCTGCCTGCAGGAAACCCATTTAACCACAAAAGATAGGCCCGCTCTAAAAATAAAAGGCTGGTCAACAATTCTACAAGCAAATGGAAGCAGAAAACAGGCAGGGGTAGCCATTATGCTATCAGACAAAGTGAACTTCAAACCAAAGAAAATTATAAGAGACACGGATGGATACTATATTTTAGTCACAGGTACAATTCACCAGGAAGACTTCACAATACTGAACATATATGCACCCAATACGGGCCCCTCCACATTCATTAAGAAAACCCTACAGAGTCTAAAGCAAGAAATCAACCCCCAAACGATAATTCTTGGGGACTTCAACACCACCCTCTCAACATGGGATAGATCAACAGGTCAAAATCTTAACAGAGACACGTTGGAACTTAATCAAACACTGAAAGAAATGGACCTTACAGATCTCTATCGAACTTTTCACCCACGCACCAAAGAATACACATTTTTCTCAGCAGCACACGGAACTTTCTCCAAAATAGATCACATATTGGGCCACAAAATGAATCTACACATATACAAGAAAGTTGAAATACTAACCTGTGCCCTATCAGACCACCACGGCCTAAAGTTGGACATCCACAACACATCAAACAAGTGAAAATACACTAACTCCTGGAAACTTAACACTATGATGCTGAATGAGAACTGGATTCAGGAAGAAATTAAAAAGGAAATTCAAGATTTCCTGAAAGTGAATGATAACGAAAATACAACTTACCAAAATCTCTGGGACACAATGAAAGCTGTTCTAAGAGGTAAGTTCATAGCTCTTAATGCCTACATCAAAAAAAATGGAAACATCGGAAATAAACAACTTAACAATGCAGCTTAAAGCTTTAGAGAAACTAGAGCAATCTGATCCCAAAAGTAGTAGAAGAGAGGAGATTAGCAAAATAAGGGGAGAAATATCTGAAATCGAGATTAAGAAAATGATAGAAAAAATCAACCAGTCAAAAAGCTGGTTCTTTGAAAAAATCAATAAGATTGATACACCCCTAGCTAAATTAACCAAAAGCAAGAGAGAGAAAACCCAAATTAACAAAATTAGAAATGAACATGGAGTAATCACTACTGATACCCAAGAAATCCAGAGAATTATAACATCATATTTCAAAAACTTATACTCTGTGAAGTTTGACAACACAAAGAGATGGATGAATTTCTAAGTAAACACAACTTACCTAAATTGAATCAGAAAGTTGTGAATTATTTAAATAGTCCTATAACATATAAGGAAATTGAGGAAGTAATCTCGAATCTTCCCACCAAAAAATGTCCTGGACCAGATGGGTTCAGCACAGAGTTCTACCAGACATTTAAGGAGTTAATAACACCAATACTCCTTAAACTGTTCCATCAAATAGCAAAGGAAGGAACACTACCAAATGCCTTCTATGAAGCTAATATCGTCTTAATCCCAAAACCTAATAAAGACCCACTTAAAAAAGAAAACTATAGGCCGATCTCTCTGATGAACAGAGATGCAAAGATTCTCAACAAAGTTTTAGCAAATCGGATTCAAAAACATATCAAAAAGATCATTCACGGGGACCAAGCAGGCTTCATCCCTGGCACACAAGGTTGGTTCAACATACGCAAATCAATAAATGTAATTCATCATGTAAACCAGTCCAAGTCCAAGACCACATGATACTCTCGATAGATGCAGAAAAAGCTTTTGACAAGATCCAACAGCCTTTTATGATCAAAACGTTAGAGACAGTAGGAATGGAAGGAACCTTTATCAATATAATAAAAGCTATATACAACAAGCCCACAGCGAGGATTATGCTCAATGGGGAACAATTGGAAGCATTCCTACTTCGATCAGGAACTAGACAAGGCTGTCCACTCTCACCACTTCTATTCAATATTGTACTTGAAGTCTTAGCTGAAGCCATAAGACAAGAAAGGGACATAAGAGGGATTCAAATCGGCAAGGAAGAAGTCAAGCTATCCCTATTTGCAGATGACATGATCCTATACCTGAGTGATCTCAAAAACTCCACCAGGAAGCTCCTGGAACTAATTGAGAAGTTCAGCAGGGTGGCAGGATACAAAATAAATGTGCAAAAATCAGAGGCCTTCCTATATGCCCAGAATGAAAGAAGTGAAAAAGCCTTGAGAGAAACAATCCCATTTACTATAGCCCCTAAAAAAATGAAATACCTTGGTATAAACCTAACTAAGGAGGTAAAAGACCTTTACAGTGAAAACTTTAAAACCCTAAAGAAAGAAATAGCAGAAGACACCAGAAGGTGGAAAGACCTCTCTTGTTCCTGGATTGGCAGAATCAACATCGTAAAAATGACCATCCTACCAAAGGCAATATACAGATTCAATGCTATACCAATCAAAATCCCAAAGCAATTCTTCAAAGAAGTTGACCAAACAATCTCAAAGTTCATATGGAGGCACAAAAGACCCAGGATAGCAAAAACAATCCTGAGTAACAAAAACACAGCTGGAGGTATTGCCATACCAAACCTTAGTCTATACTACAAATCCATAGTTGTAAAGACAGCCTGGTACTGGCTCCAAAATAGACACAGGGATCAATGGATAAGGATTGAAGTCCCAGATATAAGCCCACAAAGTTACAGCAATTTGGTCTTTGACAAAGGGGCCCAAAGAATCCAATGGAAAAAGAACAGCATCTTCAACAAATGGTGCTGGCAAAACTGGATCTCCACATGCAGAAGATTAAAGCTGGACCCGTACTTGTCACCACGTACAAGACTTAATTCCAAATGGATCAAGGACCTTGATATCAGGCCAGAGACTATAAAAACCATAGTTGAAAGGATAGGGAACTCCCTCGAGCTGATTGGGCTAGGCCAACAGTTCCTAAACAGACATCCAATGGCACAGTCACTGCTACCAACTCTCAACAGTTGGGATCTTGTGAAATTAAAGAGCTTCTGTTCAGATAAAGAGATTGTAACGCGAGCTCAAAGGCAACCCACAGAATGGGAGAAAATCTTCACTAACCACACATCTGATAGAGCTCTATTGTCCAGAGTGCACAAAGAACTTAGAAAACTAAACACCAAGGAAACCAATGGCCCAATTAAAAAATGGGCCCTGGAACTTAAAAAACATTTTACCAGGGATGAAATTAAAATGTCTAACAAATATCTTTAAAAATGCTCCACTTCTTTAGCCATCAGGGAAATGCAAATCAAAACTTCCCTGAGATATCATCTCACCCCGGTCAGGATGGCAAAAATCCCCAATACTAACAACGACAAATGCTGGAGAGGATGTGGAGAGAGGGGAACTCTCCTACATTGCTGGTGGGAATGCAGGCTCATACAGCCACTCTGGCGAGCCGTCTGGAGATTCTTAAAGAAATTAAAGATTGAAATGCCATATGACCCTGCTATTCCACTTTTGGGAATAACCCCCCATGCAGCAGAGGTTCACCTCGATAGCACAAGCACGACCATGTTCATAGCAGCACTGTTTACAATAGCAAAGTCATGAAATCAGCCCAAATGTCCAACAGTTGATGAGTGGATAAGGAAACTGTGGTACATCTATACAATGGAGTACTACTCAGGCATCAAAAATGATGAATTACTGGAATTTGCCGGGAAATGGATGTCATTAGAAACAATTATATTAAGTGAAGTATCCCAGACCTAGAAAATTAAGCGCTGTATGTACTCCCTAATAGGTGGCTCCTAGTACCAAACCCACCCAGCCCACCTAGAGACAGTAATTCCAAGGATTATGAACAGGAGGGATGGGGTAGGAGGGCCACACCAGAAACAAGGAGATAAGGGACCATGTTACAGCAGGGAAAATAGGCCTCCATCAAAGACCCAAATAAGTAATGAGACATCTGATTAAGTTCACAGACTTTTGTTCCTGATCATTTACTACTGAGGGGGTGTGATCTCAACAGAAGAGGAGGGCATATAGTCTGGCAGATAAAAAGTAACCATTTTGCAAATGGGTGATAAACCCCTCCCTCACTGTGGTTTCCCACTTTTATTACATCTACCTTTGAATGTGCTTTTATCACAAGACTCTAGTTTAACAGCTTTTTGTCTCTGGCCAGGGGGTGACATACAGTGCCCACCAGGATGGAGTGAAGGGCATTGCAGGAGCAGCAAAACTGCAAAAGAAAATCAACAAACCACAATCCAGAACTTCAGAGACTCTATATCAACCACCTAGAACTAGGCCAGCTTAGTCTATCCCCATCTTGAAGCTCAGGGAAATTTGCGGAAGAGGGGGCGGTAAGAGTGTAAGAGCAAAAGGATGAGAGGAGCAATGATATGTAAGATACTCTATACTAGTTAGGGCTGAAGCAATCATAATTGGACTTTGCATGCCCTGAGCAGTGTCCACTTTTGACCTCACAAAGTCTAGCATCTGCTAAAGGCACCAAGATCCTTGGAGGTAAAGGATTGGCAGCCACAGCAGTGTTCCTATACCTAAGGGGAACACGAGAAAGGGTTCAGGGTAAGGCCACTGGGTCCTTGTAGGTCATCGGAGAGGAGGGCCCAGAGGAAAATCAGACATGCACAAGAAAGGACTCTCTGGGAATTTGGGAGAGAGGCACTGGGGGATGGGGAGGGAGAGGGGTGGGGAGGGGGAGCAGGGGTTATGGGGGGAGGAGGAGGAAGGGGGGGAACTGGTGTACCTAATAAGTTTGTATGAGCTGAAATAAAAAAAAGAAAAAAAAAAGCCTGGCCAAAAAAAAAAGAAAAAAAGAAAAGAAAAGAAAATTTGAAAGCACTTTCAAGGTATACAAAAACAAAATGGAAACACAAGAACTTACTGAACGTGGCCAAAACTGCTTATAGGGAAGTTTATAGCTATAAACGCCTACATTAAAAATGAAGAAAAATGCTATATCAATAGCTTATTTTTCTGCCTTTAAAAAAAACAGGAAAAAAGAGCAAGTTAAAGCAAGCCAATGGGAGGGCACAGAGCTGAGAGGAAAAGGAAATAATTAAAATATGAGTCGGAAGACAACAGAGAGAATCTGCAATGACGAGGTTCAGCTTGCTGAGCAGAAGCTTCTGCCGGAAGGACGCAGAGAAGCCACAGAGTCCCTGGAGGAAATGAGCTGCTGACACCGAATCAAGAAGCAGCAGAAAGTTGAAATAGACGCATGCTGTCCGAGCTACATGTTCGGTGACGGCACTGAACACGTGACCCAGACACAGGGCGGTGAACACGTGACCCAGAGACAGGGCAGTGAACACGTGACCCAGACACAGGGCGGTGAACACGTGACCCAGACACAGGGCGGTGAACACGTGACCCAGACACAGGGCGGTGAACACGTGACCCGGAGACAAGGCGGTGAACACGTGACCCGGAGACACAGCGGTGAACACGTGACCCAGACACACGGCGCTGAACATGTGACCCAGACACACGGCGCTGAACCTTGACTCCGGCATGTATCTGGGGAATGACGGTTTTATCCATGCTCGTGACTTCAGGGTGAGTCTGATGCCGGAACTCAGGGAACTGCCGTATCTCATGCTCCGCAGGAGCTGAGGACGCAGAGGCCAAGGCCTGCTCCCATCTTGCCAAGCTGTCGACTAGTGCTCTGTCCTCGCCTCAGGGCACAAGTGCCTGCACCTGTTTTCAGCTGCACCAGGGGTCGGGCAACATCAGGGGTCGCAGCTGTTTTCAGCTGTTTTGGCATCCTTCTGTTCACATTCCCTGAACACAGTGATAGTTTGTCAAATGAAGTAAATAAAACATGAAGCCAATCAGTTTGTTTCAAGATGAACATTGATTGATGAGGGATATATCAGTAGAATAGTGGAAATCCCAGTGAGGCGAGTGGGAGCTCAGGGTGGGGGAGTTGTCCCGGGGAGTGGGCAGGATGTGGGCGAGTGGGCAGGGTGTGGTTGAGTGGGCAGGGTGTGGGCGAGTGGGCAGGGTGTGGGTGAGTGGCTGGGTCTGACCGTGTTCTGCATCTTGGGCTGGTGCTGCTGCGTGACGATGTGTGGCTTGTGAAAAGTCATGGAGCTGTTCATGTGACAACTGCGTACAGTTCTCCAACCAAGAGCTCAAGAAGATAGGAGAGTCAGCGAATTCGATCCTTCTGTCCAGTTGCCCAGGTGGCATCGTTTGGAACTATGTGCCAGGAGAGGGAAGTGACCACAGCGGCTTGGGTGTCAGGCCCCCCCCCCCACTGGTGAGGAGCCGGGGAGGGGTCTGCAGAGCAGAAGGGAGCTGTGGCCGGGGCTCTTCCAGGCCGTGAGTGCTCATGGCGGGCCGCACAGCAGGATCCTCCTGCTCAGGCGCCCACCGTGTGCCCTGTTGCCCTCCTAGTGCTCCCCAGGGAGAGACAGCCCCGGCCGACTGGTCCTCAGCACTTAGCAAAGGCTCGGTCACTGTTCACGGACACGCGGACACATGCACAGGGATGATGGACACAGTCTCCTCCCTGCCCTGGGCCACAGTTTCTGTGAGTGATGACTCCTCCCTCCTCATCCTCTGATTCAGAAAGAAGCCCTCTCTGTTTCAGAGTGCAGAGATTCGTCTTGGGGGTCAGCTTGGCAATGAAGAACTGTCTTCAGGTGTTCCTATGAGAAATTAACTAATTAAGACAAGCTTTTGTGCAAAAAAAAAAAAAAAAAAAAAAGTTCACAGACTTTTGTTCCTGATCATTTACTACTGAGGAGGTGTGATCTCACCAGAAGAGGAGGGCATATAGTCTAGCAGATAAAAAGTAACCATTTTGTAAATGGGTGATAGACCCCTCCCTTACTGTGGTTTCCCACTTTTATTACATCTACCTTTGAATGTGCTTTTATCACAAGACTCTAACAGCTTTTTGTCTCTGGCCAGGGGGTAACATACAATGCCCACCAGGATGGAGTGAAGGGCATTGCAGGAGCAGCAAAACTGCAAAAGAAAATCAACAAACCACAATCCAGAACTTCAGAGACTCTATATCAACCACCTAGAACTAGGCCAGCTTAGTCTCTCCCCATCTTGAAGCTCAGGGAAATTTGCGGAAGAGGGGGCGGTAAGAGTGTAAGAGCAAAAGGATGGGAGGAGCAATGATATGTAAGATACTCCATACTAGTTAGGGCTGAAGCAATCATAATTGGACTTTGCATGCCCTGAGCATTGTCCAACACACTGTTGACCTCACAAAGTCTAGCATCTGCTAAAGGCACCAAGATCCTTGGAGGCAAAGGATTGGCAGCCACAGCAGTGTTCCTATACCTAAGGGGAACACGAGAAAGGGTTCAGGGAAAGGCCACTGGGTTCTTGTAAGTCATCAGAGAGGAGGGCCCAGAGGAAAATCAGACATGCACAAGAAAGGACTCTCTGTGAATTGGGGTGGGAGGCACTGGGGGATGGGGAGGGAGAGGGGTGGGGAGGGGGAGCAGGGGGTAGGGGGGAGGGGGAGAGAGGGAGGGAACTGGTGTACCTCATAAGTTTGTATGAGCTGAAATAAAAAAAAAAGAACATTAAGAATGTAAAAAAAAAAAGAAATAATGATATCTGACTTTCTAAAACATTAAGCCATGTATTCAAATATCCCTTTAAACCTTAAGTGAGATTAAAATGGTAACACTTGTGCAAATTATAGTAAAACTCCAAGGAAGGGAGAAGTAAAAAGGAATCTTAAAATCAGCAAGTTTGGGAAACTTTATATTACTTTCTAAGAAGCAATAATTGTAGTGATAATTGACATGTTAAAAAATTTAAAACTAAGAAGAAAACCTTTAAAATTAAAAGCTGAAAGCTGGAGAATATCTTTAAAGAACTGAAAGCAAATTATAGTCATTAGATTTATATGACTATAGGCAATGTCCTTCAAACATGAGGGTGAAATGAATATATTCTCAGGCAAGGAAAAAAAAATAAAATATTCCTATTAAACTCATACTAGCTAGGGAGTGTTCCAGGCTCTAAGATACTGTAGAAAAGAAAAGTAAAAGAAATTAAATTAGCAATCTGGGCTGCTTTGTCTTGAGGTAATCATCAATTATTAATGGGTATAGAATTAGAATTCAAAAAAGCAAGTTAGGTCCTAAGGCTTAGGGAACCTCGCAGAAGAGAGGGCAGTGAGATTGTAAGAATCTAAAGATGGGAAGGTTCACCATAGGACAAAACATTCCTTTCAAGGCAGAATGCTGCATCCAGGAATTCACTGCATTGAGAATTATCCTTACCAGACCTGCGTAATGATTGACAATACTAACATGTCCCCATAGACTATCAAGGAACTCAAGAGAGATAAGAACATGCAGTGGAAACCTTAGGGACTAAAACTGGATAAGTGAAAGGAAATGCCCCTATCCATGGAGTGGCCTGAAGACAGACAACTTGGTATACTTAAAGAGACCTGAACCCCCACAAGAGTAGACAAACTAAAGAGAACCCTGGGGTCCTTAGAAGCAGACAGGAAGGGGAGGAGGGAGTGGAATGGATTGATGAAGAGAAGGAAGAGAAATGGGAGGGAGGCTGGAGGGAAACAGGGATAAGTACTGAATATACTTGTAAAACTAGAAAAATAAAACAATAGCACTAAAAAGGTAAGAAGAGGCCATGAAAGGCCTTGGAAGATGAGCAGTTACTGGACATTTCATAACACAGGAAAGATGAAAATTGAAACTGAAAAAAATTGGAACTCGGTGACTTTGTGTTTATGAGACCTCAGAACTGAAGGATTGTGTTCAAGGAATAAAGGTGAACAGGTTTTGCAAAGACAGAAACCCAACTCAAGTTAGATATATTGATTAAATTGAAGGAACTTACTCCTAATGCTGCCTTCCTAAAGCTGAAGAAAATTCTCTATAACTAAGACATGTCATTTGTCATTTGTCATTTAACAAGTCATTTGTAGATGTTTTGTAGGTACTGTTCAGGATTTGAACAAATGTTAGCAGAATACCACAAAACCAGACAAATAAACATAAGACAGTGAAAGAAAGAAAGAGAGAGAGGAAGGAAGGAAGGAAGGAAGGAAGGAAGGAAGGAAGGAAGGAAGGAAGGAAGGAAGGAAGGAAGGAAGGAAGGAAGGAAGGAAGGAAGGAAGGAAGGAAGGAAGGAAGGAAGGGAAAGAAGAAAGAAAGAAAGAAAGAAAGAAAGAAAGAAAGAAAGAAAGAAAGAAAGAAAGAAAGAAAGAAAGAAAGAAAGAAAAAAAGAAAGAAAAGAAAGAAAAGAAAGAAAAATTGGTAATAGAAAGACAAAGATTTAGTTGTTTGAGGTGTTGAGTACAGATCCCAAAATAAGTGTAATTAATGTACTCAAGAAAATATGTATTCAAGAAAAATGTTGAACAAATGGAAAATCAGCAACTTTCCTATGCTTCAATGGAGAATTGTATACATTGGGTAAAATATTACACCCAAACTTGGAAATTCTGATAGAATCACAACCAAGACCAGGTTGCCTAAAGCTGATGACTCTGGAGTCAGTAACTGCTATGAACACTTAGTCATTTTTATAGATTGCCATATCCTGAGTATGAACTATTTTGAGAGTTTAAAATGAGACTCACTCTAAGGGAAGATATCATCTCTTCTTTGATTTCCCCTCAAATCCCACAGGTTCATTCTTTGAAGATAAGAGAAAAAAGAAAAACATACCACCTCATATTTTTAGCTGGGAATGAGAGGAAAATAGCCATTACACAATATTCCTGGAATGTTCTTTATAGCAAAAACTTGTCTGTCAGTAGATTAGCATGACTTTATCTGACCTGCAAAAACTGACTATCTCCAGAGATTGTTTTCTCAAGCAAAACCTGAGACACAGGAAGTATCACCCCTTAGAACTCACTGTCCAAAGAACAGAGGGACCTATCTGCTCAGATGTTCATATCCATGAGAATCACAATAGCACAAATGTCTCAAATACAAGAATTCTTCCGTGAGTAAGTCCGGAAGTTCAATCAAGGAAATACTGGAACAGAAAGGTAAAAAAGAGATAAAAATAGGAAAAGAAGAAGCCAATCCATTCCATTTGCAAGCAATATCATTCTAGACTTAAAAGATACTATAGACTCCACCAGATAGCACCTAGATCTAATAAACATTTTCAGTAAAGTTACAGAATGAAAAATCAACACAAAAAAATCAGCAGCTTTCATATATACCAACTATGAAGTTGCAAAGAAAGGAATTAGAAAAAAAATCTCATTTGCAATAGCTTTAAAAAATAAAATGCTTAGGAATAAACCTAATCAAAAAAGTAAAAAGTCTGTGCAATGAAAACTTCATGATACTGAAAAAGGAAACCAAAAAGATACTATATGATGGAAAGACTTTCCATATTCCTGGCCTGGCAGAATTAATATTGTGAAAATTGCTACTTTATCAAAAGTAATCTACAGATAAAATGCAATTCCAATCAAGATATCAATGTCATACTTCACAGAACTTTAAAAACAACACAAGAATTCATATAGCATCCTAAGAACACTAACAGTCAAAGCAATCCTAAGGAGAAATACAGCTAGCATTTCACTATACTTACCTTCAAATTATTCTACATGGATATCGTAATTGTCATGGTTTGAAAATGAGTTGCCCCTATAGGTTTATGTGTTTGAATGCTTACCTGATGCTAAGGTTTGAGAACAGCCTGGCACCTTTAAGAGGTAGTCTAGCTGGAGGAAGGCTTATCACAGAGGGTGAGCCTTGAAGTTTGGTAGCACAACCCTGCTTCCTGGCTCTATTGCTCTGTCTACTGTTGACTGTGGGTGACCCAAACCAGTCTCCTGCTTCTGCCCTCAGCAATGCCTTCTGCTATGTGATTTCCACTATAAATGGACTAGATCCCCTGTGGAACTACAGTCATATAAATACTACCTTTCTCTCTTAGAACTGATTGTGTCAAAGTGTTGTTTCATAGCAGAAAGAAGAGTGACTGCAACAGTGATAAAGACAGCCTGCTACTTGCATAAAAACATCCAAGACCAGCAATGAACAGAGAACCTGGGGGGGGGGGGATGACAAAGCTATGGCCACCTAATTTTTGATAAAGGTGTCAAAGCATGCAACGAAAAAAAATAGCATATTCAACAAACGGTGCTGGCAAAACTGAATATTCACCTGTACAAGAATGAAGTTGCATCCACCTTTCACCCTGTACAAAAATCAACTCAAAGCGAGTCAAAGGGGCTGGAGAGATGGCTCGGGAGTTAAGATTCTGCCTCACAAGAAGATGGGCCTAAGTTTAGATCCCAGGTCCCACGTAAAAAAAAACACAAGGAGGAAACAGTGGAGACCTGTATTTCCGTCCCTGGTGGGCAGAGCCTGGGAAATCCCAAAGCAAAGCAAAAAGAGGTAGACGCGATCCAAGATGATTCCCGAAGTCACCCTTGGACTTACACACAAAGCCCTCTGAGACACACACACACACACACACACACACACACACACACACACACACATACACACACGCAAAATAAATAAAGTTCAAAGTGGATCAAATGTCTTAATATAAAACACAAAATGCTGAAATTGCTAGAGAAAACCACAGGAATATAAATGAAGACACAACTATGGGAAAGAACTTTTTTTATTTAGTAGTCACTTTAATAGAAAATGTGATCAACAATTCAATCATGAGAGTTCAAAAAGCCATAGAAACCAATTCATTTCAATTTTATTACACGTTTTAAAATCTTGGACCAGTTTTAAAAAGAAAGTATATGCTAATCAGCCTAGAATTAACTTTTATTCAGCAAAACTAAACATCAATGACAAAAGGGAAGATTTGCGAATCCAAGCCACAAACAGAAAACTAGTAATCACAGTAAGGGGCAGAGCCAAAGCCCAAGTGATCCTGGTTAAGTTTGAAAAGAATCTTGCCTTCTACGACAGGGCAGAGGAGAAATGTAAAAACAATTCTGCTTCTGGAAATTTGCATAGAAATAGAAAATGCCAGAACCTTTGCCACAAGTGATATTGCACAACCTCAACATGTTACACTCACCCAAGAATCAACTGAGTAACTGGAGTCACGGTAGGACTTGAATATTCAATTTCCAGCTATATGACTCATACAACACGTAGACTTCAAGTGCAGAAACCAGTTGTGGGTGAGTGGAATTAAAACAAAACAGATATTTCTATGGGAAGAGCATGCTAAAGTATAAGGGACTTTTCCCAGGTCACAGTGATCTCAGCCTTTCAAACTTTTTCCACCTGTCAGTTCTCTAGCCACTGCACATTGGCAGAAGAGGAGGAGGAGGAGGAGGAGGAGGAGGAGGAGGAGGAGGAGGAGAGGAGGAAGAGGAGGAGGAGGAGGAGGAGGAGGAGGAGAGGAGGAGGAGGAGAAGAAGGGGAGGAGAAGGGGAGGAGAAGGGGAGGAGAAGGGCAGGGAGGGGAGGGGGAGGGATGATGGGGAGGAGAGGGGAGAGGGACGGGAAAAGGAAAGGAAAGGAAAGGAAAGGAAAGGAAAGGAAAGGAAAGGAAAGGAAAGGAAAGGAAAGGAAAGGAAAGGAAAGGAAAGGAAAGGAAAGGAAAGGAAAGGAAAGATTTCAAGATAAAGCTTTGTTCTCTTCCCCAGCATCACATAGCCACACAACTACAGGACCATTTTTTTTCCAATGCTGGGGATTGAGTCTATGGACCTAAACATATTAGGCAAGCACTCTATCTATAGCCCCACATCCTGTAAGACTTTTTCTATTAAGTCCAATCATTATATTAAATGGTATGGAGGCAGCTATTTCCTGAATGATTCCCAAATCCTCCACATTAGCCATTTACCACAATCACTCTCTCCTCCATGTAAGCCTCCTGAGCCCTGGGTTCAGAGGGAAAGGCCCTTTCTACTGTCTTCGGCGCCCTCTGCTGAGACCAGAGAGACAGTGCATTGCACAGAATTGGAAAAAACACAATTGCTTACAAAAAAATGTTTAAGTGTTGCACACGTGGATATAGTGAATTTATGATATTTTGTCACCTAAATCCTCAATCTCATCTACCCTCCTTTCCCCCTTCCAACACTTCCATCTCCCCTGCCAGACTTCCTCCTATTTTCAAGTCTTTTCATTTGTGTGGCCCACTATGTTTAATCTGTTCCTTCTTTGATGACATAAACTTGACATGATTCATGCTCCAGCAAGTATCAAATATTAGTAGGTATATCATTGAGAAAAACATCTTCCTTTTCTTACCTATTTGCAGTACTCATCATCAGTCTCTCAAAGAGGCATGGAGCTTCTTCAGATCTTTCCCCTTCCATGGTGAGATGTTGGTAGGACTGTTCCCATGCATTTCTTGTGAAATTTTACATATCTTCCATGAAATCATAAATATAACAGCCCTGTCATGTCGAGGACATAATGTCGTGTCCACCACTGTCCCAATCAGGCTCTTATAATCTTACTGTTCCCTTTTCCACAAGGTTCCCTAAGCCTTGGGGTGGGGGTGAGGGGTGGCTTAGATATCCTTTTAGTGCCAAGCAGTACACAGTCACTCATTTTCTGCATTTTGGCCAGTTGTGTTTTTCTGTAGTAAACACCTTCTGTTGCAGAAGGGGGCTTCAAGGTTGAGTGCTCACTGCCCCCTCCGATCTATGGATATAATAATAGGTGTTTACAAAATGAGAAATGGAGTTGATCTCTTGCCAAACCTGCTTTTCTTGGCACTGCCATTTTCTCAAAGGAATCTCTAGAGAAATCATGCTTTACTTTTAATGAGCAACATCACTTTGCATTCTTGAATCTTCCTCTGAGGATACCAGAAGCAGTGGGCTGTCACACTTTTTTAAGATGAATTCAGGGCTCTCGAAGCCCACGTTCCCCCTCCCCCCATCTACTGCTCAATGTCAGATGATTTGACAATTTTCTTAGTCTGTTTCTTCTACTTAGGCATTACTAGTGGAGAAATGGAATTTTCAAATGGAAAAACGAAAAAGAAATGCAAACATGCGGCCTCACAAGTGAGACCTGTTTAGTGATTTCTTATCATCTGTCCCATCTACACTGCAAAGACACAAGAATAAACCACCTGGTCTTGTTCCTAATTTTTATTTATGGGTTCATAGAAAATACGCCAGATCAATGTGTTTTAATCTTCATTTTCCTCCTCTTCTTCATTCTAATTAATCTAGAAGTAACACAATTTATAACTGTTTTGCTGTTAACTGCTATGTACCAATCACGTAGAGTATACCTTTTTAAATATTTTTGATGACATATTTCAAATACTTTTCACAGACATGTTGGAAGCTGAAGTAGCATCTCTCTCGTTTCTTTCAATGATCACAGCACCTCCACCAAGATTGCCAGAGGTTACATTCACTTTGGTTCAATCTTGAGGAAGTGCTCAAAATTGGCAGTATCTTTGATCAAATCTTCTCCAGGATGGATCAGTCAGGGGTCAACTTTGGAACCTGCTTCCTTTTTTTTTTTTTTTTTGACTTACTTTGCCACAAGCTTCATCACGGGTGCCATGGCTGCAGTGGAGGCAGAAAGCTAAGAACTTTCTGAGCAGAATTCCAGTAGCATAGGAAAGAACCCGGAGAGTCAGCAAATGAGACTACATGAAATTTAAAAGTCTCTATGCAGCAAAAGAAATTATCAGTAGAGCAAATAGTCTGTAAAATGGGAGAAAATCTTCACCAACTATACTTCAGACAGAAAACTAATATCCAACCACACAAAGAACTACAAAAGTTAAATACAAAAAGCAAACCTGTCAATCAACAGATGGGCTAAGGAAATGAACAGATGGCTCTTAAAAGAAGAAACACAAGTGGCAAATAAATATTTTTAAAATTGTTCAAAGGAGCAGTTAAGTAGTTCAGTGGATCAATGAACTTGGCACACAAGGCTGACAACTTGATTCCTTCCTTGTCACCCACCCACAACAAGAAAGGAAAGAACTGACTCAAAAGTTGACCTCTGTTTGCCTCAGGTAAAACATGAAGCAAGTAAGCAAGTAAGCAAGCAAGTGTGTACACACACATACACACACACACACACACAAACACACACACACACAAGCACACAATAATAATAAAAAAATAATTTGGGCCAGTAAGATTGCTCAGCAAGTAAAGGTGCTTGCCACACAAGCCTGAAAACCTTGGTTCAATCTCCAGAACCCACAAAGTGGAGGCAGAGAACCAACTCCCAAAAGCTGCACTCTGATTTTTATGTGTGCACTATGGCATGCATGTGTCTGCACTCACACACACATGCACACACTAAATTAACTAATTAATTGATTGGTTTTTAGAATGTGCCAATAAAAAATACAAATTAAAACTAGTTTGAGATATCACTTCACAACAGTCAGAATGGTTCTCCTCAGGAAAACTAACAACAAATGCTGGTGAAGATGTAGGGGAAAAAGACCTCTTATTCATTCCTGGTGGGAAAGCAAACAAACACAGACACATGGAAATTAGTATGAAGGTGTCATAGTTAGATGCAGGTGTCCACTTGACAGCTGAGGGTTGGAGCTCTGAACACATTTGTGGTTGAGTTAAGTCCCAAGCAAGCTTTCAGGAGATTGTCTGATTATGCCCATGGTGCATTCGGCTAGTCCCTGGGCAGGTGGAGAAGATGGAGTGAAGTGAATAAGGAAATTGGCATCCTTCTGTATACTTCATCAGACATGTTGACCTGGCAAGTAAGGATTGAAAGACCCCTGTCTTTCAGTCAGGAACGAGGCCACCGAGAGAAAGACCAAGACCCTTCTCGCTGCAATAGCATGAGGTTTTATTTAACGACGTGCCGGGTGGCTCCAGCAACCTCTCACGCAGGAGAGACTGAAGCGGCCCCGAGCAGCTCGGGCAAGGGGTTTTTAAGGGGTCTTGGGGTAGGGGGGGTTGCTTAGCTGAGGAATTTTCTATGACCTTTACAGTCATTGGTCAGCAAGAGCTCGGGTGGAGTTGGTTCTTGGTGATCGTTCCAGTCCACCTGCTTAACCGCAGGCTGTTCATTCTGGGTGACATTCATTGATGGAATTCCCCTTTGTGCAAACTTGCTTTTCCAGAAATGAAGGGCTGGAGGTCTTAAGGGGTGGGGAAATACCTGTAAAAAGCTCAAGGCTGTACATAGTTTTAAGCAATGACTAACAATGGATGCTTGGATGGCTATAAACAATGGATGCCTGAATGACTACAAGCAAGGGCTATACTGTGGGCCTGAACCGGCCTGCTTTGTGAATTTTAGGGCGAGGGTCTCAGGGTCCAACAAGGATCATCCCTTTCTCAGTGGTCTTGTTCCTTCAGCCCCTGGTGTTGGTGTGAGCTCTCCTGCCAAACTGGATTGAGAACTATCATAAAAGAGGATAAGATCTCTTTATTTAGTTGTAAGCTGCTTGGTCATGAGTTTATCAGCCACAATGCAGAGTAATTATGACAAAGGGTTTCTTCAAAAATAAAAAAATAGAGCCTTTGCTGCAAGCAGTCTGCAGCTCTCAGCTTCCAAGATGTCTGTGGTCACTTAGCCTCCTCTAGCCAGCCATGCCGCCTCTGCTTTGAGAGACCTCCCCTCTGGAACTGTAAGCTGAATAAACCTCCCTTTCTCCCTTAAGTTGATTGACTTTGGGTGCTCTCTCACAGCAATAGTTAAGAGTAACCATCACAGAAATTGGTACCGGGAGTGGAGTATTGCTGTGAGATAAGAACAGCTGGTACCATGAAGTGAAGTTGTTTGTGAGGCTGAGAAAAGTTGGTATCCAGAACCATGGCCACTGCTGTGATGTGGCTAGTGTGCCTTTGGAACTGTTTGTTGGGAGAAATGTGGAGAATTTTGGGACTTTGTGCTGGGAAAGTCTTAGCGTCTTGGAGATTGGGCCAAAGGGACCTTTCTTGTGAGAGCTGAGAGGAGAGCAATGCTGTGAGAGACGTAGACAGTGGGAGCCCAGCTTGTGATGGTACAGAGGGGAACAGAGACTGTGTTTGCAACTGGATCAGTGACACATGGAGCCATGTGTTGGCCTAGAGTTTAGTGAAGTTTTGCCCTCGTCCTGAAAGTTTGCCTGAAATTAAGCTGCAGTGCTTGGCGGAGGAAATTTCAAAGCAATGTAGTCTTGACAATGTGATATGGCTACTTTTTAGTTGTCTTCAGAGTTGTGAAAAAGAGCAAAGAATCAGGCAGGAAGAAGCAAAAACTGTAAGATCCAATGATGAAAAATACAATGCTAAACTTAGAGTCAAACCAGGAAGAAGCAGAGAACAAAATGGCTGTTGAAGAGATTAGCTGCATGTGTAAATCAAAGCCTGCTCTCAGTTTGGATAATAGGAGAGGCCCTAGCTTGAGGGCAGGATCCTCAAGGAAGGCTCCCACTCATAAGAATGCAAATCCTTTCAGAAGATTGGAGCTAAAGGGTGGAGTTCCAAAGCAAGAGTTGGTTTCTTTTACAAAGCTCACACCAAGCCCTGCAGTATAGACAGAATTGTAGGGATGCATTTGAGGATCAGTGATGCAAGAGGGAGGAGATCATGGAGTCCTCCTCCAAAATTTCAAAAATTGGCAGAATCCAGGCATCATGAGGCAAGAAGCCTGCAGTTTAGAGGCCCAAGAAGGTCAGTTTGTGCTGTGGAGTTAAAGCCTGGTTTGCCATTGAGAAGTAAAGATGTTAGAGATTCCAGACACAATGTGGGACACTTGCCGAGGAGAGCTGTATACCCTGGGAGGAGTCAGCCCAAAAAAGTGATGTGTACTATGGGCAGCTGCATTGGAGGGGTGGAACCAAAGCCCTTTGGAACTGAGATGATTTCAACAAGAGGCTCACCTGTTGGACTTGGAGTTACAAGATTTGGAGTTTGTCCTGCTAGTTTTCGGTCTTGTTATGGACCGATCTTTCCTGGATATGCCCCATTCCTTCCTTTTGGAATGGGAATGTTTATTCTGTGCCATTGTTTGTTAGAAGTATGTAACTTGTATTTTGATTTTACAGGAGGCTTTGGACTTTGAACTTTTGGACTGTTGGAACTACCATTGTAGTCTATGAAGACTTTTAAAGTTGGACTGAATATGGTTTGCATAATGAGATGGCAATGAGCCTGTGGGGCCAGGGGTGGAATGTCATGGTTTGAAATGTGTCCCCCACCTTCTCATGTGTTTGGCAAGGTCATGGCACCTTGAGAGGTGGAGCCTTGCTGGAGGAAGGCAGTCACAAGGGGTGGGTCTTTAGGTGGATTAGTCCCACCCTACCTCCAGGAGAAGTCAGCCTTTGCTGCAAGCAGTCTGCAGCTCTTAGCTTCCAAGATGTTTGTGGTCACTTAGCCTTCTCCAGCCAGCCATGCTGCCCCTGCTTTGAGAGACCTCCCCTCTGGAACTGTAAGCTGAATAAACCTCCCTTTCTCCCTTTAAAAAAAAAAAAACTGTCACATGATCAAGCTAGAGCACTTCTGGACATATGCTCAAATGACTATGTCCTATTATAGAAATAATTCTACATTCGTGTTTATTACTGCTCTATTTACAATAGCATGAAAATGGAATCAGCCTAGGTAATATTTTAAAATTTTTAAATCCACTGATGAACAGATAATGATAATAACACACAAGGGAATTTTACCCGCCATAAAGAAAAATGAACTTTTCAGAATAATTGGTGAATGTGAAAAGTCTTACATTAAGCAAGGTAGCTCAGATTCAGAAACACCAGTGGTGCATATTCTTTCTCATATGTGGATCATAGATTATCATATATACATATTTAGATATAAATGTTTGTAAATGTATATAAAGTTCAGAAAAGTAGATAAAAAGAGGATAAAAAGATAATGAAAAAAGAGCAAAAGGACTCATGATAGAAGAGAGGAAAGTAGAGTGGGGAAAGTTATCAGGAGGCAGGGAGACAAGACAGTGGGAAGATAGAGGGAAAAGAATCTATTAAAACATTTGTTTGAAAATGCCATGATGAGGGGCTGGAGAGGTGGCTCAGGGGTTAAGCCTCTGCCTTGCAGGCAGAAGGTCCTGAGTTCGGATCCCAGATCCCACGTATAGACACCAGGTGGAAGCGGGGGCGGCCTGCGCTTCTGGTCCTGGTAGGGCAGAGCCTGTGAATCCCCGGGCTGAAGGAGGTGGAGGCGGCCATGGTGGTTCCCGATTCGTCTGTGGTTCTACACACACACACACACACACACACACACATACACACACACACACAGACACAGACACACACACGCGCGCACATACACACACACATGCGCACAGTTGAATAAATAATAATAATTAAAAAAATTTTAAAAAAAGAAAATGCCATGATGAGATCTATTATTTTGTATGCTTATTTTTAAAAGCAGCAAAAGAAGAAAATGCTGGAACAAAATGGCTCTAAAACTCCATTTCTGCAGAAAAGCAGTTGGAAACTAGCAACACTGTTAGAATCAACTTTATCAGAAATAGGAAATCTAATGAAACATTTATACCAACTAGACAAACCAAGAGAGATTGAACAGCAGAATTTCAGCAGAACTTTGTTACTTCTTATCTTATCATCTGCTTGCCCCATGTCCACCTCTGTGGTAACCTTGAACAAAACCACCCACAGTCCCTGAACATGTTCCTAGTGCCAGAAGGAGCAGAACAGACTTCATTTCTTCAAGATCTGTGCTTACTGATTTTTATCACTCTGGAGTCTCCCTGAAGGACCAGCTTAAAGGCCTATGGCATTTATTTCACCTAAATCAGAATTAACCCCCCCAGGATGAATTGTCGACTTCAGGATTATTTGTTCAAAATATGTAAAAGCAAATATATATATTCACTAATGCCTAGGGTATGAACCCACCATTAGTTTGAAAATAAAAAAAAAAAAGCCTGTCTGCATAAACTGGAAGAATAATGTGCTTTGAAGAATAAGGACTTTGTAAAGCTCCTGTTTATTTCTGGAACTCCACAAGACCACACCACATTCACAATGATCTGAGAACATTTTCAAAAGTGGGCTAAGAGGACCCTAAGCTCTCCCTTCAGGCTAACAACTAGGGGCTGAGTCTGCAGAAGTGAATGCCAAGGAAAAGTCATAAATTGCCTAGCTGAGTCTTTAAGATGTGCCTCCAGCATAAACACAGAGTCCATCTGAAAAGAGTGGGGATTTTCTTTTATTTGGGCTAGGTTTGGTTTGTGAAGGCAGTGAGAATTAAATGCTTAGCTTTATGGTCCTAAGAGGAAGACTTTTCCCCGACCCACTGCCTTCTAAGTGACCACTCTCACATAGGCAAGCTGCTGGCTAAACAATACCTAAGACGCATAGACAAAGAGAGTGCTGCCATCCCCCCTCCCCCCTCCAGTTTCCCATTGTTCTCTCTCCTGGTTCTCTGTTCTGGGATCCTTTGCCCATGGCTTCTCCTTCCTGTTTTCCCTGCCCCATTCCAAGTTATCTCTTCCATTCCAAGTTATCTCTTCCGTTCCAATGCTCTCCCACCAGGGCCCTAACTGTAGTGAACTTGTATTAATTAATTGATTAATTATTAATTAATCTGTGTGTATGTGTGTGTGTGTATCCCTGTAGAAGCCCTAGGATGACTTCGAGAATCATTGTGGATTGCTCTACCTCCTTCTGACTTTGTTCTGGGGTTTTCTATGCTATGTCTTCCAGAACTAGAAGCACAAGTCAATACTATTTCCACTGGGCATTTTTATGTTGAATCTGGGATTTGGACTCAGGTCCTTCCACTTTCAAGGCAACTCTCCAGCGCCAGTGAATGTGTATTTCTTAAAACTCTCCCTCATATCTGTTTCTTTTTATTCACAGACCCTCACAAACTTCTCATATTTTACATACTCTGCATATTTCACATATTTCCTAACAGTTTGCTTTCAAGTACTTAAGAAAAAAATTTTCTCAATTTAGTAACTGAGTTCTAAGATCATGGAAAACACATTAAAGTGGTCACAGATTAAAAAAATACAGGTTTTTGGGCTGGAAGAGGTGGTTTTTCTTTTAGTAAAATATGTTACAAGGCATTAAGAAATGAGGAAGTCTAACCAATACTCAGGGGGAAATTAATTTATATAAACATTCTTGAGAATACACATACATTGGACTTATTAGGCAAAATATGCTCAAAGACGTGAAGAAAAACATGAGAAAGAATAAAGGAAACCATAGAAATAATGTCTCACTGAAAAAAGAAATTCAGCAGAGATAGAAACTGAGAAAGAAGGAGGAAGAGGAACAAAAAAAATTAATTCTGGAGTTGAAAAGTTCAATAACTAAATGAGAGTATCATTAAAAGGGCTATACAGCATATCTGAGCAGACAAAAAAAAGAGCAATAGTGAACATGAAGAAGGAACAAATGAAATTATGCACTCTGAGTAACAGAAAGCACAAAGGAGAAAGAAAAATGAACAAATCCTAAGTAACCCACAGGACACCATCGAACAAACAAACACATATGGAGTAGAGAGAAACAGCTTGTACTTCCAACTATTTGAGAGACTGCTACAAGATAAAAAGACAGATAAGATGATATATATTATCTATATAATATATTTAGATATAGAAGATAGATAGATGATAGATAGATAGATAGATAGATAGATAGATAGATAGATAGATGATGATGCATAGATCCATCCCATATCATTTAGAAAACTGGAAATATGATAACATTTTAAACTTGAAAAACTACAAGGCATTCTTGGAAAAATTAAAGAAGTGAGAGGGTAAGCCATGTTAATAAGCTGAAGACTCAATATTATAAACATATTAATTCTCACCACATTGGTCTGTAGATTCAATACAAACTTGATCAATATCCAGATATCTCTCTTTATATGTATGGATGCATTTGTGTATACATTCATATAATTTAAAGCTTAAAAAAAATTTCGGTAGCAGGGCTGACAATAAAACTCAGTGGAGTAGTCCTTGTCTAGGCATTCATGGCTCCCTAGGTTCAGTCCATAGCTCTGAAAAAAAAAATGTATGGAAAGGCAAAAGATCAAGAATAACCAAGATAATCGTGAAAAGTAATAATAAAGCTAACCCGTATTAGCAAATATTAAGTCATATTACAAAGCTATATTAATAGTGGCAGGATTCAGGGATATTAGTGACTCTAAATGAACACAAAGGAAGTCCTAAAATGGACCCATGAATGCATGTATGTATAATATATATACATCATCATAATTTGTTGCAAAAGTACCATGGTAGTATGATAGGAAAAGAATAGTCCTCTTGAGGACTGGTAGCATACAAGAAAAAATGGAGTCCCGATCTTTCACAAAAATAAATTGCAAGTGAGTTCTAAATCTAGATATGAAAGACAAAACAGCCCCTTTTTTGCACCCCAACCCGCTCCGCCGGTCGGGACGCGCGCACGGGGTCCAGCCGGGCCTCAACCCCGCGCCCTAGCTGGTGAGTCCCCGCCCCCCGCGCACCGCCCACCAGGACCCCAGGTCGGCCCACGGGGACCCGGCTCCGACTCCCACCATCCAGCCGGAGCTGCGAGCGCGGGGCCGAGGGACGAGGAGGACCTCCCCCTGCGCCCGGACCCCGCCCCAGCTGCCCTCGGGTTAAATAGCTCCACGCCGTCGTCCCCATCCCCCCTTTGCACCCCACCCCGTTCCACCAGTCGGGACGCGCGCGCGGTCCAGCCGGGCCTCACCCCACGACCTAGGTAAGTCTCCGCCAGCGCCTGCCCACCAGGACCCCAGGCCAAATAATTCAGTTTAGTGAATTATTTAGTTTAGACTCCAACAAGAACAAACCCACGGAAAAAGGCCAAGAAAGCACCACCCAGGATAAAGACTTTCAAAATATGATCATTACCATGTTCAATACTATGAAAGAAGAAATCAGGGAGGAATTACATAATCGAATCAATCGCTTTGAAGAGGAACACAACAGACATCTGGAGGAGTTGAGAAAAACAGTGCAAGAAACAAAAAGTGGCATAGAGCAGTTAAAACAAACTCAAGCAGAGTTTAAAACTGAGCTAAAAGACAAGTTATCTTCAACCCAGAATGCCACAGAGAGTCTTATCAACAGAACTAACGAAGCAGAAAACAGAATTTCAGACCTTGAAGATAAAGTGGGAGTACTAACCCGCCCAATGGAAGAGGTTGTTAAAGCCAAAAAGATACTTCAGAGAAATATCCAAGAGATATGGGACACCCTGAAAAAGCCTAACATGCGTATTCATGGAATACCAGAGCAAGAATCTCAAAATACCACCCCTGAGGAAACTTTTCAAACGATCATCAAGGAAAACTTTCCTCATCTAAAAAAAGAGAGGCCCATCCATACACAAGAGGCATTCCGCACCCCAAACAGATACGACCAAAACAGAAGCACGCCGCGGCAAATAATAGTTAAAACACTCCACATTCAAGATAAAGAACTGGTGCTGAGAGCTTCAAGGGAGAAAAAACAAGTCACTTTTAAAGGTAAACCTATTAAAAAAAAAAATGACTTCTCAGTCAAAACAGTAAAAGCAAGAAGAGCTTGGACAGACATACTTCAAGTATTGAATGAGCAAAAATGTCAACCCAGGCTGATTTACACTGCAAAACTATCAGTCATGACCGAGGGAGAAAGAAAAATTTTCCAGCACAAAGACAACTTTAAGGGATACATGTCCACCAAACCAGGCCTTCAAAAAATGCTAGAAATGATACTCAAACGTGAAGAAAAAAACAGGCATATCCAGGAGAACAGAAGGCAAGTATAATATCATTAAAAACGAAGCAATATACTTATAAAAGCTACTAAACATAATAAATGTCTGGAACTAACAATAGTTTCTCCATTATAACACTAAATGTTAATGGAATTAATTCACCAATCAAGAGACACAGATTACAAACTTGGATTAAAAATCACATTCCATCAATCTGCTGCCTGCAGGAAACCCATCTCACCACAAAAGATAGGCCCGCTCTAAAAATAAAAGGCTGGTCAACAATTCTACAAGCAAATGGAAGCAGAAAACAGGCAGGGGTAGCCATTATGCTATCAGACAAAGTGGATTTCAAACCAAAGAAAATTATAAGAGACACGGATGGATACTACATTTTAGTCACAGGTACAATTCTCCAGGAAGACTTCACAATCCTTAACATATATGCACCCAATACGGGCCCCTCCACATTCATTAAGAAAACCCTACAGCGTCTAAAGCAAGAAATCAACCCCCAAACGATAATTCTTGGGGACTTCAACACCGCCCTCTCAACATGGGATAGATCAACAGGTCAAAAGCTTAACAGAGATACTTTGGAACTTAATCAAACCCTGAAAGAAATGGACCTTACAGATCTCTATCGAACTTTTCACCCACGCACCAAAGAATGCACATTTTTCTCAGCAGCACACGGAACTTTCTCCAAAATAGATCACATATTGGGCCACAAAATGAATCTACACATATACAAGAAAGTTGAAATTCTAACCTGTGCCCTATCAGACCATCACGGCCTAAGCTGGACATCCACAACACATCAAACAAGAGAAAATACACTAACTCCTGGAAACTTAACACTATGATGCTTAATGAGACATGGATTCAGGAAGAAATTAAAAAGGAAATTCAAGATTTCCTGAAAGTAAATGATAACGAAAATACAACTTACCAAAATCTCTGGGACACAATGAAAGCTGTTCTAAGAGGTAAGTTCATAGCTCTTAATGCCTACGTCAAAAAAATGGAAACATCAGAAATAAACAACTTAACAATGCAGCTTAAAGCTTTAGAGAAACTAGAGCAATCTGATCCCAAAAGTAGTAGAAAACAGGAGATTAGCAAAATAAGGGGAGAAATATCTGAAATCGAGACTAAGAAAACAATAGAAAAAATCAACCAGTCAAAAAGCTGGTTCTTTGAAAAAATCAATAAGATTGATACACCCCTAGCTAAACTAACCAAAAGCAAGAGAGAGAAAACCCAAATTAACAAAATTAGAAATGAACATGGAGTTATCACTACTGATACCCAAGAAATCCAGAGAATTATAACATCATATTTCAAAAACTTATACTCTGCGAAGTTTGACAACACAAAAGAGATGGATGAATTTCTAAGTAAACACAACTTACCTAAATTGAATCAGGAAGTTGTGAATTATTTAAATAGTCCTATAACATATAAGGAAATTGAAGAAGTAATCTCGAATCTTCCCACCAAAAAATGTCCTGGACCAGATGGATTCAGCACAGAGTTCTACCAGACATTTAAGGAGTTAATAACACCAATACTCCTTAAACTGTTCCATCAAATAGCAAAGGAAGGAACACTACCAAATTCCTTCTATTAAGCTAATATCGTTTTAATCCCAAAACGTAATAAAGATTCGCTTAAAAAAGAAAACTATAGGCCGATCTCCCTGAGGAACACAGACACAAAGATTCTCAACAAAGTCTTAGCAAATCGGATTCAAAAACATATTAAAAAGATCATTCATGGGGACCAAGTAGGCTTCATCCCCGGCACACAAGGTTGGTTCAACATACGCAAATCAATAAATGTAATTCATCATGTAAACCAGTCCAAAGTCCAAGACCACATGATACTCTCGATAGATGCAGAAAAAGCTTTTGACAAGATCCAACAGCCTTTTATGATCAAAACGCTAGAGACAGTAGGAATGGAAGGAACCTTAATCAATATAAGAAAGGCTATATACAACAAGCCCACAGCAAGGATTATGCTCAATGGGGAACAACTGGAAGCATTCCCACTTCGATCAGGAACTAGACAAGGCTGTCCACTCTCACCACTTCTATTCAATATTGTACTTGAAGTGTTAGCTGAAGCCACAAGACAGGAAAGGGACATAAGAGGGATTCAAATCGGCAAGGAAGAAGTCAAACTATCCCTATTTGCAGATGACATGATCCTATACCTGAGTGATCCCAAAAACTCCACCAGAAAGCTCCTGGAACTAATTGAGAAGTTTAGCAGGGTGGCAGGATACAAAATAAATGTGCAAAAATCAGAGGCCTTCCTATATGCCCAGAATGAAAGAAGTGAAAAAGCCCTGAGAGAAACAATCCCATTTACTCTAGCCCCTAAAAAAATGAAATACCTTGGTATAAACCTAACTAAGGAGGTAAAAGACCTTTACAATGAAAACTTTAAAACCCTAAAGAAAGAAATAGCAGAAGACATCAGAAGGTGGAAAGACCACCCTTGTTCCTGGATTGGCAGAATCAACATCATGAAAATGACCATCCTACCAAAGGCAATATACAGATTCAATGCTATACCAATCAAAATCCCAAAGCAATTCTTCAAAGAAGTTGACCAAACAATCTCAAAGTTCATATGGAGGCACAAAAGACCCAGGATAGCAAAAACAATCCTGAGTAACAAAAACACAGCTGGAGGTATAACCATACCAAACCTTAGTCTATACTACAAATCCATAGTTGTAAAGACAGCCTGGTACTGGCTCCAAAATAGACACACAGATCAATGGATAAGGATTGAAGACCCAGATATAAGCCCACAAAGTTACAGCCATTTGGTCTTTGACAAAGGGGCCCAAAGAATCCAATGGAAAAGAACAGCATCTTCAACAAATGGTGCTGGCAAAACTGGATCTCCACATGCAGAAGATTAAAGCTGGACCCGTACTTGTCACCATGTACAAGACTTAATTCCAAATGGATCAAGGACCTTGATATCAGGCCAGAGACTATAAAAACCATAGTTGAAAGGATAGGGAACTCCCTCGAGCTGATTGGGCTAGGCCAACAGTTCCTAAACAGACATCCAATGGCACAGTCACTTCTACCAACTCTCAACAGTTGGGATCTTGTGAAATTAAAGAGCTTCTGTTCAGATAAAGAGATTGTAATGCGAGCTCAAAGGCAATCCACAGAATGGGAGAAAATCTTCACTAACCACATATCTGATAGAGCTCTATTGTCCAGAGTGCACAAAGAACTTAGAAAACTAAACACCAAGGAAACCAATGGCCCAATTAGAAAATGGGCCCTGCAACTTAAAAGAAACTTTACCAGGGATGAAATTAAAATGTTTAACAAATATCTTAAAAAATGCTCCACTTCTTTAGCCATCAGGGAAATGCAAATCAAAACTTCCCTGAGATATCATCTCACCCCAGTCAGGATGGCAAAAATCCACAATACTAACAACAACAAATGCTGGAGAGGATATGGAGAGAGGGGAACTCTCCTACATTGCTGGTGGGAATGCAGGCTCATATAGCCACTCTGGAGAGCCGTCTGGAGATTCTTAAAGAAATTAAAGATTGAAATGCCATATGACCCTGGTATTCCACTTTTGGGAATAACCCCCCATACAGCAGAGTTTCACCTCGATAGCACAAGCATGACCATGTTCATAGCAGCACTGTTTACAATAGCAAAGTCATGGAATCAGCCCAAATGTCCTACAGTTGACGAGTGGATAAGGAAACTGTGGTACATCTATACAATGGAGTACTACTCAGCCATCAAAAATGATGAATTACTGGAATTTGCCGGGAAATGGATGTCATTAGAAACAATTATATTAAGTGAAGTATCCCAGACCCAGAAAATTAAGCGCCGTATGTACTCCCTAATAGGTGGCTCCTAGTACCAAACCCACCCAGCCCACCTAGAGACAGTAATTCCAAGGATTATGAACAGGAGGGATGGGGTAGGAGGGCCACACCAGAAAGAAGGAGAGAAGGGACCATGTTACAGCAGGGAAAATAGGCCTCCACCAGGACCCAAATAAGTAATGAGACATCTGATTAAGTTCACAGACTTTTGTTCCTGATCATTTACTACTGAGGGGGAGTGATCTCACCAGAAGAGGAGGGCATATAGTCTGGCAGATAAAAAGTAACAATTTTGCAAATGGGTGATAGACCCCTTCCTCACTGTGGTTTCCCACTTTTATTACATCTACCTTTGAATGTGCTTTTATCACAAGACTCTAACAGCTTTTTGTCTCTGGCCAGGGGGTAACATACAATGCCCACCAGGATGGAGTGAAGGGCATTGCAGGAGCAGCAAAACTGCAAAAGAAATCAACAAACCACAATCCAGAACTTCAGAGACTCTATATCAACCACCTAGAACTAGGCCAGCTTAGTCTCTCCCCATCTTGAAGCTCAGGGAAATTTGCGGAAGAGGGGGCGGTAAGAGTGTAAGAGCATAAGGATGGGAGGAGCAATGATATGGAAGATACTCTATACTAGTTAGGGCTGAAGCAATCATAATTGGACTTTGCATGCCCTGCGCATTGTCCAACACACTGCTGACCTCACAAAGTCTAGCATCTGCTAAAGGCACCAAGATCCTTGGAGGCAAAGGATTGGCAGCCACAGCAGTGTTCCTATACCTAAGGGGAACACGGGAAAGGGTTCGGGAAAGGCCACTGGGTCCTTGTACGTCATCGGAGAGGAGGGCCCAGAGGAAAATCTGTCATGCACAAGAAAGGACTCTCTGGGAATTGGGGTGGGAGGCACTGGGGGATGGGGAGGGAGAGGGGTGGGGAGGGGGAGCAGGGGGTACGGGGGGAGGAGGAGGGAGGGAGGGAAGTGGTGTACCTAATAAGTTTGTATGAGCTGAAATAAAAAAAAAAGAATAAAAAAAAAAGAAACAAAAATAGACATACAGCAGTTAAAACAGTCTCAGGCAGAGTTTAAAATTGAACTAAAAGACAAGTTATCTTCAACCCAAAACTCAACAGAGAGTCTTAGCAGCAGAACAAATGAGGCAGAAAACAGAATTTCAGGTCTTGAAGACAAAGTGGGAGAATTAACCAGCTCAATGGAAGAGATTGTTAAAACCAAAAAGATACTTGAGAGGAACATTCAAGAGATATGGGACACCCTGAAGAAGCCTAACATGCGCATTCATGGAATACCAGAACAAGAATCCCAAAATACCACACCGGAGGAAATATTTCAATTCATCATAAATGAAAACTTCCCACAACTAAAGAATGAGAGACCTATCCAAATACAAGAGGCATTTCGCACTCCAAACAGATATGACCAAAATAGAAAATCGCCATGGCAAATAATAGTCAAAACACTCCACATTCAAGACAAAGAAAAGGTGCTGAGAGATTCAAGAGAAAAATGGCAACTCACTTTTAAAGATAAACCTATTAGAATAACAAATGACTACTCAATGGAAACAGTAAAAGCAAGAAGAGCTTGGAGAGACATACTTCAAGTATTAAATGAGCAAAAATGCCAACCCAGACTGATATACCCGGCAAAACTATCTGTCATGATTGAGGGAGAAAGAAAAGTTTTCCAGCACAAAGACAACTTGAAGGGATACATGTCTACCAAACCAGGCCTTCAAAAAATCCTAGAAAAGATACTCAAGCTTGAAGAAAAGAACAAGCGTATCCAGGAGGACAGAAGCGAAGTATAATACCACCAAAACATAAATATCAAACAACATGCTTACAAAGTCTACTAAACATAAAAAATGTCCAGAATTAAAAATAATTTCTCCATTATAACATTAAATGTCAATGGTATTAACTCGCCGATTAAGAGACACAGATTACAAACTTGGATTAAAAACCACAATCCAAAAATCTGTTGCTTTCACAAAAGATAGGCACATCCTAAGAATGAAAAGCTGGTCCAAAATCTTGCAAGCTAATGGAACCAGGAAACAGGCAGGGGTAGCAATTATGCTTTCAGACAAAGTGGACTTCAAACCAAAGAAAATCATAAGAGACACAGATGGATACTACATTTTAGTCACAGGTACAATTCACCAGGAAGACTTCACAATACTGAACATTTATGCACCCAATACGGGCCCCTCCACTTCATTAAGAAAACCCTACAGCGCCTAAAGCAAGAAATCAACCCCCAAACGATAATTCTTGGGGACTTCAACACCGCCCTCTCAACATGGGATAGATCAACAGGTCAAAAGCTTAACAGAGACACTTTGGACCTTAATCAAACCCTGAAAGAAATGGACCTTACAGATCTCTATCGAACTTTTCACCCACGCACCAAAGAATATACATTTTTCTCAGCAGCACACGGAACTTTTTCCAAAATAGATCACATATTGGGCCGCAAAACGAATCTACACATATAGAAAAAAGTTGAAATTCTAACCTGTGCCCTATAAGACCACCACGGCCTATAGCTGGACATCCACAACACATCAAACAAGAGAAAATACACTAACTCCTGGAAACTTAACAATATGATGCTGAATGAGAACTGGATTCAGGAAGAAATTAAAAAGGAAATTCAAGATTTCCTGAATGTGAATGACAATGAAAATACAACTTACCAAAATCTCTGGGACACAATGAAAGCTGTCCTAAGAGGTAAGTTCATAGCTCTCAATGCCTACATCAAAAAAATGGAAACATCAGAAGTAAATAACTTAACGATGAAGCTTAAGGCTTTACAGAAACTTGAGCAATCTGATCCCAAAAGTAGTAGAAGAGAGGAGATTAGCAAAATAAGGGGAGAAATATCTGAAATCGAGATTAAGAAAACGATAGAAAAAATCAACCAGTCAAAAAGCTGGTTCTTTGAAAAAATCAATAAGATAGATACACCCCTAGCTAAATTAACCAAAAGCAGGAGAGAGAAAACCCAAATTAACAAAATTAGAAATGAACATGGAGTAATCACTACTGATACCCAAGAAATCCAGAGAATTATAACATCATATTTCAAAAACTTGTACTCTGTGAAGTTTGACAACACACAAGAGATGGATGAATTTCTAAGTAAACACATCTTACCTAAATTGGATCAGGAAATTGTGAATTACTTAAATGGCCCTATAACATATAAGGAAATTGAAGAAGTAATCACGAATCTTCCCACCAAAAAATGTCCTGGACCAGATGGATTCAGCACAAAATTCTACCAGACATTTAAGGAGTCAATAACACCAATACTCCTTAAACTGTTCCATCAAATAGCAAAGGAAGGAACACTACCAAATTCCTTCTATGAAGCTAATATCGTCTTAACCCCAAAACCTAATAAAGACTCATTTAAAAAAGAAAACTATAGGCCGATCGCTCTGATGAACACAGACGCAAAGATTCTCAACAAAGACTTAGCAAATCAGATTCAAAAACATATTAAAAAGATCATTCACAGGGACCAAGTAGGCTTCATCCCCGGCACACAAGTTTGGTTCAACATATGCAAATCAATAAATGTAATTCATCATGTAAACCAGTCCAAAGTCCAAGACCACATGATACTCTCGATAGACGCAGAAAAAGCCTTTGACAAGATCCAACAGCCTTTTATGATCAAAACGCTAGAGACAGTAGGAATGGAAGGAACCTTTATCAATATAATAAAAGCTGCATAAAACAAGCCAACAGCAAGGATTATGCTCAATGGGGAACAATTGGAAGCATTCCCATTTGTTCAGGAACTAGACAAGGCTGTCCACTCTCACCACTTCTATTCAATATTGTACTTGAAGTCTTAGCTGAAGCCATAAGACAAGAAAGGGACATAAGAGGGATTCAAATCGGCAAGGAAGAAGTCAAGCTATCCCTATTTGCAGATGACATGATCTTATACCTGAGTGATCCCAAAAACTCCACCAGGAAGCTCCTGGAACTAATTGAGAAGTTCAGCAGGGTGGCAGGATACAAAATAAATGTGCAAAACTCAGAGGCCTTCCTATATGCCCAAAATGAAAGAAGTGAAAAAGCCCTGAGAGAAACAATCCCATTTACTATAGCCCCTAAAAAAAATGAAATACCTTGGTATAAACCTAACCAAGGAGGTCAAAGATCTATACAAGGAAAACTTTAAAACCCTGAAGAAAGAAATTGCAGAAGACATCAGAAGGTGGAAAGACCTCCCATGCTCCTGGATTGGCAGAATCAACATTGTAAAAATGACCATCCTACCAAAGGCAATATACAAATTCAATGCTATACCAATTAAAATCCCAAAGCAATTCTTTAAAGAATTGACCAAATAATCTCAAAATTCATATGGAGGCACAAAAGACCCAGGATAGCAAAGACAATCCTGAGTAACAAAAACACTGCTGGAGGTATTACCATACCAAACCTTAGTCTATACTACAAATCCATAGTTATAAAAACAGCCTGGTACTGGCTCCAAAATAGACACACAGATCAATGGATAAGGGTTGAAGACCCAGATATAAGCCCACAAAGTTACAGCCATTTGATCTTTGACAAAGGAGCCCAAAGAATCCAATGGAAAAAGAACAGCATCTTCAACAAATGGTGCTGGCAAAACTGGATCTCCACATGCAGAAGATTAAAGCTGGACCCATACATGTCACCATGTACAAGACTTAATTCCAAATGGATCAAGGACCTTGATATCAGGCCAGAGACTATAAAAACCATAGTTGAAAGGATAGGGAACTCCCTCGAGCTGATTGGGCTAGGCCAACAGTTCCTAAACAGACATCCAATGGCACAGTCACTGCTACCAACTCTCAACAGTTGGGATCTTGTGAAATTAAAGAGCTTCTGTTCAGATAAAGAGATTGTAACGCGAGCTCAAAGGCAACCCACAGAATGGGAGAAAATCTTCACTAACCACATATCTGATAGAGCTCTACTGTCCAGAGTGCACAAAAACTTAGAAAACTAAACACCAAGGAAACCAATGGCCCCATTAAGAAATGGGCCCTGCAACTTAAAAGAAATTTTACCAGGGATGAAATTAAAATGTCTAACAAATATCTTAAAAAATGCTCCACTTCTTTAGCCATCAGGGAAATGCAAATCAAAACCTCCCTGAGATATCATCTCACCCCGGTCAGGATGGCAAAAATCCACAATACAAACAACAACAAGTGCTGGAGAGGATGTGGAGAGAGGAGAACTCTCCTATATTGCTGGTGGGAATGCAGGCTCATACAGCCACTCTGGCGAGCTGTCTGGAGATTCTTAAAGAAATTAAAGATTGAAATGCCATATGACCCTGATATTCCACTTTTGGGAATAACCCCCCATGTAGCAGAGGTTCGCCTCGATAGCACAAGCACGACCATGTTCATAGCAGCACTGTTTACAATAGCAAAGTCATGGAATCAACCCAAATGTCCAACAGTTGACGAATGGATAAGGAAACTGTGATACATTTATACAATGGAGTACTACTCAGCCATCAAAAATGATGAATTACTGGAATTTGCTGGGAAATGGATGTCATTAGAAACAATTATATTAAGTGAAGTATCCCAAACCCAGAAAGTTAAGCACCATATGTACTCCCTAATAGGTGGCTCCTGTACCAAACTCACCCAGCCCACATTGAGACACTCAAGGGTAAACCTATGTAATACAGTAATTGCAAGGATTGTGAGCAGGAGGGATGGGGTTGGAGGGCCACACCAGACACAAGGAGAGAGGGGACCATGTTACAGCAGAGAAAACCGGCCTCCAAGGAATGCAAGTATGTAATGTGACACCTGGTTACGTTCACAGATGTTCATTCCTGATCATGTACAACTGAGGGGGTATGATCTCACCAGAAGGGGAGGGCATATAGTCTGGCAGATGAAAAGTGATCATTTTGCAAATGGGTGACTGATCCCTCCCTCACCGAGGTTTCCTGCTTTTATTACATCTACCCTTGAATGCGCTATTATAACAAGACTCCAGTTTAACAGTTTTTTGTCTCTGACCAGGGGGTGACATACAGTGCCCATCAGGATGGAGTGAAGGGCATTGCAGGAATAGCAAAACCGAAAAAGAAAATCAACGAACCACAATCCAGAACTTCAGAGACTCTATATCATCCACATAGAACTAAGCCAGCCTAATCTCCCCCCATCCTGAAGCTCAGGGACATTTGCGGAAGAGATGGCGGTAAGATTGTAAGAGCAAAAGGATGGGGGGGAGCAATGATTTGAAGAGTCTCCACACTAGTTAGGGCTGAAGCAATCATAATAGGACTTTGCATGCCCTGCGCAATGTCCAACACACTATTGACCTCACAAAGTCTAACATTGGCTAAAGGCACCAAGATCCTTGGAGGCAAGAGATTGACAGCCACAGTAGAGTTCCTATGCTTAAGGGGAACACGAGAAAGGGTTCAGGGAAATGCCACTGGGTCCTTGTACGTCATCGGAAAGGAAGGCCCAGAGGAGAGTTAGGCATACACAATAAAGGACTCTCTGGGAATTGGGGGAGAGGCACTGGGAGATGGGGAGGGAGGGAGGGGGAGGAGGAGGTTCGGCGGGGGGGGGGGGGGGGGGGGGGGGGGGGAAGAGGGGAGGGGGGAGGGAACTGGTCTACCTACTAAGTTTGTATGAGCGGAAATAATAATAAAAAATGTTAAAAAAAAAAAAAAAAGAATGGAGAATCTCTAAAGTTGTTTCAGAAACTGGAACTCAGTAGCCTGGCCGTGGTCAGGACTCAATGCAAGATACTGTATCTGAACATGGAGAAAATACCTCTGTCGTGGTTTGAAGCGTGAGTTGTCCCCCACAGGCTCATGGCTTGAAACTTTAGTTGTTCAGGAAGGTCATGGCATCTTTGGGAGGTGGAGCCTTCCGGGAGGAAGGCACCTCACAGGGTGTGGGCCTTGAGGTTGATAGCCGCACCCAGCTTCAGTTAGTGTGATCGTAAATTTGTAGTTTTGCAGCTCAAAGTCTCCTTGATGAACATAATTTAGGTCGCCTCCACCTTCTGCCGCCAACCATGCCTTTCCCTCCATAATGGACTAGGTTTGGAACCATAAGCTGAATAAATACTTGAGTTTGAGTGCTATCTCACTGTAACAGAGAAGAGCAACTAGTACCATCTCCTTAAAAGTAATATAGACTTAAGAAGAATGGCCTTTCCTATTAGAACAAGTTTTGTTCTGTTTAAAAAAAAAAGTTATTTCTTGGCTGAGCATAATAGCATACACGTGTAAGCACTTGGGAGCCTGAGATAGGATGATAGCAAGTTCAAGTTCCAGGCAAGTCTGGTTTACACAGTGAGAAGCTGTACAAAAATGATAAGAGAGACAGAGAGAAAAAGAGAGAGAGAAAAAAAAACCTGCCTCAAAACAATTACATACATATAGAAAACTCTTTCATTGACACATCATTATGTAAATAAAAATATCAAGTTTAATATTAATAGTTAATGATATAAACACTGCTTAGTCTTCAAGATTCAATAAAATGTTTTACAGGACATTGACATCTGTTCTTCATTGTTCACAAGGAATGTAAAAACAATACACATTGTGGAGAAGGGGACAGGCCAGAAGGTTTCAAAATACTCACATGCAGATTACTGCATTTACTGTAACATTTCCTGAGGAAAAGGATGTATATGAATACTTCAGTCACTGACTGGGAATTTAGGGTCCAGACCAGATTTTACAAACTATATAATTCTCAAGGCCCAAAGTATATCGTATCCTCTCCTGTGTTGTTTTAGAACTCTTCCTAATGGACTAATAATTTTTCAGGACTACAAGAACCAGATTTGTATCTCCAGTTCAGCCACCCATCCTCATTACATTAAGTAAGAATTTAAAATGATGATGAAATGCACAAAAAGACCGTTTATTCAATATGATCATGTTGGGAAGAACTTGTTTAGTCCAATAGTTTCCTCTTCAAATGTTCAGGCGGGAGTGGTAGAATTTAAGTAGCAGGGGAGAGCAGGAGCTATGCATAACTAAGCAGTTCTGCTCTAGATGTAGTTCTGCCCACTGTCCTGCAAACTGGTTAATTGTCAGAGATGTGTGGCATCTACTTTGGGAGACAAATTTCTCCTCCAGCTGTCATCAGTTCTTCTCTGCTCCCAGCATGAGATTCCTGGGTGGGAGGCAGTTTCAAATCTCAAGGTCCATTCCTTCCATAGGCCCCAATCAGAATGATAGGGGAAGGTTAGATGTCATCCCTTATGTTCTGTTTAACTGCCCAGTTGCAATACCATAGTTGTATCACAACCTTTCCTAATTCAATTTATGTGCCATCCCCAGATGCAGTCAACTCCTCTACACACCCTGGATTCTGGTTTACAGCCTCATTTTCTGGAGAGAGGAAACAGAATGAAAGTTTATGCTATTTCTGCATTCATAGAGCCTAAGCCACTGCCTCCCTGATTCTAGCTACAGTTTGAAGAGTCACCCAACCAGGAGAGACCAGTAGAGCCAGAAACTAACATGTTCTAACCATGGAGGTACAAGGAGTTAAAGCCCATGAGAGAGGTCAGATGCATATGAAAGCTGACAGAGGGCTGGAAAGAATATTTGCCTGCCATATGCAAAGTTCTGCTTTGACGTCCAGCACACTCTTTATTTTAATCCTTCCACTCAGACTATTCTTTTTTATTTTATTTTTACTATTACTTATTTTATTCATTTTAAAAACTTATATTAACGATGAGTTTATGTGTTTTCATCATCTACTTCGTACCCTCACCCCATATCCTATCCCACCCCATCCATTCTCCTCTCTAGTCTGCTTCCCTTCCTATCCTCCACATCCCCTTGGATGTGTGATCAACTGGGCCCCATCTAGGATGCCCACAATAGCTGTTGCCCACTCAAACTATTCTTAGAAACCATCATTTCTGTCATTATTGCAGACATCACCTGGGATAATAAATTGGGTTCTGTTGAAAAGTTATATCTAGATGGTAACTCATTTCTTATTTTTATTTGTGTGTGTGTGTGTGTGTGAGAGAGAGAGAGAGAGAGAGAGAGAGAGAGAGAGAAAGAGAGAGAGAGAGAGATGGGAGGCATGCATGTGCCACATTGCATGTTCAGAAGTCAGATGACAACTTTTGGGGGGCTGGTTTTCACCTTCTACCATGTGGGTTCCAGGAGTCAAACTCAGGTCACTAGGTTTTCACAGCAAGCATTTTACTCATTAGGCTATCTCACCAGCCCCTACACTACCAAGGTTTAGTGAAATGAGTTCTATGGTATAAGATAGGACATCACCATTAGTGGCTAAGTGTGTATTCTTCAAAAGTACCAAATACAAATAATGTCTCTATTATGAACATAAGTTCCTGAAAAGAAGTTGCCCTGACTGTGCTAATGGATTGATTATAATTTTAAGGACTGTGCAGAGGATTGGTATGTTCCAGGTTCACAGCCTAATTGCTATTTATCTTGGACAATATTTGCCCCTTGTCCTTCCTCTGTGTTTGTCTTAACATCCTGTGCCTGTCAGATAAAACCTTCTGCAGTGTTTTAATTTAGCAGATCACTTGCTCTCATCAAACAAAAGCTTAAGAAGGTCCTCCGTCCTCTGATAACATCTAAGGTTTATAACCAAGATCTCCCTGCTTTGCTATCTCCCACCTACATGATGTTTCTGTTAATGAAATATATCCCAATTTGTGGTTTTCTTTGTCCTGTGATTATACCTCAGAAACTGTTGCCACAGTGGAACACATGGAATTTGGGACAACTACATCTGTTTCACAGGTTATGGTCATTCATATTTGGCTCCAGAATAAACAATCTCTTATTCCTTTGAAGAGTAAGTGTGACTTTTTCATCTATACTCTTTACAAAATAGAATAACATGTTATAAATAGCCACCCCCTGATGAAATTTAAAAAGTACCTCCATAAAATATGTTGCTTGTCCAGGAAAACATATTGCTGATGGATGTCTATTTGTATAAATACTACACACTAACCAAATGAACTTCTGGACCTCCAGGAATGCCTGGATATCTATGTGTAACACACATTAGTAGAAGATGTAAAAGAAACTTTTTAAACAGAAACATCAAAATATTTTTATAAAAACATAACAAACCTGTTTTAATAACTTAACAGTTCTTCAGAACGACCAAACACCTAGAAACCATCAAGAGAAAATAAACAAGCCTCAGTCACTAATCACTTACGAAGGAAAATACATAAACAAAGCTAAATGAATTAGGTATCCACCAAAGCCTCCTGCTTTGAGAGCATCAGCATCTGAGTTGCCTGGCTCCCTGAACATTAAATGAACAATCTTGTATGATCATTTTGATTGCAATCTGAACTGATGGTACAGAGAGAATGTTTTAAAGCAGCAAGACTAAAAATCTCATCTGTTTAGTTCCACCTCTTACAATAGCATAAATTCTGAATTTTTTTTTTTCAAAAAGAAGTCCCACTCTATTGGATAACATGTTATGTCTTCTGCAAGCTTAGAAAGGCTCAATAAATGAGGAGACTCCAACAGAGCTGCTGTACTGTATCTCCTTAGTTAATGGTCAACAGGGCCAGAGTGACACTTAGCCCACCCTCAATAGGGGATCACATTACATTTGCAAGGGCCTGTCAGAATAAAGCTGTCCCTGCTGTAGGATTTCCATCCCTTGCCTCCCCTCCCCCTCCTCCCACAAGTCTGCTCAAGCACACACACTGCCCAAGCCCCTCCTCCCCCATGCAAAGGGCTAAGCATGGAGCTACAGCACTCCAAGTTGTAAATAGTCCATGACTTGTTCCCACCATGCCTTCAGAGACCCATCAATGAGGCTGAGACAGCTCCGGGTTGGAAGGAAGGAAGAGCCACAGCTTGCACAAACAAACCAGGGAAGTAAGCATCATGCAAACAGCTAGCACTGAAAATAGCCATATGTTATTGCTAAGTTAAAAGCCATTCTCTTGGGAACATAGCAAAACCAAGAGAGCCATGAATACCAAATTTATCTGAACCACATCAACTTACCTAACCTGCACTGAGAGTCTCTTTTGAAGCAACACAGATAAAATTAAAGAAAACAAAGATGATAAGTTTTCTGAACCATCAGATTTATGCTTTGGTGGGGGAGACAATTTATAAACAACTGAAACTCACATTAGAAAATTATCTTTGAATACATTTGAGTTGACATATTCTTAAAACTGTTAGGTGAGATCCAAACTAAAATAGCTAGCTATTTTCTGAGTCTCCAATCCTCTCTGCCTGATCCATGAACTCCCACAGCCACATCCACAATCCTAGAACTCTGCCCTCAATAACATAATTGAGAGTGACAGCCTTTTGTAGGAAACATTGGGGCATCAGGGCATGGCACACCCACATCCCACATCCACTTTGACCAGCACTTTCCCACATCCAGCTCAGCCTATTATCTATTTAAATGAACACAAAACACCAGAGATAGATTGTTCAAAGGATGATACTTATTTAGGAATAGTAGCTGAGGATTATTATTGGAATGTGTATATCCTAGTAAACTATGGTTATGCTAAAAGAACTGAGACAAGGAGAAATTTGTAAATTTACAAATAATAACAAAAGTGTCATCAATCCAATGTTGAACACAGTTACTTGTCCAAGTACTTTTTGTAGTTGGTTCAGAAGCGTCTATGCAGACTTGTAGTTCTGCCAGTCTTTCAAGATAGTTACTCTCAGGCAGTTGTGGGTAAGACTCTTCCTGTAGTTAACTCTCAGATTTATTTACTTTTTTGTTAATTTCTATATAAGCAGCTTTTTAAATTCTAACAGCATTCCCCTCCTCATAGGCTAGCCAGCCTGTTCTCTGAAGCTGGATTCCCACCTCTGTGTCTTTTTGCCACAAATCCTCCCTCTTTATATGGTTTTCTGACTTCCACCTTTTGTATCTTATTCCCCAGGCTCAGATTACTTCAAAGTCTCCCACCTCTGTAAAACATTCCCTGGGAATTGGAGCATGTAGCATTTTCCTATGCTTTGCTGAGAGGTATCCGCTTATGACCACAACCTCCTGATTTTATGTATTATATATCTTTTCTTTTCAAATAGATCATAAACTAAAGGATAAGAACAATATACTTTTTTCTGTTTCTTAAACACAACTTTATTGATAAAACACAAGTTTTAGATTAGCAAATGTAAATCAATACAAAAGTATAGCTTATTCATGATGTATAATCACTTCACTATCAGTTTATGTAAAGAATAAAAATATCTTAATCCGGATAGCAAAGCAAATCAATAAATGATTTCATTATACAAGCTCTAATATGTATTTGGCATCTTAAAAATGGCTCAGTCTAATGCCAACATCAATGGCTGTTGAAAATCTGCAATATTCATTATCCCTAAATAGCAGCTGAAAGGATCTCTTTGCCACAAAAGCACAAGAAATCCACAAAATGTACTAAATACACTGTTCCCACGTGCAAATACACAAAAAATTACTTCGATATTGTTTGGAACAGGTCACAAATTACAGTTTGGTTAATACTTTCAGGACTTTTACTTTCACCACCAGATCATTGTGATTAGCTAATGCTCTGATTTTCTTAACACATACTCCAGATTCTTTGAATAAGAAAAACAGTGAACTTCTGCTGAATTCTTTCCTGGATGATGCAAGCCCTTCACTTTTTATGTTGTCATTTATATTTTCAAAAATGGTAAGGATATTAAGGAGAATCTCTCTATCCCATTCTTTATTAAAGAGGGAAATCAATTCGGATGGAACTTTACAACTGACCAGCTCTCTTGTCATGGCTGGATTTTCAGTAAAGTTTATAATTAGTTTCATAGTCTGTATCTTGGTGAAGTGATTTCCTAGGAATAACAAAGCAAAAAAGTCTGGAAAAGAATAGGAAAGCAAATGTTGGTAATGATTAGTCACAGTCATGTTGGTTAGCAGTCTTAGTCCAGCCATTTGTACAGCTGAATCCAGGCGACAGACCACAGTATCATCACACACTTGACTGATGTACATCTTAATCTTGCCCTGATTTTCAGCATTAACACTCAGGTTATTAAGGGCATTATAAGTCTTTTCTCTAATAATGGGGTCTTTTATTCTGATCAGTTTTGCAATAATGGGGACCCCACCCAATTCTCGGATGGCATTTTGGTTAAACGAATACGCAGCATTGTTACCCAGTGTGACCAATGCTACTTCCTGGAGGAAAGGATCATTTGTTCTTTCCAGAATGTTAAGGACTTTTTGAAGGTCGGGAGCACTCAGAATATCATCAATTTTGTAGGGAAAGTTGAACTTTCCCCTGCGTACAGGCCACGCTGTAGCTGGAACCTTGGTGCTCTTACTTCGGGACTTTCCCTTGGATTTTCCACTTGCCCTCCTCCCAGCCCTAGATCCACTCCGGTCAGGGTGGCAGCCTCCACCCCGGCCTCCTGGGCAAGGCAAACCCGCTGCGAGGGTCCTGCTCCCAGAGACTGTACCAACCCTGATCCCTCTGCCTGCCTTCCCACTTGCCTGTTCTTTCAGGGCGCTGAACAGGGCCTTGGCTTTGGCCTCTAGGCCACCTCCATTCTGGGATGCCGGGTGAACTTCCTTCTTTACACCTGGACCATTCCCAGGTCCCAAGCTCACCTCAGCCTTGGCTTTAAGGTTGCCTTGCAGTTTTGCTCTGACCCCCACCCCATCATTAGACTTTACGGCTTTCTCAGTCTTGCCCCCAGTTTCTGCTGGATCAGCACAGGACTCTTCTTCCTCCTCCACTTCCTCGTCCTCCTCTTCTTCCTCATCCCACATTTTTTCATTCTCATCTTTCCCCCAGGTTAGTCTGTATACACAGTAACAAGCACCAGCCCCGATGACCATGCCTGCGGCCACACAGCCAGCTTCCCGAGTACGGCCCATGGTACAGCAGAGGTGAGTCTCGGCAGAGCTGGCTTGCTGTAGTCCAGAACACTGGCAAATCAGAGGTGGAGCCTTCAGTGGCTGTAGACAGGTCTTCTTGGAACAGCAGACAATCCAGTGAGACCTAGGAGGAAAAAGGGAGATTTCAGGCTTCCGGCCTCTCTGACTGGGCTTTTCCATGTAAACAGACTATTCATACAAATAGCCGGTGGGCAGGGTTTGGTATCTCTATCCGTGATTCCTGTCCTCCATCCCCAAGCAATTGTACAAATTTTCCATACACCCAACTCTCCACTCTCATGATCCCTGGTCCCAACCAAGATCCATTAAATTGAAAGTATTTATAGGTTCTTTCTGACCTCTTCCCTTCCAGATGTCCTGATGCAGCTGCAGCTTCACAAACGCCTTCTGAGATGAAAGCAGTTCTTTCCTCCTCTTTCCAGCCTTTCTGCAGACCTGCAGGAAGGAGAACAGGGAAATGGAGCTGAAATTTTGGGTAATAGCAGACCTCATCCATAACGGGACATACATCATTGACCATCCTCTGTCTCCCCCGTCCTTGTCGATCCCTGTGGTATTTCTCCCCCTCTATTACCTTCCTCCCTTCACAGAGTTGTGGCTTTGAAGTTCATTATCTTCGTTCTCCTCCTCCTGGGATAATCCTCCCCTACAAATACTCTTTCTCCCCCTATCTTTTTCTTCCAAAGGAAAGGATTTCTCAGGGCTCCGCCCTGGCTTCTGCCACCCCCACCATCTTAAAGGTGTCATGGCAGCTTCCTCTCCCTCAATAGGCCAATTTCATCAATCTCCACTGCTCAGGAGTAATTTGTTTTCCTCCTCACCTCGGTTTCCATCTTCAGAACAAACCTAAGGACTGACAAACCGTTTGGTGGGTAGACCAACACCAGGAGCACTGTACCAAAAAATATTTTGGAATAATGTCATCCCCATCAGAACTCTCAGAACAACTATTCCAGCAGAATCACTTCCTTCCCAGTTTCTTATGTGCAAAACACTTCCTCACGTCCTTTTCCTACATTTGAAATTGCCAGGTGTAAAGAGAAGGGAAAGAGAGGGACATGGGATTCCAGAAAATTCCTTACTCTGCAGGAGGTCGCAGTCACCATTCTCTTCTACCCCAGGGATTCTTGAACAGGACCACCTGTCTCCTTCTGACCTACTTACTTTTGAAAAATTTTTCTCTGGTCTCCTGCTCCTCAGGCCGGATTCAAAGGCAAGATCCACAGCACTGGCGAATAGCACTTCAGACAGTCCTCACGCCGGCTTTTGCAAATTCAGGGACCTGCTTGTCAAACAGATTTCACTCTGGTCTCTCGAGTTATCCCAGTTCTCAGTACAGCGCTGACCCCCGTCCTCCCGCTTTTCATCATCCCTCCACCCACATCCCTAGTAGTCGGCCATCTTCCCAACAAACTCCAGCCACACCCCTTTGGAAGCGCAGGAAAGGAAGAAGGCGGGTCCAGGGAGTACGGAAAACTCAGTGAAAAGAAGACCAAACAAAAAAAAAAGAAAAATTTTTCTCTGTCCTCCTCGCGACCGACCCCCTCCTCGTAGCAGCCATTTTTCCTGCAAGGACTCTCTCTTTTCCTTTTTCCAACACACCCCTCCCAAAGGCACCGGGATTGTTAGAAAGCCATAAAAAAAAAAAAAAAAAAAAAGTCCCGATTTAGGGCAAGGTGTTAAACCATCTCCTTCCTTCCCCGAGTCGCGTTAATCTGACCTGTTTAAGGACCTGCAGGAATTTCGTATCGAGCACTCCTTTGCTACGAACTGCAAATGATAAGAAAAAAACAATCGCTTAACAGAGGGATCAGCAGGCAGGGTGCCAAGTCGTAACACCCGCCCTTCCAGCATACCAAAGTCCCTCCTCCCGCTTCCTAGTCTGGGGTCTCCCCTGGAATCCAGCCCTCCAAATTCCACCATTTTTTTTTGGTCTAAGATCCAGAACCAGTGCAAATGTGTACAAAAAGCAAGCGGTGAAGCGTGCATTTTTGCTCTCCGCTGCCCGCAACGCTGAGGTACTGTACTCATCCACACACAGACCTGCTGGAATCCAGACAGTTATCTTCTCCTCCTCCTTCTTTCTTTTCTTCCTTCCATACCAAGCCTGACTCCTCTGCGCAAAAGCAGAGAGAACGCAAACGAAGGCCAGGATTAGAAAGATGACTGCCCACGTCGGCTGCAGCTCACGTGAGGTCTACGTCATCCATGAGATCAGGACCCCATTTACCACTCCCACCAGCACTGCGACAGGAGGCAATCCCCCAACCCCCTTCCTTCCCTTCCACATCAGACTCTGCCATTCATTTTCCTCCAATCCTAGAGAAATAGCTTTCATCGTAGCTAGAATCTGCCTTTCTCTGGTTGACAACAGAAGCCCGTATGTGCCTGTCTAGTGGCCATTCTTCTTCTTGCAGGAATGGTTGTGTATCTTATTTATTCTTGGTCCAACTGCTTTTCCTTTCACCCCTCCCCCTTCAGTTTAGCAAAATCCAGCATTTCTTCTGCTCTCCTATACTAAATGTAGTGCAAGACTGCAGAAAAAAAGATTGGTAGTGAAATTGCTGCTCGAACTTTTCTGTTTTTAATCGATAATTTGCTTTACTTTTACATTGAAAATACGGTTATACTGTTTTAGTTTGTGTGGAGAAAAATCGAAGTCCAAAAAATCCTGAACAACTAGTTCCGTTGTACATGTATTCGTTACAGAAAAAAAAAAAAAAATGTCTTTACTGGCTACAGCCAAATAGCCTTCGGAACATACTAACTTGTTTTAAAATTGGAAACAGGAACTGGAGAAATAACTCGGGGATTATGATTCTTCCTACCTCTCAAGCATAAGGTTCTGAGTTCGGAATCCAAAGCCCACGTAAAAACACCAGGTAGCAAAGGTGGAGGACTCCGGTGGGCGGAGCCTGGAAAATCCCAGAGGGAATCAAAAAAGAAGATAGAAGCAATCCAGGATGATTCACCCTTGGTTCTCCACAGGGATACACGGTGCCCTATCTCACACACACACACACACACACACACACACACACACACCAGGTGAAATAAATAAATAAAATTAAAAAATATTAAATTGGAAACTGGAATTTCTTCATGATCTGTCAACCAGTATAAGAAGAGATGACCACTTGACTAATTTTGACCATTGGATACAAATCGCTTCTTTTTCTTTGTTCTACTTTTGGTTCAATTGCAATATGGCAAAATAAAAGCAACATAATCAATTCTCACTTAATGCTTAAGAAAACGTGCATTTAGGTGCCCTGAATTTCTACTGATTACTGCATGAAGGCCTTGTGATTTGATGGCTGCTCTGAACACCTGCCCCTGGATTAGTTTGCAGTCTACTAAATCTGAGGCATCTGGGAAGAAGAGGGGCAGTGATATTCTGATCCTCCCTTCTCTATCCAGAAGTGGGAATGGACTTCCCTCCCACATTCCAGAGCCTCCCATTCCCTGTATTCCATCATCTTGTCTGTTGATCAACCCAAAAATATATATGCTGATGGGTGATTGAGATGCCATCTTCATTCATGTGACAATCTTAAAGCAAATACCTTTGGTTCCTTTGCTCTCTCTCCTAAATTCCCAGCATTTCATAGAAGACATTACTGTCCCCGCCTACTCTTTACCATTGCCCATGGTGTTCCTAATACTTAACACTGAGCTTCTCATCTCTAACCTCCATAAGTCCAGGGCATCCTGGAAGACTCTAACTTTGTTTCAGGGTCACTTCCTACAAGTTCCATCTATTTAGATGACCTCTCAATCAAATGTATGCTGAGGCCTATTTAGGGCACTAACCACATTTAGAGTAGGCACTCACATCTAGCCAACTCTAATCTGAAACTGTTAAGATTCTGAGCGTATGCTTGTTCACTTTGAAAAGAATCATGGGTTTTATCAGATTCTTACACAGTTAAAATTACCAAAAATGCTCACTATATATATATGTATGTATGTATGTATATCCTCATAACCTGCTACTACTGCATACTCTGCTTCTGCTTCCTCTTTCTCCCTCTCCCTGTCTGCTCCTTTTTTCTACTTATGCCTTTAAAGCATATGCAAACAGTACAAATATGTGTATAAAAGAATATGAAAGAGCTCTTTAGTGCCTCTCATACTAACCACTTTAACATTTTCCATTTTTCTTCATTGCAAAATAACATGTATGTGTATACAGGCATATTGAGATCTAAGCTGGGCAACGTAGACTTTTTAAAAGGTTATCATTTAGTGTAGTACTAGCAATAAACCTGCACTTCAATTTAAGAATTGACATCTTTAGAAATACAGCCTCTCTACAAGGGATTAATATCCAGAATACATAAGAAACTCAAACATTTCAGCAGTAAGTGAAAAAGCAGAAAAATAGTGAATGTTTTAAGTGGGCAAAGGATCTAAATAGACTTTCTAAAAAAAAGAACATATAAAAATAGCCAACAGATTATGTGAAAATGCTGAGTATCGTTATTCATCAAATAAATGTGAATTAAATCATAATGACATATCACTTCACTCTTGCAAGAATGGTTATTACCATAAAGTCAAAAAATAACAAGTGTTGGCAAGGATGTTGAAAAAGAGAAGCTCTGGTACAAAACACTGTTGAGTGTGTAAAATGATGCAACTACTTTGGAAATCAGTATAGAGGCTCCTTCAAACACTGAAAATAGTCTAGTCATTCCATATATTCATAAATATATGTGCATATAGGGAGAAATATCTGTGTTCTGATGTTCAATGCAGCATCATTTACAATTGCCAAGATATAAAATCAATGAGAAAAGAAAATGTAGAATATATAATACAATATAATGTTAATCAGCCTTAAAGAAAGAAGACATCTTGTCATACATGATACTATGCACAAACATGAGAAATATCATACTAAGTGAAATATAGTCACTGAAGGACAAATAATGTGTGATTACACTTACAGAAAACATCTACAACAGTCGAACATAAAAATACTGAGAGTATGTAGACAGGGGCTTAATGTAAAAAAAAAGGGTAACTGCTATTGAGTGGGCAAAGTAAGAAAAAAATGGGAATTGTTGCTGAGTGGGCAAAAAAATTCAGATATAAAAGATGAATATGTTTTAGAGTTCTAATGGACAACACTGTACTTAAAATTAATCAAACTGAAAATCACATATGATGCTCATTGATCGTAGTTTAAAGAAAACATGAGAAACTGATCAGAAGACTTACATGAAAAGAAAATTGTTAATTGTTAAGAAAGCTAACCAAATGAACTTGAATTTTATATATCTTAAGTTAAAATAAAATGCCATATCATTTTCCATTTCTTTCGTTTCATTCTTTCTATATCAGTGTCTTATAAAGATCATATCATTTGGGTATTTTTAATAAAAAACTGAAAGTCTTTATATTTTAAGAAATTCATCATATTTAGCTGTTATTACTTATTTTGGGCCTTAACCCTACTATCTAATTTTGTATTTTCTGCAGTATGTTTTCTATTATTCATGATATTTTGTTGAAGTACTTGGAATGTTCCTAACATATTTTTCTATCTTTTCACTTGGAAATTCTGTATCATGGTGCAACTCTACTACTAGATGCAGTTTATTTTGTATCAAAAACACAAAAACATACTTAAACATAGCTGTCCCCAACTTCCAATAAGACATTACTTTTAGTATCTTTTAAATTCTATCCTAACTTCAGTTTCAAATATGTTCATACCATCTTGCACTTCAATTCTATCACTACAGTACATCACTATAGTATATCACTACAATATTAGAAATTCTTTCTCAATAATTTCATTAAATTTCTTAGAATATTGCTATTAAACATAAGCTGTTTATAAAATTGTAGATTCAAAATCTTTTTTCTGTAACTTTAAGAATTATTGACCAATTACATTCTAGTATAATATTATTCAGGTAAGAAATTATATTCTTTCTTTTCTTTAAAAGTTACATTTTTCTCTCTGTGTAAGCTTATAAGATTTTATTTATTTGAACACCTTTGAAATTACACCAGAGATGTATCTTTCCATGTGTGCTTTCAAATTTTCTAATTCAGCGTTTGGCAGGTAATTTAGATCTAGATGGCCAAGACAATGTAAAACATTTTTCTATTATTTCTTCAATTTTTACAAGCCTTAGATATATGGTTTTTTTCTTGGAATTAAGCCTTTATATCACTCAATTTTAGTAATTTCCATCTTTTCAATTTAGGGAGAATTCCATGATTAAGTCTCTTAAGTAATTTTATTTTCATCCATGTACAGTAGGCTTTTTAACCCTTCTAATGAAATTTTTTATCAAATCTTATTTTAGGTAGACAAGAACAAATTTTGGCTATCCATTTACTCTTTCAGAATAGTCTGTAAATGCTTCATTTGTAGGATATCCTCTCATGTTTCTCTAGGGATAGAAATCGGAAGTTTCTTAAAGTTATCTTACTTTTTCTGTGAACTTTGAATATCTGAGGATGATGTCTTTTACTTATTTTTTCTTCGAGACTATCTTTTGTGGTGTTAGGTTTACTCTAATGTTTAGGGTGTCTTTCTTTGTATTTTGCTTAAATTTATAATTGAATCTCCATGTTGAGTACTATTAATAGCCAGTATGTTCTTTCACAATAATGAAATTCAATCTACCTCTTAAAACATCTAACTTCAAAAAAAAATGGATGACCTCAATTGCATGCATAGTTTTAGCTCTAGTTGAGATGAAAATATATTCAGCGGAAGAAAAACCATCCAAGAGCACCTGGCTACCAAACACCTAAATATGGAAAAAATTTTAAAGACATTAGCACATCTTCTTTGAAACTATTTCTACCTTCTAGTCTATTGAAATACAGTTTTCTTTGATGCTTTCTCAAGCATCAAAAATACATGTTCTTTATGCTCTGTTCTTATACAGAAATGCATGAAAATAAAGATAAGGTTTGGCTTTTTACCTTTACTTAAACATTTTTCTAAGCAATCATGAAACTAGAAAAGAAATAATAAGAGCAGAGCAAGAGATCTTAAGGAAGGGGAGAAAAGAGAAGGCAATGCAATACATGTGATAAGAAATCAGGATGGAACTGTCTGGGGGACAGAAGGGAACCAGAAGGGGTAGCAGGGTGGATCAGTGCAATGGAGAGGAAGATGATAAGAGCTAAATATAATGATACATATAACAAAATCCATTATTTGTATGCTAATCCAAATTATAAAAATAAATAATGCATTCCTGAACCACTACAATTATAATTTTTGTCACCCCCCTTTATTCATTTGGTTAATGAGTAAATGTGAATTTACCATGTTTTGCAAACGCCACACTGATTTCCTAGTAATTTTGTATTCTCATTTTCCTTAAATAGCACTTACAAGAATAAACAAAATGAGCACAGAAATGCTATTACTGTTTCCAAACACACACATCCCCTGCTAACCTGTAGTTTTCCTCCATGACAACTATTTGTGATTCCCTTTAATCATATCTCTACATCACTAAAAGAGAAAGTGTATGCTCTCTTTCCCCACTCACAGCGACCTAGGTAAGCTCCCCCGCCCACCCCCAAAACACAGGCAGCCCACTGGACGGAGCTCCTCCCACCAGCCAGCCAGAGCGGCCCTGCCTCGGGCCAGGGAGGAGCCCCTGAGCCACACCCCAGCTCCCCAGGTTAATAACGCCCGCCACCACCACCTCCTCGCTTTGCCACCCGACTGGGATGCACCCCATCCAGCCAGGACTCATGGCTACCTAGGTAAGTTCCCCCGCCTACCCCCAAACCCCAGGCAGCCCACTGGTCCCAGCTCCTACCCACCAACCAGCGGGAGCAGGAGCTTCTCCAGGCCAAATAATTCAGTTCAATGAAGAGCACACAGAAATTGAAAGAAAGTCTTAAGAGTTAAAACGACAATGCCCAAGTCAAAGTGCAAATCCATGAGAAACAACACCCAAGAAAACAAATCTCCCACTGAAGGAATTAATTCCATAATGATAGACTCCAACCAGAACACACCCACGGAAAATAGCTCAGTAAAGCCTGACCCAAGATAATCACTTTCAAAACATGATCATTACCATGTTCAATACTATGAAAGATGAAATACGGGAGGAATTAAATAACCGCATCAATCACTTTGAAGAGGAACACAAAAGACACGTGGAGGAGATGAGAAAAACAGTTCAAGAAACAACAACTGGCATAGAGAAGTTAAAACGGACTCAAGCAGAGTTTAAAACTGAGCTACAAGACAAGTTATCTTCAACCCAGAACTCAATAGTCTTATCAGCAGAACTAACGAAGCAGAAAATAGAATTTCAGACCTTGAAGACAAAGTAGGAGTATTAACCAGCTCAATGGAAGAGGTTAAAGCCAAAAAAATATTCGAGAGAAATACTCAAGAGTTATGGGACACTCTGAAGAAGCTTAACATGCGTATTCATGGAATACCAGAGAAATAATCCCAAAATACCACACCTGAGGGCATTTTTCAAACTATCATCAAGGAAAACTTTCCTCATCTAAAAAAAGAGAGGCCCATCCAAATACAAGGGGCATTTTGCACCCCAAACATATGACCAAAATAGAAACTCGCCACGACAAATAATAGTTAAAACACTCCACATTCAAGGGAAAAAAAAAGTCGCTTTTAAAGATTAAACCTATTAAAATAACAAATGACTTCTCAGTCAAAACAGTAAAAGCAAGAAGAGCTTGGAGAGACTTACTTCAAGTATTGAATGAGCAAAAATGTTAACCCAGGCTGATATACCCCGCAAAACTATCTGCCATGATCGAAGGAGAAAGAAAAATTTTCCAGCACAAAGACAACTTGAAGGGATACATGTCTACCAAACCAGGCCTTCAAAAAATGCTAGAAATGATACTCAAGCTTGAAGAAAAAAACAGGCATATCCAGGAGAACAGAAGGGAAGTATAATACCATCAAAACCTAAAAGCAAAATAATACACTTACAAAAGCCACTAAACATAATAAATGTATGGAATTAAAAATAGTTTCTCCATTATAACACTAAATGTTAATGGAATTAATTCACCAATCAAGAGACAGAGATTACAAACTTGGATTAAAAATCACAATCTATCAATCTGCTGCCTGTAGGAAACCCATCTCACCAGAAAAGATAGGCACATCCTAAAAATAAAAGGCTGGTCCAAAATTCTGCAAGCTAATGGAACCAGAAAACAGACAGGGGTAGCCGTTATGCTATCAGTCAAAGTGGACTTCAAACCAAAAAAAAATCATAAGAGACACAGATGGATACTACATTTTAGTCACAGGTACAATTCACCAGGAAGACTTCACAATACTGAACATATATACACCCAATACAACCCCCCACAACGTCTAAAGTGAGAAATCAATCCGAAAATGATAATTCTTCGGGATTTCAACACCACCCTCTCAACATAGGATAGATCAACAGGTAAAAATCTTAACAGAGACACTTTGGAGATTAATCAAACCCTTACTGAAATGGACATTACAGATCTCTATCGAACTTTTCATCCATGCTCCAAAGAATACACATTTTTCTCAGCAGCACATGGAACTTCCTTCAAAATTGATCACATATTGGGCCACAGAATGAATCTCCACATATACAGGAATATTGAATTTCAGGCCTGTACCTTATCAGACCACCACGGCCTAAAGCTTGCCATCTCTAACACAACAAGCGACAGAAGATACGCTAACTCCTGGAAACGTAACACTATGATGCTGAATGAGAATTGGATTCAGGAAGAAATTAAAAAGGAAATTCAAGATATCCTGAAAGTGAACGATAATGAAAATACAACTTGCCAAAATCTCTGGGATACAATGAAAAAGGTCCTAAGAGGTAAGTTCATAGCTCTTAATGCCTACATCAAAAAAAATGGAAACATCAGAAATAAATAACAATGCAGATTAAAGCTTTAGAGACACTAGAGCAATCTGATCCCAAAAGCAGTAGAAAAGAAGAGATTAGCAAAATAAGGGGAGAAATATCCAAAATCAAGATTAGGAAAATGATACAGAAAATCAACAGTCAAAAAGCTGGTTCTTTGAAAAAATCAATAAGATTGACACACCCCTAGCTAAATTAACCAAAAGCAAGAGAGAGAAAGCCCAAATTAACAAAATTAGAAATAAAAATGGAGTTATCACTACTGATATCCAAGAAATCCAGAGAATTACAACATCATATTTCAAAAACTTATACTCTGTGAAGTTTGACAACACAAAAGAGATGGATGAATTTCTAAGTAAACACAACTTACCTAAATTGAATCAGGAAGTTGTGAATTATTTAAATAGTCCTATAACATATAAGGAAATTGAGGAAGTAATCTCGAATCTTCCCACCAAAAAATGTCCTGGACCAGATGGATTCAGCACAGAGTTCTACCAGACATTTAAGGAGTCAATAACACAAATACTCCTCAAACTGTTCCATCAAATAGCAAAGGAAGGAACACTACCAAATTCCATCTTAATCCCAAAACCTAATAAAGATACACTTAAGAAAGAAAACTATAGGCCAATCTCTCTGATGAACACAGATGCAAAGATTCTCAACAAAGTCTTAGCAAATCGGATTCAAAAACATATCAAAAAGATCATCCACAGGCATCAAGTAGGCTTTATCCCAGGCACACAAGGTTGGTACAACATACCCAAATCAGTAAATGTAATTCACCATATAAACCAGTCAAAAGTCCAAGACCACATGATGCTCGAAAAAGCTTTTGACAAGATTCAACAGCCCTTTATGATCAAAACCCTAGAGAAGGTTGGAATGGAAGGAATCTTTATCAATATAATAAAAGCTGCATAAAACAAGCCAACAGCAAGGATTATACTCAATGGGGAAAAACTTGAAGCATTCCCACTTCGATCAGGAACTAGACAAGGCTGTCCACTCTCACCACTTCTATTCAATATTGTACTTGAAGTCTTAGCTGAAGCCATAAGACAAGAAAGGGACATAAGAGGGATTCAAATCGGCAAGGAAGAAGTCAAGCTATCCCTATTTGCAGATGACATGATCTTATACCTGAGTGATCCCAAAAACTCCACCAGGAAGCTCCTGGAACTAATTGAGAAGTTCAGCAGGGTGGCAGGATACAAAATAAATGTGCAAAAATCAGAGGCCTTCCTATATGCCCAGAATGAAAGAAGTGAAAAAGCCTTGAGAGAAACAATACCATTTATTATAGCCCCTAAAAAAATGAAATACCTTGGTATAAATCTAACTAAGGAGGTAAAAGACCTTTACAATGAAAACTTTAAAACCCTAAAGAAAGAAATAGCAGAAGACACCAGAAGGTGGAAAGACCTCCCTTGTTCCTGGGTTGGCAGAATCAACATCATGAAAATGACCATCCTACCAAAGGCAATATACAGATTCAATGCTATACCAATCAAAATCCCAAAGCAATTCTTCAAAGAAGTTGACCAAACAATCTCAAAGTTCATATGGAGGCACAAAAGACCCAGGATAGCAAAAACAATCCTGAGTAACAAAAACACAGCTGGAGGTATAACCATACCAAACCTTAGTCTATACTACAAATCCATAGTTGTAAAGACAGCCTGGTACTGGCTCCAAAATAGACACAGGGATCAATGGATAAGGATTGAAGACCCAGATATAAGCCCACAAAGTTACAGCCATTTGGTCTTTGACAAAGGGGCCCAAAGAATCCAATGGAAAAAGAACAGCATCTTCAACAAATGGTGCTGGCAAAACTGGATCTCCACATGCAGAAGATTAAAGCTGGACCCGTACTTGTCACCATGTACAAGACTTAATTCCAAATGGATCAAGGACCTTGATATCAGGCCAGAGACTATAAAAACCATAGTTGAAAGGATAGGGAACTCCCTCGAGCTGATTGGGCTAGGCCAACAGTTCCTAAACAGACATCCAATGGCACAGTCACTGCTACCAACTCTCAACAGTTGGGATCTTGTGAAATTAAAGAGCTTCTGTTCAGATAAAGAGATTGTAACGCGAGCTCAAAGGCAACCCACAGAATGGGAGAAAATCTTCACAACCACATATCTGATAGAGCTCTATTGTCCAGAGTGCACAAAGAACTTAGAAAACTTAGCACCAAGGAAACCAATGGCCCAATTAGAAAATGGGCCCTGCAACTTAAAAGAAACTTTACCAGGGATGAAATTAAAATGTCTAACAAATATCTTAAAAAATGCTCCACTTGTTTAGCCATCAGGGAAATGCAAATCAAACCTTCCCTGAGATATCATCTCACCCCGGTCAGGATGGCAAAAGTCCACAATACTAACAACAACAAATGCTGGAGAGGATGTGGAGAGAGGGGAACTCTCCTACATTGCTGGTGGGAATGAAGGCTCATACAGCCACTCTGGCGAGCCGTCTGGAGATTCTTAAAGAAATTAAAGATTGAAATGCCATATGACCCTGCTATTCCACTTTTGGGAATAACCCCCCATACAGCAGAGGTTCACCTCGATAGCACAAGCACGACCATGTTCATAGCAGCACTGTTTACAATAGCAAAGTCATGGAATCAGCCCAAAGTCCAACAGTTGACGAGTGGATAAGGAAACTGTGGTACATCTATACAATGGAGTACTACTCAGCCATCAAAAATGATGAATTACTGGAATTTGCCAGGAAATGGATGTCATTAGAAACAATTATATTAAGTGAAGTATCCCAGACCCAGAAAATTAAGCGCCGTATGTACTCCCTAATAGGTGGCTCCTAGTACCAAACCCACCCAGCCCACCTAGAGACAGTAATTCCAAGGATTATGGACAGGAGGGATGCGGTAGGAGGGCCACACCAGAAACAAGGAGAGAAGGGACCATGTCACAGCAGGGAAAATAGGCCTCCACCAAGGACCCAAATAAGTAATGAGACATCTGATTAAGTTCACAGACTTTTGTTCCTGATCATTTACTACTGAGGGGGTGTGATCTCACCAGAAGAGGAGGGCATATAGTCTGGCAGATAAAAAGTAACCATTTTGCAAATGGGTGATAGACCCCTCCCTTAGTATGGTTTCCCACTTTTATTACATCTACCTTTGAATGTGCTTTTATCACAAGACTCTAACAGCTTTTTGTCTCTGGCCAGGGGGTAACATACAATGCCCACCAGGATGGAGTGAAGGGCATTGCAGGAGCAGCAAAACTGCAAAAGAAAATCAACAAACCACAATCCAGAACTTCAGAGACTCTATATCAACCACCTAGAACTAGGCCAGCTTAGTCTCTCCCCATCTTGAAGCTCAGGGAAATTTGCGGAAGAGGGGGCGGTAAGAGTGTAAGAGCATAAGGATGGGAGGAGCAATGATATGGAAGATACTCTATACTAGTTAGGGCTGAAGCAATCATAATTGGACTTTGCATGCCCTGTGCATTGTCCAACACACTGTTGACCTCACAAAGTCTAGCATCTGCTAAAGGCACCAAGATCCTCGGAGGCAAAGGATTGGCAGCCACAGCAGTGTTCCTATACCTAAGGGGAACACGGGAAAGGGTTCAGGAAAGGCCACTGGGTCCTTGTACGTCATCGGAGAGGAGGGCTCAGAGGAAAATCAGACATGCACAAGAAAGGACTCTCTGGGAATTGGGGTGGGAGGCACTGGGGGATGGGGAGGGAGAGGGGTGGGGAGGGGGAGCAGGGGATACGGGGGGAGGAGGAGGGAGGGAGGGAACTGGTGTACCTAATAAGTTTGTATGAGCTGAAATAAAAAAAAAGAAAAGAAAAAGCCCTAAAAAAATGAAATACCTTGGTATAAACCTAACCACGGAAGTAAGAGACCTTTATAATGAAAACTTTAAAACCCTACAGAAAAGAATTGCAGAAGACAGCAGAAGGTGGAAAGACCTCCCATGTTCCTGGATTGACAGAATCAACATCATATGTTGGGCCTGCCCAGGATTTGCCCCAGGGCATGGCTGAGCACATGGGACTAAAGATGGCATGGAAAGCTAGTATCCTGAGTGTAACCTTGATCACATTACAGAGAGCAGTAATTGGCTTCCACGTATTGACCTGCCTTCTGTGCTGAGTGACATTGAACTTGACCTGTGGTACCTGAAGGATGTGTTGACCTTTGACACAATTGGGTGCCTGTTTGGCACCTTGCGGTCTTTTGTCTATATAAGCTGTTTTGTTACCCGCAATAAACTGAGATTTGCTTTGACAAACTCCCCGTCCCGTGGCCGAGTCTCTGGGGAATTGAGGCAGAGGTGGGGATGGCGGGACTTAACCTTTCTTCCTCATCGCAGCAGTATGCACAATTGTGTGAATGAGTGTGTGAGTGGGTGGAGACACGCCACACCGTGGGTGGGTGCTGGACTTGCAATCATAAAAATGACCATCTTACCAAAGGCAATATACAGATTCAATGCTATACCAATTAAAATCCCAAAGCAATTCTTTAAAGAAGTTGACCAAACAATCTCAAAATTCATATGGAGGCACAAAAGACCCAGGATAGCAAAGACAATCCTGAGTAGCAAAAACACGGCTGGACATCAGGGAAATGCAAATCAAAACTTCCCTGAGATATCATCTCACACCGGTCAGGATGGCAAAAATCTACAATACAAACAACAACAAATGCTGGAGAGGATGTGGAGAGAGGGGAACTCTCCTACATTGCTGATGGGAATGCAGGCTCATATAGCCACTCTGGCGAGCCATCTGGAGATTCTTAAAGAAATTAAAGATTGAAATGCCATATGACCCTGCTATTCCACTTTTGGGAATAACCCCCCATGCAGCAGAGGTTCACCTCGATAGCACAAGCACGACCATGTTCATGGCAGCACTGTTTACAATAGCAAAGTCACGGAATCAACCCAAATGTCCAACAGTTGACGAGTGGATAAGGAAACCGTGGTACATCTATACAATGGAGTACTACTCAGCCATCAAAAATGATGAATTACTGGAATTTGCCAGGAAATGGATGTCATTAGAAACAATTATATTAAGTGAAGTATCCCAGACCCAGAAAATTAAGCGCTGTATGTACTCCCTAATAGGTGGCTCCTAGTACCAAACCCACCCATCCCACCTTGAGACACTCATAGGTAAATTTATGTATTACCTAAATTTATGTATTACCTACAGTAATTGCAAGGATTATGAACAGGAAGGATGGGGTTGGAGGGTCACACCATAAACAAGTAGAGAAGTGACCATGTTACAGTAGAGAAAATAGGCCTCCATCAAGGACTGCAAGTAAGTAATGTGACACCTGGTTAAGTTCACAGACGTTCATTCCTGATCATGTACAACTAAGGGGGTATGATCTCACCAGAAGGGGAGGGCATATAGTCTGGCAGATAAAGTAACCATTTTGCAAATGGGTGATTGACCCCTCCCTCACTGAGGTTTCCTACTTTTATTACATCTACCCTTGAATGTGCTCTTATAATAAGACTCCAGTTTAACAGTTTTTTGTCTCTGGCCAGGGGGTAACATATAGTGCCCGGCAGGATGAAGTGAAGGGCATTGCAGGAGCAGCAAAACTGCAAAAGAAAATCAACAAACCACAATCCAGAACTTCAGAGACTCTATATCAACCACCTAGAACTAGGCCAGCTTAGTCTGTCCCCATCCTGAAGCTCAGGGAAATTTGCGGAAGAGGGGGCGGTATGAGTGTAAGAGCAAAAGGATGGGAAGAGCAATGATTTGCAAGATACTCCATACAAGTTAGGGCCGAAGCAATCATAATTGGACTTTGCATGCCCTGTGCAATGTCCAACACATTATTGACCTCACAAAGTCTAGCATCTGCTAAAGGCACCAAGATCCTTGGAGGCAAGGGATTGGCAGCCACAGTAGTGTTCCTATGCTTAAGGGCAACACGGGAAAGGGTTCAGGGAAATGCCACTGGGTCCTTGTACATCATCGGAGAGGAGGGCCCAGAGGAGAGTCAGGGATGCACATTAAAGCACTCTCTGGGAATTGGGGCGGGAGGCACTGGGAGATGGGGAGGGAGAGGTGAGGGGAGGGGGACCGGGGGTTCGGGGGGAGGAGGAGGGAGGGAGGGAACCGGTGTACCTATTAAGTTTGTATGAGCGGAAATAATAATAAAAAATGTTAAAAAATTAAAAAAAAAATGTAACTGAGTAAGTACCGGGAAAAAAAAACAAAACACAGCTGGAGATATCACCATACCAAACCTTAGTCTATACTACAAAACCTGGTATTGGCTCCAAAATAGACACACAAATAAATGTATAAGGGTTGAAGACCCAGATATAAGCCCACACAACTACAGCCATTTGATCTTTGACAAAGGGAGCCAAAAAGTCCAATGGAAAAAGAACAACATCTTCAACAAATGGTGCTGGCAAAACTGGATCTCCACATGCAGAAGATTAAAACTGGACCCATACTTATCACCATATACAAGACTTAATTCCAAGTGGATCAAGGACCTCAATATAAGGCCAGAGACTATAAAAACCTTAGTTGAAAGGGTAGGGAACCCCTTCGAGCTGATTGGGCTAGGCCAACAGTTCCTAAATGGACATCCAATCCCACAGTCACTACAACCAACACTCAACAGATGGGATCTTGTGAAATTAAAGAGCTTCTGTTCAGATAAAGAGATTGCAACTTGAGCACAAAGGCAACCCACGAATGGGAGTAAATCTTCACTAACCACATATCTGATAGAGCTCTATTGTCCAGAGTGCACAAAGAACTTAGAAAACTAAACACCAAGGAAAAAAATGGGCCTATTAAAAAATGGGCCTTGGAACTTAAGAGAAACTTTACCAAGGACAAAATTAAAATGTCTAATGAATATCTTAAAAATTGCTCCACATCCTTAGCCATCAGGGAAATGCAAATCAAAACTTCCCTGAGATATCATCTCACCCCATCAGGATGGCAAAAATCCACAATACAAACAACACCAAGTGCTGAAGAGGATGTGGAGAGAGGGGAACTCTCCTACATTGCTGATGGGAATGCAGGCTCATACAGCCACTCTGGTGAGCAATTCTTAAAGAAGTTAAAGGTTGAAATGCCATATGACCCTGCTGTACCACTTTTGGGAATAACTCCCCATACAGCAAAAATTCACCTCAATAGAACAAGCATGACCATGTTCATAACAGCACTGTTTACAATATCAAAGTGATGGAATCAGCCCAAATTTCCAACAGTTGATGAGTGGATAAGGAAAATGTGGCACATTTATACAATAGAATACTACTCAGCCATCAAAAATGAATTAATGCAATTTGCCAGGAAATGGATGGAATTAGAAACAATTTTTTTCAAGCACTTTTATTATTTTGGCTCATACAAACTTAACAGGTACACCGGTCTCCACCTCCCCTCAACCCTCCTGTTTCCCCCTTCCTTCTCCCCTCCCTTTCCATACCTAAGTGCCTCCCCCCCTCAATCCCCGGAGCATCCTTTACTGTGCATGCCAAATTCTCCTCTGGGTCCTCCTCTCCAATGATGTGCAAGGACCTAGGGGCATTTCCCAGGACCTTTTCCTGTGTTTCCCTTAAGTTTAGAAACACTACTGTGACTGTCAGTCCTGAGCCTCTAAGGATCCTGGTGCCTTTAGTCCATGCTAGACTTTGTGGAGTCAATAATGTGTTGGACATAGCACAGGTCATGCAAAGTCCTATTATGATTGGTTCAGCCCTAACTTGTGTGGAGTATCTTGCATATCATTACTCCTCCCATCCTTGTGCTCTTACAATCTTACCGCCTCCTCTTCCGCAAATTTCCCTGAGCTTCAGGATGGGGCGAGATTAGGCTGACCCAGTTCCAGGTGGTTGATATAGAGTCTCTGATGTTCTGAATTATGGTTTGTTGATTTTTTTTCAGTTTCGCTGCTCCTGCAATGCCCTTGGCTCCATCCTGATGGGTATTGGAAGTCACCCCTTGCAGTCCTTGATGGTGGCCTATTTTCTCTGCTGTAACATGGTCCCCTCTCTCCTTGTTAGAAACAATTATATTGAGTGAAGTATCCCAGACACGGAAATTTTTTTTAATTTTTTTTATTTCCACTCATACAAACTTAACAGGTACACTGGTCCTCCCCTCACTCCAACCCCCTATCCCCCTGTGCCCCCCTCCCCTCCCCCTTCCCTCCCCATCTCCCAGTGCCTCCCCCTCCCATCCCTAGAACATCCTTTAATATGCATGCCAAACTCTCCTTTGGGTCCTCCTCTCTGATGAGGTGAAAGGACCCAGGGGTATTTCCCAGAACCCTTTCCTGTGTTCCCGTTAAGCATAGGAACACTGCTGAGGCTGTCAATCCCTTGCCTCCAAGGATCCTAGTGCCTTTAGCAAATGCTAGACTTTGTGGGGTCAATAGTGTGTTGGACATTACACAGGGCATGTAAAGTCCAAATATGATTGCTTCGGCCCTAATTTGTGTAGAGTGTCTTGCATATCATTACTCCTCCATCCTTGTGCTCTTACAATCTTACCGCCCCCTCTTCCACAAATTTCCCTGAGCTTCAGGATAGGAGAGATTAGGCTGGCCTAGTTCCAGGTGGTTGATATAGAGTCTCTGATGTCCAGACACGGAAAATTAAGCACCATATGTACTCCCTAATAGGTGGATCCTAGTACCAAACTCACTTAGAGACACTCAAAGACAAATCTCTGTAATACCTACAGTAATTGTAAATATTATAAACAGGAGGGAAGGGGAAGGAGGGCCCCACCAGAAACAAGGAAAGAGGGGACCATGTTACAGCAGAAAAAATAGGCCACCATCAAGGACTGCAAGTAAGTAATGCAACATCTGGTTAAGTTCACAGACTTTCCTTCCTGATCATTTGCAACTAATGGGGTATGATCTCACCAGAAGGGGAGGCCATATTGGCTGCCAGATAGAAAGTAACCATTTTGCAAATGGGTGATTGACCCCTCTCTCACTGCGGTCTCCTACTTTTACTCCATCTACCTTTGAATATACTCTTATAACAAGACTCTAATTTAACAGGTTTTTATCTCTGGCCAGGGGGTGACATCCAATACCCATCAGGATGGAGCCAAGGGCATTGTAAGAGCAACAAAAGCAAAAAAAAAAAAATCAACAAACCATAATTCAGAACATCAGAGACTATATCAACCACCTGGAACTGGGCCAGCCTAATCTCGCCCCATCCTCACGCTCAGGGAAATTTGTAGAAGAGGAGGCAGTAAGATTGTAAGAGCACAAGGATGGGAAGAGTAATGATATGAAAGATACTCTACACAAGTTAGGGCTGAACCAATCATAATAGGACTTTGCATGACTGTGCTATGTCCAACACATTATTGACTCCACAAAGTCTAGCATGGACTAAAGGCACTAGGATCCTTGGAGGCTCAGGACTGACCATCACAGTAGTGTTCCTAAACTTAAGGGGAATACAGGAAAAGGTCCTGGGAAATGCCCCCTGGGTCCTTGCACCTCATCAGAGAGGAGGACCCAGAGGAGAATTTGGCATGCACATTAAAGTATGCTCCAGGGATTGGGGGGAGGCACTGAGGGATGGGGAGGGAGGGGGAGGGCAGGGGGTGCGGGGGGGGGGTGAAGGGAGGTGGAGGGAAGGAGGGGACCGGTGTACCTGTTAAGTTTGTATGAGCAGAAATAATAATAATTAAAAAAGAGAAAGTTATGAAAGTATCTGTCATGAATCTATACTTACTTTTTTTACCACTCTAGCCATACCACCCTGAACATATCTAAGAACATCTTAAAAAAAGCAAAATAGATGCAATTTTAGCTTTACCTTTGACACATTTTCATTGTGCCCTATTCATCACATTTAACAGCTATTACTTAAATTATCAAATAATACAAATAATGTAGGGTGTCACCTGGAGAAAAGTGGTGATCAGGATGCCATCTTCACAAAGGGGTTTCGTATTTTCTGAGAAATTCTGCACAAGGCTGATTTCTCCTATGTCACAAACAGTTTGAACATGTGCTGGAAGCTAGGAGGACTTTGATTTCCCTATCTCTCTTTCCATTGACCACAATCCTTCACCTGAACTTGCAACCTGATCCCCAGCTCTACCTACATTCCCATATAAAATAAAGTTTCAGAAAGTGGGCAGTGGGAAAGACTTCACTGAAACTGTGATGTCCTTCCATCCACCCAGCCTAAAGACCTTATTGATCTTGTGTCCTGTGATTCTGTCTGTGTTTCCAACAGCCCTGAGACTTATCTGTGAGTACTATCATCCTGAGACTGATTTTATTGATACTAAGACAAGATGAGCATTCCTTTCTTTTTTTGTAAACAAACAATTTCATAAAGAAACTCCCCCCACAATATACAACTGGAGTTAAAACTACTCAGTCATAAGCACTGTCCCATACTGGTTTTCAGACTGAGGTAAATTATGATAGAAAAGGCTAAGTGGTACTAGAACTAACTCTTTCTTCTTCTTAAATTAAGAATTCTTTTATACAAACATAATGGGTGCCCCCCCCCTGTTTCCTTCCCTGCTACCTCTTCCTTTACCAATCTATTTCTCTCCCTCCCACCGTCCTGTCTATCTGCTTGTGTAGGCTGCTGGGTTCCCTTCAGGTTGTATTCTCTAGTAGGGGTTCAGGCCTATGTGGCAGTTCAATTAGCCCTTCCTTGGTAGATCATTAATAAGGATGCTCCCTTTCACCTGTAGCCCTAGCTCCTAAGGTTCCCACTGCCTGTAGTTATTTCTTCTGAGTTCTTCACGGTCAGTGGGTGAATGTTGATATGTCAGTCATTGTGCAGGACTGGTGAAGGTACATCTCATTGCATTGAGATCCTGAATGTAGCTGCTCTGTCATGTTTGGTGTAATCTGGTCAGCAGTGAACCTCTACACCTTCAGACTCTTACAATCTTACTGCCCCCTCTTCTGCAAAATTCTCTAAGCCTTAGGATGAGAGGGGGTTTGGTGGGTCTGATTTGGGTTGAGCATTTTTAGGGCTGCCAACACTCTGTACTCTGGTTGTTTGTTGTCTATTTCACTGCTCATGTACTCAGCCATAAGTGGCATCCTGTTCTGTTTTTCAGACTGAGGAAAAGCCAAATGCTATTAGAACTACCTCTTTCTAAGAAAACAGGAAACCAAAATCACTGTTACATTTCTACAGGAGCTAAGTGGATTAGTGCGACCATCAACAATTTGATGGATGGGTGGTGATTCCCAATACATTTCCATTCAACTTGCCTATTTGGCTTAAAGAGAAAATACTTTAGTAAGTAACTGTGGATTGTCAAAAATGTAACCAAATAAGGATTTCAGTTGCAGCTGTTGCTTCAGATTTGCTTTCATTGACTGAGCAAGTCAACATTGGAAACTGGTATGCAGCTATTGATCTAGAAAATGCAATTTTTTTCAATAACTGTTTCAAAGACCACAAGAGGTAGTCTGCGTTCAGCTGTCAAGAACAGAAGTACACCTTAAATGTCCTATCTCAGGACTCTATCAACTCGACTGTTCAACATCATAATCTAATCTCCAGAGATCTCCATCTCCTGACTCTTCCAAAACTTACCGTACTGCCACATCATGTTGGTAACATTATGCTGATTGAATGAATTAAGGAAGAAATAGCAACTACTGTAGACTTGTTGACAAAGTGTTTACATGTGAAGGGATGAAAAATAAACCCAAAGTCCTTTAACCTCAGCAAAATTTCTAATGAACCACTGATATGCAACACATTTCTAAAGTGAATGATAAATTGTTGCATGTGGTCACTTCTACAGCCAAAAATGAGGCACAATTTCCAGTAGGTTTCTGTGTATTTTGGAAGCAACATTTCTTGTTTGGATGTGTTACTGTTTTACATTTACTAAGTAACCATAAAAGGTGGTTAATTTTTTGCACGGGCACCAATATCACTCAGTGGCTAAGGTCTCTGTTCACAAACTCAGTGAGACGAGTTCAATTTCCAGAATGCCACATGGAGAAAGGAGGGAACTAACTCTCAAAAGCTGTTCTCTGACCTCCAACTGTACACCAAGGCAAGTATACAGGATATCTCTCTCTCTCTCTCTCTCTCTCTCTCTCTCTCTCTCTCTCTCTCTCTCCCCCTTCAATAAATAAATGTAAATATAAATTTCTGAAGATTGTTAATGCTGTACCAGAAGATGATTCAAGCATTTAAAGGTACCTGTGTGTAAACTTGGCAAGCTGAGTTCCATTCCTGAAGCCCACATGTCAAAAGAAAGAAAATCAGCTTCCAAAAGTTATCCTGAGATATGGTTCACATGAGTGATTTGTTCTCTCTCTCTCTCTCTCTCTCTCTCTCTCTCTCTCTCTCTCCCTGTATCTCCCTCATTCTCTAAATAAATAAATAATGGCAGCTAATTTTCAATGGATCCAGAAAAAGTATTACACATTTTTTTCTTCACAGATGTAGCTGTTGGTAGCTCCATTCCCATGTACATGTGGACAGCACTACATGGTTATTAAAAAAGGGGACATAATGGTAGGAGGGGAAATATGTTGGAGTAAGTTAAGAGGAGCAGCAGGGGGTGTGGGGATGGATATGATCAAGATCAAGATACATTGTATAAACATGAATTGTCAAAGCGTAAGCTAAAATTGAAAAAAGAAAATCACTTCGTGTTATTATTGTATATGGGCTATGGCCATTGATTTGGTTGGATAATACAAACTTGGAAGAAATATGATTTTCTTGGAAGAAAATTTGGGGAATATATATATATATATATGCATGCTTTTCTGGGTTAAAGATGTGAAGATATTTTTTGTCCCATATGAACACTCAGGAAAGGGTGACATCAATATGGGAAACCTTTAATAATCAAGTGGACATGTTCTGTTGGTGAAAATCAGCCTCTTTTGATAGCTACTCTGGATGATTTACAATGGGACTATTCACAAAGATGCTATTGTGATAAAGATGGGAACAGTGAGAACTTTCACTCATCTAGATTAACCTGGCTACAACTCCTCCTGAAAGTCCAATCTGCCAAGATCAGATATCAAAGAGTCTTAGATGTGGTTCTTCCTCAGAATAATCACTTGACTACATGGCGGTGAGTTGATTACATTGGACTGACTGGACTGTTTTCATCATTTTGAAAGGGCTTCACTCTTACCAAATGTGATAGTTAATCCTGGGTGTCAATTTAATACACATGGCATTAATTAAAGTCAGCTAAGTCCACCTGAAGAGATTATCCAGATCAATACATTTACAATACAAATACCAGCCCTAGATCCCATCAGAACCTCCCCAGATCTCATCAGAACCTCCCAGTAGTGAAGGAAATAAAAGGAACCACAGAACAGAAGACAGAAGACTCTCCAGGAATCGTCCAGCCACGTGGATGGGAGTGACTTAGCCTGCCAGCTTCATCTACCAGCCATGTCACCTCCACTGTGAAAGAGTGTATCTCCCATAAGGTGAATAAATTCCTTTTCTCCCTTATTTGAGTTTGGGTGTTCTCTCACACCGGAGAAAACACTTCACACATCCATGTCCCTTCCTTAGTTCCATTACTTCTGCTAAAATTGTCAACCATATACTTACAGAATATTTTGTGTGTGATTATAGTAACACAGCCTAGTTTCTAATCAGGGAAGTGACTTCACAACAAAGGAAACACAGCAATAGGCCCACACTCACGGAACTCACTAGTCTTATAACATGTTCCCCAGTATTCTACATCAGCTGGCTTGGTAGGATGCCAAAATGGCTTTTTGAAAAGTCAGTTACATGAAGGAAGATCCCAAAAGAGCAGAGCCAAAAGAGCACAGATAAGAAAAGCTCTCGGCACTCAAACAGGATACAGCCAAACCATAACTGGACAGACTGAAGACTATTGGTGACCCTGGAATGTTCAGCCTTAATCAGACCATCAAAATCTCTTCTCATCCCAAGGCTCAGAGAACCTTGAGGAAAAGGATGCACTAAGATTGTAAGAGTCTAAAGATGGGGAGATGTACTGCTAACCAAGATTCTCCAGTCAGGACAGGGCTGCTGCATCCAGGAACTCATTGCAATGAGATCTACTTCCACCAGATCTATATAATGACTGGCATATCAACATTCCCCCAAGGACTAATGAGGATCTTAGGAGAAACAACTATAATCAGAATCTCTGGAACATGTGCTGGACAAGAAAAGTGGAACTTACCCATCAAATGGCCACTTAAATAACCACAGAGGCCTGATCCCTTACTGGCCTAGGTGCCCTGAAGGAAGCCTGGTGATCCACGCATGCAGAGGGACATGTGGGGAAAAACAGACATGTCTGGAATAAGGAAGAGGGAAGTGGGAGAGGAGGAAAGAATGGTCATAAAATCATTTTGTTGGTACATGAAAAATTCTAAATAAAAAAAAGTCAGGGGGCTGGAAAGATGGCCTAGGAGTTAAACGCCTTACGAGCAGAAGGTCCTGACTTCTGATCCCAGATCCCACCTAAAAATGTCAGGCTGAAATGTCAGCAGCCTGTACTTCTGGTCTTGGAAGACAGAATCTGGAAAACTCCAGAGCAAAGCAAATAGGAGGTAGAAGCAATTCAAATGATTCCAAAGTCACTCTTGGTTCTCCACAGGCAAACAGTGCCCTCTGATACACAGACACACAAACACCCAGACACACATGCAAAAATAAAAATAAAAGAAAGTACTTTGTACATTATAAAGGTTTAAAAAAGAAAAGTCAGTTACAATATAAACTTGGTAATGTGAGTATTATATGAGAGTGATACTCAAGAAACTATATGCACCAAATTTATAATTCTTTTTTTCCAATAGCCAGGATCCACAGGTCCAAAAATCAAGGGGAAGAGATGAGAGTGGTGACTCAACATGTCTAATGATCCACAAATACATTACTACTTGTTATGTCATGATGGTCACAAATAGAGGAATGCTTCTAACAGTAAATTTAATGACTCCATTGACTTGGAAATTACAACTACCACCAATTACCTTGGGTTCTTTATGGCACTTAATCAACAACATCCTGACATGGATGGGAAAGGTGTTCATAAGGACATGGCCTCTTGGATGTGGAACTATTAGCAGTTGATGGGTGCTGGACCAGAAAGAGTCATATTTTTTTCAGGTGCGTGGATACTGGCAGGTTGTCCACGTTCCAGTGGATGTATACATCCACCCTATGTGCATGCAGGCACAAGTGTATTTTAAACTGGACCCAATATTTTGTATTTTTAAAAAGAAAAGAAAACATGAAGGTGGGAGTGGTTCGTTGGGAGTGAAAGGGTAGAGTAGGTGTGGATCAGATCACTTTGTATAAGTGTATGAAGTTGTCAAAAGAATAATTTTTAAAATTATTTTATTATTATTATTTTTTAAATTATTTTAAAATTATTTAAATTATAACATTTATTTAAAAATCATTTTAAATTATTTAAAATGTTAAAATATTATTACATCTACCTTTGAATATACTCTTATAACGAGATTCTAATTTAACAGGTTTTTATCTCTGGCCAGGGGGTGACATCCAATACCCATCAGGATGGAGCCAAGGGCATTGCAGGAGCAGCAAAACTGAAAAAAAAAAATCAACAAACCATAATCCAGAACATCAGAGACTCTATATCAATCACCTGGAACTAGGCCAGCCTAATCTCTCCCCATCATGAAGCTCAGGGAAATTTGCGGAAGAGGGGGCGGTAAGATTGTAAGAGCACAAGGATGGGAGGAGCAATGATGTGCAAGATACTCTACACAAGTTAGGACCGAAGCAATCATAATAGGACTTTGCATGACCTGTGCAATGTCCAACACATTATTGACTCCACAAAGTCTAGCATGGACTAAAAGCATTAGGATCCTTGGAGGCTCAGGACTGACCATCACAGTAGTGTTTCTAAATTTAAGGGGAATACAGGAAAGGGTTCTGGGAAATGCCACTGGGTCCTTGCACCTCATCGGAGAGGAGGACCCAGAGGAGAGTTTGGCATGCACATTAAAGGATGCTCCAGGGATGGGAGGGGGAGACACTGGGGGATGGGGAGGGAAGGAGGAGGGGAGGGGGGCACAGGTGGATAGGGGATTGGAGGGGGGGACTGCTGTATCTGTTAAGTTTGTATGAGTGGAAATTAAAAAATTATCTAAATATTTAATTTTTTAAAATATAAAATCATTTAATTTTAATATAAATATAATTACATAATTATATATAATTATGTAATTACTATAAATATAACTTTTTTATTAAAATTTAATTATACATTTTAAAAATTTTTTACCAGTTCCCTCCCTCCCCCCTCCTCCCCCCGAACCCCCTCCTCCCCCTCCTCTCCCTCCCCATCCCCCAGTGCCTCCCCCCCAATTCCCAGAGAGTCCTTTATTGTGTACACCTAACTCTCCACTGGGTCCTCCTCTCCGATGACATATAAGGATCCAGTGGCATTTCCATAAGCCCTTTCTCTTGTTCTCCTTAAGCATAGGATCACTACTATGGCTGTCAATCCCTTGCCTCCAGGGGTCTCGGTGCCCTTAACAGATGCTAGACTTTATGAGGGCAACAGTGCATTGGACATTGCACACTAAAGGATGCTCCAGGGATGGGGAGGGGATAATGGGAGAAAGGGAGGGAGAGGGGAAAGGAAGGGAAAAGGGGGGAGGGAACAAAGGGATCCAGGGAGGGATGGAGGGAGAGAGGGAAATGGGGTACCTATCAAGTTTGTATGAATGGAAAAAATAAATAAATAAAAGAACTGGTTGCTTTTATTATTTATATGAGGTTGCATACCTCTTATTTTATTATGACTATGTGTATAGCAAATACATGTTATTTGTTCCTTCATTTATCCCCCCTTTATTCTCTTATCATACAATATTTGTTGGCCTTATATCACAGTATTTAAGTTACAAGTTGTCAAAGAGAAACATAAAACATCACTGAAGGACTTTGTAGCCTCTAGTAGCAGTTAGTTGCTGATTTCAAATTGACAACTGAAGGCTCAACCTTTAGGCACATCTGTGAAGAATTAGTAATTAAGGCATGTTCTGAGCAAGCCTGTTGGAGATTATCTAATTGGTGTTGGAAGACTCAACCCACAGAGGATTGAAACATTCCCTAGGCAGATAGATAAGATGGAGAGACCTGGGTCCATGTCTAGGCATAATGACATGGGACAAAGTATGCTCCTCTCTCAGCAATTCCTGTGGATACAGTATGACTAGTTTCCTTGCTCTTGATGTTGGTATGAACTCTCCTGCCATGCTGATGATCTGTAACCAAGAACAAGAACGATAAACAAGAATAAATCTTTGTTCACCTAAGTTTGGCAACAAGATGGAATAAACACACCTTCTCTGGAGAAAGAGTAACTTTTTAGTTGTACACAGGATATTTGTATCATCTTGTATAAATATATTATTCGGTTATTATCTTTAAAGATTAAGCATAGCTAAAGATGTATATGAGTCCCAAGTAGACAAGGTGATATGTCAATTTGATGAGATCATCGTGCCTCATCATTTGGTGAAATAACAGTTTAAATGTTGCTGCGAATTTATTTTGTAGATGTTAATATTTATAAACCTCAATACTTTAAGTAGCTTTTTCTCCATTGTGTGGGTGGACTATGTCCAGTTAGCAGAAAAGCTTAAGGAAAAAAGTTAGTAGAATTATAAGAAATACAAATGGAAACAGAAAAGAAATGACAGCATGAGATACAATACCAAAAATTTTGTAAATTAGCCAGATAAGCAGTAAATGACCTTGAAAAAACAAAAAGGGTGACGTCTATCATCTATTAATAACAAATAAGAGCCAGGGGTGTGCGATTAACTGCACAGAACTCTCCAAAAGTCAGGAATTTGAGGCAGTAGTTATCCCTGAAGGGCTGTCTTTGGAGTAAGAATAGGAGACTTTTTTGAAATTTTTTAATAAGGGCTAGTTAGATCCTAATAACTCCTCCAGTCCCTGCACTAAGTTCCTCTTCTTCCAGGGCAGGTCTACTGAAAGTAGACCCTAAACCAGAAAAGCTGAACTCAATGAGTATGGCTACTGATGGTGTGAATAATAAATTGAAATGAAGATATTGATAGAAGAGATATTCTCTCAACACAAATTCAAAATTACATGTCAACTTAAGAACAGCAAGCAAAGCAAAAAACATATGAAAGACAGATGCAGGATACAAGCTGTGAATATACACATATACAGACAGATAGACAGACAGACAGACAGACACACACACACATACACAGTTTGCTCACATAAACAAGAAGAAATCATGGAAAGATAAAGAAGAAACTGTGACAGTGATTGTGTTTGGAGAAAAGAGATACAAAATAGAAAGACAGTGGTGTTGAGATTTTTTTCAGTGCCTTTGTATTAATAATTTAAGCTATGCAAATATATTACTTATTGAAAACATAAATAAATGAATAACCAGAGTGACATCAGGCTTCTCAACAACAACACCGGAAACTAAAAGACAGAAAGGATTGGTGAATTTCCAATATGAAATTCTAATCTCCAGTCAAGCTATCAACCAAGTGTTAGAGTAAAATAATAACATTTATCATACTTGAAAGGTTTCAAAAGTTTGCTTTGCATAAACACTTTTCAGAAAAGGATGTCTTCTACCAAAAGATAACATTAACCACAAAAGACGGAGGTGTGAGATGTAGGAAACAAAAAATTCAATATAATAACAGACAAAGAGAACTGGGAATGTAGCTCAGTTCATAAAATGTTTGCCTAGCATACATGAAGTCCTAGGTTCAATCGCCAGCATCATCTAAACTGGGGATGGTAATGCATGCCTGCAAATCCTAACACTCGGGAAGATTAGAAATTCAAGCCTTCCTCAACTACCTAGTGAATTCAGATTGCCTTGGCTATATAAGACTCTCAAAAAAAAAAAAAACCCATAATGGTCAGAGAGTAAGAAGATTGTCATGAAAAGACATTCTTCCAAGTAAGTGTTGTTCTTGCATGCCCACAGGGCAAATAGTCCAGTTTGGTGCGGCTCCAACGATTCGATTCCCAAGATAAACTGTGAAGAACATGACAGTGATGAAATATCTAATTTCCCTGAATATAATGAGATATGTGCACAACTGGGAGTTAAGTTGGTGTAATGGGTAGTAAAAAGAGGAGAGGAGCCAGAAAGATGACTCAGCTAGTAAAAGTGCTTGCTGCTAAAGCTTAACAACCTGCGTTCAATCTCCAGAACCCCCATAAAGGTTGATGGAGTTGACCTCTGACTCCAGTGTGCTCCATGACACATGCACACTTGCACTCACACATGCACATTATATACACGTGTGCATGCTCATATATACATAGACACAATAATAATTTTTAATTAAATGTTGGGATTGAATCTAGAGAAAAGAAACATTTGTACAAGACAGGAAAAGCAGTCATAACATAATGTGTAATTCAAATGCACAAATGTAGTCAAAGCATTACTGCAGATAGAACTAAATTAGAAAATAACAACTGGGATGGTGAGGTGTAAAATATGTGAAAGTGGGTGATGAGAGTAGATAGGCGTATGTATAAAAGAATGAACAAAGCTTTTATATCCCAAAGTGGGCAATCAATGGCTAAAACTCAAAATCAAGGAAAACCAATATAAGCATATTTTAAATATAGGTGGATAATACCAACATAAACAATTAAAAATGATTCTTGTAACTGTTGGAATTTTTTTTATTTTTGAGCATGCACACATGTGTGTGTGTGTGTGTGTGTGTGTGTGTGTGTGTGTGTGTGTGTCCATGTGTGTGTCTGTGTGTGTGCCTGTGTGTATCAGAGGACACTGTGTGTGCCTGAGGGGAGGCCCAAGTGTGTCTTTGGGAATCACCCTGGCTGTGCTACCTCCTCTTTGCTTTGCTCTGGAGTTTCCTAGGCTCTACCTTCCAGAACGGGAAGTAAAGGCCACCACCATCAGTTTCACCTGTCAGGATTGTTAGAAATAGATTTAAGAGTCTTGCCATTTTTCATGCAACCTTCTAGAAACTGATGTGTCCCCCAAGATTCATATGTTGGCAAGTACATATGGCAGAATACATCTCTAATCCCAGCACTTGGGGACAGAGGCAGGGGACTGTAAATTGAAAGCCAGCATGGTTATAGCAAGACCTTGTTTAAGAACAAAATACCAGCAAACAGAAAAAAATATTGAGCAAACAGAAAATGATGCAATAATTAACTTCAAGAAAAACAAAAAAAGTTATAAGGGATAATAAAATGTATATCACTTAGTATATACTGAGTGCTATACTTTCAGTACTTCTCTTTCTAACATCTCAACTATGAAAAGCCTATGTATGTATGCATAATATAAACACTAAATATTGATTTAGCATAATGGCAACATCATAACAATATACTGGGAGAATGTTGGGGAAGCAAGGTTGTGTATCACATGAGAGGAAAAGGAAAATTTAATCTTTCCATTGTAGGAAGTCATGACTGAGGTATAAAAAATTTTAAGCCAGGAAATAAAAGGGCTATTTATAAATAAAGAAGTAATGCTAAAAGAAATAGTTAAGAGATTTGAAACTGCTGTCTTTGAAGAACAAAAATCTGGCACCGGTGAAGAGTAAAAAAGGGTTCTGCTAGATTATTTTCTATAATTGTCAGGGCCATAAGCCTTATGGTAGTCTATCACGTGGAAAATTGTATTTTAAGCATCTAGTTCTAAAACTATTCATAGAAAGAACCACAATTCTGTATAAAGAATGAACAAAAACTTGAGGATCAGTGTGAACCGAATGTATGTGTGCCCCCCCAATCATATGTTGAATCTTCAACCCTCAATATTGCATTTGGACATTGGGTCTCTAAGAAAATAATTAAGAAATGAGGTCCTAAAGTATGGAATTCCTGACAAGATAAGCATTCTGACTTCTGAGGTCATAATTTTTAATAGATGAAAGTCATAATACTTTTTTATTCTATTTTTTGAACAGACAATCATCATGGTTCTTACCTCCTTCCCTCCCTTTTCCCACTCACCGACCCCCCCCCAACTTGATGAAAGCTTTTGGTCTCCCTGGAAGTGGGTCAAAGTGTAAAGGCACCCAGGGCTTGCCTGTACACTGACTCGACCAATTCAATAAAAGTGCACCCCTAACCAAAAAAAATTTAAAGCTGGAAGTGCAGCTGATACATTGTTAAAAGTTACAGTGATAATTTTAGGTTTGATCAAAGAAGCTTCTGTTTGCAGCAGTTGATATTTAATATAGAGATTTATGACTGGTCAAAGTGCCGATAATAAGTGACTGCTAGGTAATTGCTCAGTCATAAACTAATCATTTTCATCATCCACCCCAACATTCAAGGAACATGGCAGAAGAGAAGGTGGAAAGAATGTGTAGCATGCATTGGAGGATAAAAAGGAGTACTGTGAAATGCTGCCTTGTGGATATGACATAGCTGCACTGGTTCATGAAATCATAGCAGTTATGGTTACCAGAATAAGACCCACTCAAGAGGGGGCTGATCGACATTCCATCTTGGATCCAAAAGAGGCTTATGAGGCCCCATCTTTCCATGAGGAACTATTGGTACTTAACTGTCGTTGGGGTATTTTCAATAGTGGATATACTATTGAAACTATACGGTGTCTATGTTCCAGTTAATAACCCCCACCCACAATCATACAAGCAACCTTGATTAAACTTAGAGGGTCCCTGAAAATGCAAACAAAATAAGACACAAAAGATGAGACTTGTTGGGAAAAAATGGTTAAAGAGGAGTGGGAAAGGGATAAGGAAAGGTAAAGGTAGAAAAATAACCAAGATACATCATATACATGTATGAAACTGTCAAAGAACAAAAAATATGTTTAAAAAAAAGCTGGCAAAGGGCTTTCTTGCCCCTCATGGCACTCTATGTATGGAATCCGTGAGTTTCTTTCATTTCCTTTGTCCCTCATTGATTCCATGCCTGAAGACTGTGAGTTCTTGGTGGCTCTCTTGCACCTCACAGATTCATGTCCATGAGTTCCTTTCTTTCTCTTCTCTAATGGGTAACCCATAACATTTTGGCGAGCACAGCCAGGAGATCAGCCTTATATTATTTTGGCAAGCAATCCAGGAGGCAGGAGACCAGAGATTCCACCAGCCAAGATTAATATCCATAAAGCTTCAAATGTGGGGACCTCTGGACCATCCCGGCATCTCATAGATGAGGACCATTGATTGTTCACACTTCTTTTGCCCCAACTCAGTAGGAAGTAGCCAGAGCAGTCATTGCCCCTTATCCTCTGAGCAATCAGGTTCTCATAAGATAAAGGGGAAATTAGGCAGCTTTAGAGTAGCCATGCTGGGACAGTCTCTGTAAGTCTTTGAAAGTATTCCCCCAGCTGGGATTACCCTGGGGGAACACACCCTATTTTAATCCTCCATAGAGATAAGGTCATCAATTTCCCCCAACCCTTTGTTCATGAAAGGATATGGAGATTAGTTCTCTGTTATAGATAAACCCTACCAAGAGGGCACAAAATCAACTGGATTGGACCCCAATATGAACAGATCAACGAGATGTAGAGGACCAAAACTCCAATCAGGTCTGCAGAAACTGGAGCTAACCAGTGAGGAAAAGCCATTTTTCCCAGGCTTGCCTAACCCTATCATATATCTGACCCTAGCAGCCATTTTGGCTTCCTTGCCCCTCATGGGACTCCATGTCTGGAATCCATGAATTCCTTTCATTTCCTTTGCACCTCATGGATTTCATGCCTAGAATTGTGAGTTCTTGGCTGCTCTCTTGCCCCTCACAGATTCATATCTGTGAGTTCCATTCTTTCTCTCCTCTAATAAACTCTGCATTAATCCTGAAAAACAAACAAATGAACAAAAATTTGGCAAGATGATTCAGTAAATTTGATCCCTGGAACACACATGATTCCTTCAAGTTGTCCTCTGATCTCCAAACATATGTGTGTGTGCACGCACGCGCGCGCGCACACACACACACACACACACACACACACAAAGAAATAGATGTAACTATTTCTAAAAAGATAAATTCACAAAGTATAACTACTACTATTTGACAAATAAATATTTTTCTGATCAACGAATGTTGGCAACTGCACTAATACCGTGCATAGTTTAGTCAGTTATTTACAAGCGTTTTAGACACACACTAAAGTGACCTCTGATACACATGCGCGTGTACACGCACACACACACATACACACAAGAAGAGCTTTTTGTTTCTCCGCTTTCTCCTTCTCCTTTTTTCCTTATTCTTCCTCAATGCATCAAGCTGATGTGAGAACATGAGAAAGAAAGCTTGAAGATATTGCTCACTAGAAACTGACTCCTGAGCCCTAAGTTTATTACTTTAGCAACACTAAAGAATCTAGAGAACTGAGATCACAATAAGACCCAGAATTGGTTTTATGACCACTTAACTGCTGTGGAATATTGTCCACGAACATTCTGTCTGCTGGATGGCATCTTGATTTTGGACTTCCCAGACTCTAGAAAATTTAATTCTGTTGTTTAACCATGGTATTTTGTTTTAATACTCAAAGTAGATAAATATATAAAAACATTATACTAAGTGAAATAAGACAGTCACAGAACAAATAATACATGATTCCACTCATATAAGGTCCTTGAGCAGTCAGATTTGTAGAAACAGAGGTAAAATGGGGGCAGGTAAACCAGGAGGGTCTGCAGGAGGGGAGAATAGATAGCTATTGTTTAATGGACGTGTTTTAGTTTGCAAAGGTCGAAGTAGTTCTGGAGATTGATAATAGAAATGGCTACACTACAATGTGAATATATTGTATTTTCTTTGTGTATGTGTATGTGTGTGTGTGTGTGTGTGTGTGTATCAATGGGCACTGTGCATACCTGTGGAGATCCAAGGATGAGATAAGGAATCATCCTGGATTGCTTCCACCTCCTTTTTGCTTCACTCTGGGATTTCCCTTTCAGAGCAGGAAGAGCAGGTCACCATCATTTCTGCTTGGTGGTATTACATGGGATCTGGGATCTGAACTCAGGTCCTTCTGCTTGACAGGCAGAGGCTTAAACCTTGAACCATCTCTCCAGTCCCAACAATGTGAATATACTTAATATCACTGAAGTATGAGCCTAAAAATGATGATGGTAAATACTATACATATTTTACCATACTGTTTTTAATGTAAATGCATACACATCATAGTGTTTGTGAGAAGTTGTAATCCCAGTTGGAATTCTGAACTCTTCTCTGTCAAAGTTGCACCTCTACTAACTTCTCAATGTTCTCTCATGTTTTCTGTCTTCTTCTCTGGAACTAATTCGCTTGTCAGATTCAGTCATCCATAATATGAGTTAGCATTAATTGTCAATGAAACAGAATCTAGAATCACCTGGGAAGTGTACCTCTTGGCTTGCTTGTGGTGGGTAATATTGATTACATTGAGATGGGAAGACTGGTCCACTGTAGGTGGCACCATACCCTGATTGGGAGCCTAGAGTGTATAAATGAACAAAGGGAACTTAACAATAGCTCTCTGTGTTTCCTGAATATGAATGCAATGTGACAAGCTGCTTCAAGCTCCTGCTGCCTTGACTTCCCTACCATGATGGACTTTATCCTATAATTATGAATCAGAATAAATCCTTTCTCTCTTCAGTTGCATTGGTCCGAGTATGTTATCACAGCAACAGGTAAAGTAACTAAGATACACGATATTTATATTCAGCCTAGACCTTTCTTCTGAGCTCTAGACATACGACTTTCAAATGGATGTTGAGTATCTCCACCTGGAAGTTCCACAGACACCACAAACTCAGAGTCAAAATCAGGATTCATTGTCCTCTGGTTACAGACCTTCTTCAGTCTTGAAAAATAGAACTAAATAAAATCGTTACTATCCTTCTCCTTCATCTTCAACTCTAGATTATGCTCTTTCCTATTCACTACACTTCCTTGAAGGCAAACCAATCCATCGGTATCATGAGCTCTGGGCACATTTGTGGAGAATTAATGGTTGGGTTAAGCCAAGAGCAAACCTGCAGAAGATTTTCTAGCTGATGAGAAAGGCCCAGCCTATGGTGGGTGGGATTAGGCCCTGGAATAAAATACTGAGAATCAGTTAAAGAAGTTGGCATCTTTGTGTATACTTGGCTAGACATGCTAGTCTGGCAAGTAAAGATCATCCCTCTCTCAGCCATTATGTAGAGATGGTGTGGCCAGTTCCCTTGGCCTGGTGTTGGTGCATACTCTCCTATCAAGCCAGACTACAGACTGAAACTGGACTATCAGTAAGAAAGTAAATCCCTTGTTCCCTTAAATTGTTTGATGGTCATTTATCAGCAACCATGCAGGCGAAATATAACAATGGGATTCCCTAAACAGACTATTTATTCAAAAATAATTATATTTTCATCTTCAAAAGTGATGTTGGATATTTACTCACATATGTATGACCCAACAATGCCATTAAACCCAAACTTAAACTAAGCTCTGAGTCATGAGTCTATTAGTATAACAACACTGGAATAAGAATCTAGGGGACACAGACACAGAATTGACTTTATGGTCACTTAACTGTTGTGTAATATCATCCACTAATATTCTAACTTCAGGCTGGGGAGATGGCTTAGTGATTAAAGTGTTTCTTATACAAGCAAAAGGCCTGTAGTTTGTTCCTCAAATTCCATGTAAAATTCTGAGTGGGTATAGTGGCTTGCCTGTGATTCCAGCCTCTAAAAGATAGAGCCTGGGAATCCCCAGAGCAAGTTGGCTAGCCAAAATAACCTTAATGGTATTTTGGCATTTGCCCTGGGTTTATTTGGCAACCCCACCTCAAACGAATCCAAGATACTTCCCAATATCAACCTCACGCCTTCATATGCATGCATTCTCATATTCACGTGTACTGACACCTACACATGTATCCACCTACATACAAAACACATATACATATGCATGCACCCACACACAGACACATGAAACAAATTAGTCTCACCATTGGCCCTATTATTGGACATGAAAATCTTACTAAATCCCATACTTCGGAGGGTCTCTGTATCTGTCTCTCTGTATCTCTCTCTCTCTCTCTCTCTCTCTCTCTTACACACACACACAGATGCAATTATTAAAAAATGCATGGTGCCTGTGTCACATGGACTGTGCTGTTCATTGCTGGCTCAATGCAACTTTTAACTCCAAACATTTACACTTTGACATACTGTTTGGACTCTAGGAAAGTCTTTCCACATCTAAACAAAAATCCTGAAGATTTGTGGATTGTACCACTCCTCACATAAGAGACAAGATATTATTTCATGTACCAGGAAAGGAAGATTCAAGCAGTAGAAGATTTAGGGAATATTAAATTAGAGAATATTAAAAACTAGTGAACTTATCAATTTTCTCAAAAAAATAATTTTTTAAATAATAAGCTATCATTCCCCAGTAATACCGCGTTTAGACCTAATTGCTTACTCACATTTTCCAGTTTATGGTTGCATAATCAAAGTTAGTGCAATATTTGCAACAGTTGTGTTAAAGCCTCAAGAAAATTTTTCAATATAAAGCAACAAAGTAATAGTGATTTTAGGATGAATAGCTGGAAGAGGAAAAGAGAAAGAGGAAGGAGAGAGAGATAACATGAGTAAAACATTGTCAGATCAGATTCCCTAGGAAGCAGATTCTGAGATGAGTTTCATGAGATCAACACTTATGAGAGAAAAGAAAGAAAGAAAGAAAGCCAAAGGAGAAGAAATCAAATATCAATGCAGTGTTAATGGAATTTCTCAGCATACCCTGTCAAAAATTCTGAAGAGTAGGATGAAACTTAAAACAAGAATCCTGGGCCTTTAAAATCAGCATCAGTGAAATCATTGGATGTAGGCCACCCTGAGAATAGGATGTGATCGTGAATAAGCAAGTACTCTTCAGCCGAGGCAATCCCTGAAGAGTACTAGCAGCCAAGTCCTCTCTGGTGGCAACATTCCTGACAAGTGAAGTAAGAAGTCCTTTATTGCTAAAGGCAATTCTGAACAAGACCACACTTCCCTCCTTTGCACATTCTAGATGTAGTTCACATACATTCTGGGATCAGTTCTCCAAAATCGGTGAGTCCCTTTTCCTGGGAGAGACTTCAGATAAATGACATTACCTAACTAAAGGCGGTCGCAAAGTTGCAAATGATCATCTATTTCAGTATCAATTATAGATCCAGATAATTCTGGTTATATGACCAGATTCTCACTCATGGACACATATCCCTCTCAAGTTACAGCTGTTACATTTTCTGATACCTGTGTACTAAACCTACACATCCATGAATAGTACTTTTTGTGGCCTCCTCAGTCAGTTTGTCATAAAGGCTCCAAGTGAGACCAAAGAAAACAAAGAGAAAGCACTGGTACAACAGTGGTAGATATCATGGATGATCTATTCCACCTGACTGTAGAAATGTCTGTGCCCTCCGAGGCTGCTTGTGCTTGATCTTTTCTGTCTGTAAAACTGTCACCTAGTTTCTGGACTTGCTCAAATTTTGAACTTTATGGATCTGGCCCAACTCAGCTCATGGTGGGTCAATTTGATTTCAGAATTCAGTAGCATGTAGGGCACTGTTTTTTTAAAAGGTATATCACCCCTCACTGTATAAGAGATAGCTTTGTAACAGAAACTTAAGTTGTGATTTTTCCATGGAGATTTCTTTTATCAATGGAAGTATCATAAATACCACAGTGTCTTTCATTTTTATACATGGAAATACTGGGATTTGAACAGGCAACCTCTTTTGTGTTGGGCAAGCACCCTACCACTAAGTTACTGCCCAAAGCCATAGGGTCTGATCTGTCTTTCATAGGGGCCAAGTGTCAAGACTGCTTGAAACTGTATCTGGTACCGTCTTTCGCCCCACCCCCCCTCCGCCGGTCGGGACGCGTAGGCGAGATCCAGCCGGGCCTCAACGCGCGCTCTAGGACCCCAGGTCAGCCCACGGGGACCCGGCTCCGACTCCCGCCATCCAGCCGGAGCCGCGCGGGGGCCCAGGGAACGAGGAGCACCTCCCCCTGCGCCCGGGCCCCGCCCCAGCTGCCCTCGGGTTAAATAGCTCCACGCCGACGCGCGCAGCCTCCCTCTTTCGCCCCACCCCCCCTCCGCCGGTCGGGACGCGTAGGCGAGATCCAGCCGGGCCTCAACGCGCGCTCTAGGACCCCAGGTCAGCCCACGGGGACCCGGCTCCGACTCCCGCCATCCAGCCGGAGCCGCGCGGGGGCCCAGGGAACGAGGAGCACCTCCCCCTGCGCCCATCCTCCCTTTTCGCCCCACCCCGCTCCGCCAGTCAGGACACGCACGCGGTCCACCCGGGCCTCACCCCGCTCCCTAGGTAAGTCCCCGTTCAGGCCCCGCCCACCAGTACCCCAGGCCAAATAATTCAGTTTAGTGAAATTGAGAGATCTTAAGAGTTAAAATGACAATGCCAAAGTCAAAGTGCAAATACATGAGAAGCAACACTCAAGTAAACAAATCTCCCACTGAAGAAATTAATCCCATAATGTTAGACTCCAAAAAGAACAAACCCGCGGAAAAAGGCCAAGAAAGCCTGACCCAGGATAACGACTTTCAAAATATGATCATTACCATGTTCAATACTATGAAAGAGGAAATCCGGGAGGAATTACATAATCGAATCAATCGCTTTGAAGAGGAACACAACAGACATCTGGAGGAGTTGAGAAAAACAGTGCAAGAAACAAAAAGTGGCATAGAACAGTTAAAACAAACTCAAGCAGAGTTTAAAACTGAGCTAAAAGACAAGTTATCTTCAACCCAGAACGCCACAGAGAGTCTTATCAACAGAACTAATGAAGCAGAAAACAGAATTTCAGACCTTGAAGATAAAGTGGGAGTACTAGCCAGCTCAATGGAAGAGGTTGTTAAAGCCAAAAAGATACTTGAGAGAAATATCCAAGAGATATGGGACACCCTGAAGAAGCCTAACATGCGTATTCATGGAATACCGGAGCAAGAATCTCAAAATACCACCCCTGAGGAAATTTTTCAAACGATCATCAAGGAAAACTTTCCTCATCTAAAGAAAGAGAGGCCCATTCATATACAAGAGGCATTCCGCACCCCAAACAGATACGACCAAACTAGAAGCACACCGCGGCAAATAATAGTTAAAACACTCCACATTCAAGATAAAGAACTGGTGCTGAGAGCTTCAAGGGAGAAAAAACAAGTCACTTTTAAAGGCAAACCTATTAAAATAACAAATGACTTCTCAGTCGAAACAGTAAAAGCAAGAAGAGCTTGGAGAGACATACTTCAAGTATTGAATGAGCAAAAATGTCAACCCAGGCTGATTTACCCTGCAAAACTATCAGTCATGATCGAGGGAGAAAGAAAAATTTTCCAGCACAAAGACAACTTTAAGGGATACATGGCCACCAAACCAGGCCTTCAAAAACTGCTAGAAATGATACTCAAGCGTGAAGAAAAAAACAGGCATATCCAGGAGAACAGAAGGCAAATATAACACCATTAAAAGCGAAGCAATATACTTATAAAAGCTACTAAACATAATAAATGTCTGGAATTAACAATAGTTTCTCCATTATAACACTAAATGTTAATGGACTTAATTCACCGATCAAGAGACACAGATTACAAACTTGGATTAAAAATCACAATCCATCAATCTGCTGCCTGCAGGAAACCCATCTCACCACAAAAGATAGGCACGCTCTAAAAATAAAAGGCTGGTCAACAATTCTACAAGCAAATGGAAGCAGAAAACAGGCAGGGGTAGCCATTATGCTATCAGACAAAGTGGATTTCAAACCAAAAAAAATTATAAGAGACACGGATGGATACTACATTTTAGTCAGAGGTACAATTCACCAGGAAGACTTCACAATACTGAACATATATGCACCCAATACGGGCCCCTCCACATTCATTAAGAAAACCCTACAACGTCTAAAGCAAGAAATCAACCCCCAAACGATAATTCTTGGGGACTTCAACACCGCCCTCTCTACATGGGATAGATCAACAGGTCAAAAGCTTAACAGAGACACTTTGGAACTTAATCAAACCCTGAAAGAAATGGACCTCACAGATCTCTATCGAACTTTTCACCCACGCACCAAAGAATACACATTTTTCTCAGCAGCACACGGAACTTTCTCCAAAATAGATCACATATTGGGCCACAAAATGAATCTACACATGTACAAGAAAGTTGAAATTCTAACCTGTGCCCTATCAGACCACCACGGCCTAAAGCTGGACATCCACAACACATCAAACAAGAGAAAATACACTAACTCCTGGAAACTTAACACTATGATGCTGAATGAGAACTGGATTCAGGAAGAAATTAAAAAGGAAATTCAAGATTTCCTGAAAGTGAATGATAACGAAAATACAACTTACCAAAATCTCTGGGACACAATGAAAGCTGTTCTAAGAGGTAAGTTCATAGCTCTTAATGCCCACATCAAAAAATGGAAACATCAGAAATAAACAACTTAACAATGCAGCTTAAAGCTTTAGAGAAACTAGAGCAATCTGATCCCAAAAGCAGTAGAAGAGAAGAGATTAGCAAAATAAGGGGAGAAATATCTGAAATCGAGACTAAGAAAACGATAGAAAAAATCAACAAATCGAAAAGCTGGTTCTTTGAAAAAATCAACAAGATTGATACACCCCTAGCTAAACTAACCAAAAGCAAGAGAGAGAAAACCCAAATTAACAAAATTAGAAATGAACATGGAGTTATCACTACGGATACCCAAGAAATCCAGAGAATTATAACATCATATTTCAAAAACTTATACTCTGTGAAGTTTGACAACACAAAAGAGATGGATGAATTTCTAAGTAAACACAACTTACCTAAATTGAATCAGGAAGTTGTGAATTACTTAAATAGTCCTATAACATATAAGGAAATTGAGGAAGTAATCTCGAATCTTCCCACCAAAAAATGTCCTGGACCAAATGGATTCAGCACAGAGTTCTACAAGACATTTAAGGAGTTAATAACACCAATACTCCTTAAACTGTTCCATCAAATAGCAAAGGAAGGAACACTACCAAATTCCTTCTATGAAGCTAATATCGTTTTAATCCCAAAACCTAATAAAGATTCACTTAAAAAAGAAAACTATAGGCCGATCTCCCTGATGAACACAGATGCAAAGATTCTCAACAAAGTCTTAGCAAATCGGATTCAAAAACATATTAAAAAGATCATTCATGGGGACCAAGTAGGCTTCATCCCCGGCACACAAGGTTGGTTCAACATACGCAAATCAATAAATGTAATTCATCATGTAAACCAGTCCAAAGTCCAAGACCACATGATACTCTCGATAGATGCAGAAAAAGCTTTTGACAAGATCCAACAGCCTTTTATGATCAAAACGCTAGAGACAGTAGGAATGGAAGGAACTTTTATCAATATAATAAAAGCTGTATACAACAAGCCCACAGCAAGGATTATGCTCAATGGGGAACAATTGGAAGCATTCCCACTTCGATCAGGAACAAGACAAGGCTGTCCACTCTCACCACTTCTATTCAATATTGTACTTGAAGTCTTAGCCGAAGCCATAAGACAAGAAAGGGACATAAGAGGGATTCAAATTGGCAAGGAAGAAGTCAAGCTATCTCTATTTGCAGATGACATGATCTTATACCTGAGTGATCCCAAAAACTCCACCAGGAAGCTCCTGGAACTAATTGAGAAGTTCAGCAGGGTGGCAGGATACAAAATAAATGTGCAAAAATCAGAGGCCTTCCTATATGCCCAGAATGAAAGAAGTGAAAAAGCCTTGAGAGAAACCATGCCATTTACTATAACCCCTAAAAAAATGAAATACCTTGGTATAAACCTAACTAAGGAGGTAAAAGACCTTTACAATGAAAACTTTAAAACCCTAAAGAAAGAAATTGCAGAAGACACCAGAAGGTGGAAAGACCTCCCTTGTTCCTGGATTGGCAGAATCAACATTGTAAAAATGACCATCCTACCAAAGGCAATATACAGATTCAATGCTATACCAATCAAAATCCCAAAGCAATTCTTCAAAGAAGTTGACCAAACAATCTCAAAGTTCATATGGAGGCACAAAAGACCCAGGATAGCAAAAACAATCCTGAGTAACAAAAACACAGCTGGAGGTATTACCATACCAAACCTAAGTCTATACTACAAATCCATAGTTATAAAGACAGCCTGGTACTGGCTCCAAAATAGACACACAGATCAATGGATAAGGATTGAAGACCCAGATATAAGCCCACAAAGTTACAGCCATTTGGTCTTTGACAAAGGGGCCCAAAGAATCCAATGGAAAAAGAACAGCATCTTCAACAAATGGTGTTGGCAAAACTGGATCTCCACATGCAGAAGATTAAAGCTGGACCCGTACTTGTCACCATGTACAAGACTTAATTCCAAATGGATCAAGGACCTTGATATCAGGCCAGAGACTTTAAAAGCCATAGTTGAAAGGATAGGGAACTCCCTCGAGCTGATTGGGCTAGGCCAACACTTCCTAAACAGACATCCAATGGCACAGTCACTGCTACCAACTCTCAACAGTTGGGATCTTGTGAAATTAAAGAGCTTCTGTTCAGATAAAGAGATTGTCGCACGAGCTCAAAGGCAACCCACAGAATGGGAGAAAATCTTCACTAACCACATATCTGACAGAGCTCTACTGTCCAGAGTGCACAAAGAACTTAGAAAATTAAACTCCAAGGAAAACACTAGCCCAATTAAAAAATGGGCCCTGGAACTTCAAAGAAACTTTACCAGGGATGAAATTAAAATGTCTAACAATTATCTTAAAAAATGCTCCACTTCCTTCGCCATCAGGGAAATGCAAATCAAAACTTCCCTGAGATATCATCTCACCCCGGTCAGGATGGCAAAAATCCACAGTACAAACAACGACAAATGCTGGAGAGGATGTGGGGAGAGGGGAACTCTCCTACATTGTTGGTGGGAATGCAGGCTCATACAGCCACTCTGGCGAGCCGTCTGGAGATTCTTAAAGAAATTAAAGATTGAAATGCCGTATGACCCTGCTATCCCACTTTTGGGAATAACCCCCCAAGCAGCAGAGGTTCGCCTCGATAGCACAAGCTCGACCATGTTCATAGCAGCACTGTTTACAATAGCAAAGTCATGGAATCAACCTAAATGTCCAACAGTTGACGAGTGGATAAGGAAACTGTGGTACATCTATACAATGGAGTACTACTCAGCCATCAAAAATGATGAATTACTGGAATTTGCTGGGAAATGGATGTCATTAGAAAGAATTATATTAAGTGAAGTATCCCAAACCCAGAAAATTAAGCGCCGTATGTACTCCCTAATAGGTGGCTCCTAGTACCAAACTCGCCCAGCCCACATTGGGACACTCAAAAGTAAACCTATGTAACACAGTAATTGCAAGGATTATGAACAAGAGAGATGGGTTAGGAGGGCCACACCAGAAACAAGGAGAGAGGAGACCATGTTACAGCAGAGAAAATAGGCCTCCATCAAGGTCTGCAAGTAAGTAATGAGAAACCTGGTTAAGTTCACAGACGTTCTTTCCTGATCTCACCAGAAGGGGAGGGCATATAGTCTAGCAGATAAAAAGTAATCATTGTGCAAATGGGTAATGGACCCCGCCCTCAGTGAGGTTTCCTACTCTTATTACATCTACCCTTGAATGTGCTATTACAACAAGACTCCAGTTTAACAGCTTTTTGTCTCTGGCCAGGGGGTGACATACAGTGCCCAGCAGAATGGAGTGAAGGGAATTGCAGGAGCAGAAAAACTGCAAAAGAAAATCAACAAACCACAATCCAGAACTTCAGAGACTCTATATCAATCACATAGAACTAGGACAGCCTAATCTCTCCCCATCCTGGAGCTCAGGGACATTTGCGGAAGAGGGGGCGGTAAGATTGTAAGAGCAAAAGGATGGGAGGAGCAACGATTTACAAGATTCTCAACAATAGTTGGGGCCAAAGCAATCATAATGGAACTTTGCATGCCCTGCGCAATGTCCAGCGCACTGTTGCCCTCATAAAGTCTAGCATCTGTTAAGGGCACCGAGACCCCTGGAGGCAAGGGATTGACAGCCATAGTAGTAATCTTATGATTAAGGGGAACAAGAGAAAGGGCTTATGGAAATGCCACTGGGTCCTTATATGTCATCGGAGAGGAGGACCCAGTGGAGAGTTAGGCGCACACAATAAAGGACTCTCTGGGAATTGGGGGGGAGACACTGGGGGAAGGGGAGGGGGGAGGGAGGGAACTGGTAAAAAATTTTAAAATGTATAATTAAATTTTTAATTAAAAAAAAAAAAAAAAAAAAAGAAACTGTATCTGGTACCACAAAGCCATTTTCTGCTCTAAGTTCCACTTAAAGGTATTGTGTGTGTGTGTGTGTGTGTGTGTGTGTGTGTGTGTGTGTGTGTGTGTCCCAGTATGTAAGTTAAAACAGCTGTGAAAGTTGCTGCTTCCAGAACCCACAAAGGACTAACAGCCAAAGGGCTTCCTTCTTAATGAAGATGGCAGAAAATGCTCTAATTGGTTCATTATTTAGAAGGACCTCCTGACATCCTCCAGACCACTCAGTTCCTAAAGTATACACTCTCAGTGACCATGCCCTGGATCTTTATAGAGTTTATTTCCCATCCTCTGTAACACATGTGTCTTATCAAGGCATTCAATGTGCAACCTTGTGATAGGTTGTCCAGACATCCTCAGCCTGTGACAGAAGATGTGTGACCTAGTAGAGCCTTGAGGAAAAAACAGAAATGCAGTGTCTTCTATTCTATACGAATATAGGCTTTTCTGTTTTTATGGTCAGATAAGGTTAGGAAAGTAAGCACATATTCACAAGAGCTGAATATAATAAGTAACTCAAGACTGTGCTAATCTGCTCTAACAAAGATGTTATATCTGGCACGGTATCACAATTGTCTCACTTCTTGGTTGAGTTCATTACAGTTTACTATCATTTTCTAAGCACCATCCAAATTATAAGGACCAAGCTGGTGAATTAAATGAAAATATGATGGAAGTCATTCCCCCACATTCTCTGTGTCTTCAAAGGTAGCACTAATTGCTATCATCCCCCTCTCTGAGATGCTATATGTTTTCATTTACTATCTTGGACAGGGAAAGGGGGTATAGTTTCAGAAGCAGTCACTTGACATTCTCATCTACAAATAGCTCTGATTCCACAGGCCAAAGAACATTAATGGGGTTGGAGCCAGCTAAGAATTGCATCTATTCCTGTTATCCATTCAAAGATGAGGAAAATAAACATTGGGTAGGCCCTGATACTAGCAGACCTACTGTGAGCCATGCCTGGGCCAGGATCCCACTTAATACCTGATTTCCATATCCCTACAGAAACCTGAGGGTTATGATCCCATTTTATTTATTTGTTTACTTATCTCTCTCTCTTTCTCTCTCTCTCTCTCTCTCTCTCTCTCTCTCTCTCTCTCTCTCTCTCTCACACACACACACACACACACACACACACACACACACACACACACCCTTGCCAGCCCCTTTTCTTCTCTACTAATCTCCTTCCCATTTTCATGTCTTTCTATTTTGTTTTGTGTCCCACTGGATTTAAGCAGAGAGTTTTGTAAAACCTGAGCTTAGGGTTATCCATTGAAGCCTTGTAGGATCACTGATGGGTACACAACTGAATATATTGCCCCTCCTTCTTCCCAGAATCTGTTAGCTTCTGGTTGTTCTCCTGAGCATACAAATTGAGTACAGACTATTACATGCCTTATCAGTTGTCTATATCTAATTAACCATGTCTGAACCATTTATCCACCTGCAGAACTGTGCTCTGCTAATCATTTCCATAGGTCTCTGCAAATAAAACCATGCCATCTGCCATTATGGCATGCAATGCATTGTGGTATTATATCAACCTGGCTTGTGACATTTAAGAGTGATCATCCCGGCTGTATTGTTTCAGAGCCATCAGGCATTTGTATCATTACTTCTCCCTCCATAACATACTCTTCTACTCTGAATGTCCACCTGCAGAGAGCACTATAGCTGAACTGAATGATGACGATACTTCCCTCGATTGTGTAGTCCTCTAAGCTTGGGTAAATAATGTGCACTTGAGGTTGTACAGTAGAAAACAGTCCTTGGGAGAATTTTCCTGCTTTACTTAATGTGTTTATTCTCTTATTCTCAATTTCCTAAGTATTCCAATCCTTCTTCCCCCATCCTCTCTAGCAACTCTAACATTTAGGTATGAGCTATTGTTCTCACCATTTGACAAACCATCCTTGAAGTAAGTTCTCATCATTTCCTGGGGTTTTTACCAGGATTTTAAGTCTTGAGAGTCTCAAATTGATATTTCCTGGACTCAATTTATAGTCTATCAAGTGCCACAGCTTTAGTCCTGTACATACGCCCTCAGCATCTGGTGGCTATGTTAGATCCTATTGCTTACTTGTTGGTATATTCTGTTTCTTTTCTTATGACTCCCAGCATATCCTCCGCTGTGGTATACTATAGGTTAACCCTAATCATAGGGTCAGGATGAAAGATGGAAGCAGATTCCACACTCAACCCACGCTATCTCACATGGAAAGGTATGCTTGAATTTTCAAGCAAAGTGACACGCCAGTCTTTAATAGTCAATAGTGTACCCAAGTCAAATTTGTGTTAACACATTTTGCTTCTGTCATTTAATATTTAATGTTTTCATTAGTAGTCAAGTGATATTTAACTCTAGTGTTCTTATATAACACAGCCTGTGTAGAATCATTCTATGTATTTCTGACATTAACACTAAAATCAAATATATGCACAAGTCCTTTAAAAATAGTCAATAGTGAGATACTTTTTAATACTTAAAAAGTTCAGGAAAATCTGGGGGCAATAAAAATTTTAAAGATAACTATCAAGAGGTTCTCATTCTATGTATCAGGGTTACATTTCTTCCTAGCAAAAACTCTTACACAGAAAATTTGTCTTGCTTAGAATTTTAACTTTCTGAAGGTTTTTTTTTTTAATGTTCTAGGCCTGCCCTTCATATACTTCTTTCTTTACATATAAAGAGATTAAAAACCTCTTTATACATTACAAATTAAATCCTCTGACTTTAAGCTTTTAATTTTTGACTGGTTAACTCACCTCACTTCTATTTTTTTCTGTATGCCAACCAAAGTCAACCATAATGTTCCTATATATGATATTTCCTTCATGTTTCTAGGGGTTTTGAGCACATGGCGGCAGATGATGCATTTCCTGCCACAAGTATACCATCCTGCTATAACAGCAGCAAAAGCTCTAACCATTTCTCTGACATGTTTCTTCTAGAAGCCTACCTACTCCACCTACCACCGATGATACAGTTCTCATTCCCAGCTGAGCAACAGGTGAATCCATATCAAAAGCTCCATTCCAGCACTTGCTTTCTTGAGCAACATCTTGTACCGATTCTTGAAAGTTGACTTTCATGGGAGCAGACTCCGAGACAAGAGTTCAGCATGAAGGGCTTTTATTAGAGAATCCCCTTGGAATCAGCCAATATCTGTAGAAAGAAAAAGAAGGAAGCAGGATCGGACAGAGGGAGAAGAGAAGCTTTCCCAAGCCATGTCCATCAGACACTGGATGGGAAATGTCCCAGGAAGTGAGCATGATGTGAAAGAAGATGAGTGTGCTTAGTTGAGGCCATTCCCGAGGAGAGATGAGAGTAGAGAACTGTCTACTGACATGACGCCTAGGAAATGAAGTCAGTGTTTTATTTCTGAAGGAAGATTAAGTCTAGCATAATTCACTACAATTTGCTGTCATTTTGTTACAGTGAAAAGTTGGTGGTGATCAAACAGTAGACTTAAGAATCATTTCACTTGTTTCATTTCTATAGGTTTCACCATTCTGCACAGGGTGGTCTTGAGCTCAACCCTCCTGATTCAGCCTTCTGAGTAGCTAGAACTACAGGTGTGTGCCACTGCACCTAGATCAGAATAGTTTTTATATTTTAAAATCACCAAGAAAAGATTAAAAATTTAAGCATTTGTTCAGACAGCAATTAAATAAATTATACCTTCCAAATATTTAGACAGAAATATGTGAAGCTCTGTATAGATTTTTAGCTTCGGCCTCTCAAATGTCATTAACGGACCTGCCAATCCTTAGTTCATTCTTTTCTTTTAGGAAAATTATTTGAAAATTCTCTGCTTATTATGTAAATATCAATTACAGATGAGTAAAAAAAATAGATTTTTGAAAATCTCCTGTCAGCCTAATGCTCTGTTCCAGCAGTCCAGCACCCATAGGAAACTACTGACATTCCTTAGCATGCATGCATATTCATGTGTGTGTATATCTGTGTATGGATGTACATGCATAAGGACACTAGTGGTTGATATTGGTGTTTTCCTCTATCATTTTTTGAGACAGAACTCTCTAACTGAACCTGAAGCTTACCAACTGGCAAGAGTGGATGACCAGCAAGTCTCAAGGATCATCCGATCTCTGCCTTCTCAGCATTAGGATTCCAGGTAGGTACTGCTGAGCTCAGCTTTAGGTGATCCAAACTTAGGCTTAATGCTTGCATGCATTTTACAATTAAGCCATTTCCCAGTCCCTTAGAGATCATTTTAATACACACTTTTTCTTCATAAAAGTACCATGAATTCTCTTGCAGTCCATATTTTCCACCACCAGTACATTCTATACTTTTTTGTAATAAGTATAGGTATCATCAACATTTTAAGTGTTTTTTATACATTTTCACTCTTCAAAACAGATTAAAGAAGTGCAACTTTCTACAAACTGATTATTTGATTAGTCCCTAAAGACTGCTTTCTACAAGTGGGATTATTGAGTGAAAGGAAATGCATAGCTTGAAGGTACTGAAACATTCATGTCAATGGACTTCATACCTGTAACCACAATTCCATGCTAAGAGAAAATGGGCTGAAGCCTTAGTGGGATAGAACTATCCCAAATAGAGATATTATGTGCCCCTTCAACCGAAAATGTAGGCTTCTTGCTGAGAATGGAGATAATGACTGCAAATTGAGAGCCATTTGCCTTAGGAAAGGAACCAGTTAAAGTCTTCCAGCTAACTCCACCTATATTCAGGACTTTGTACGGTGGTTTTCCACAAACAGTAAGACTCTCATAGACATGCTGGGAAAGAAACTAGGTTCTTTCTCCTCTCACCCCGCATTTGGCCACACTAAACAAATCCATTTTCCTTTACTAATTCTTATCTCCTAATTTCTTTTAGAATATCTAAGTGCCCAATAACATACCTTTTATGCTATCAGCAGCATAGTTTCCATCTACTTCACCTACCTGACTTATCAACAGTGTGGAGTGGGAAAAAAAACTAAAGGTCTCTCTTTGTGGATGCTGACATCACTGTCCATAGTTCCATGAAAACCCTGCCCATCCAACCTTGCAATGAAATCCTGATAAAGTACTAAAAATTGTTCTTCCTTCAATATATTTCCTTATTCATTTAAAACAGAAATTCCTTTAATTACTTCCAGACCCTATAGTTGGCCATAAAAGAGAACATCTTCCCAAGGACCCCACAACCCTAATATAAAATTAGTCCTCTTTACAAATCCCCAGAATAAGGACATATGAAGTACCTATTCCTTCAAAGAGTCTCTAGTCCAGGAATAACAGCTCAGGTCTGCTATCCCAGCACTCAGAAAGACTGGAGAAGGAAGACTGCTGTGGTTCCAACCTAGACTTCATAGCATAGAGGTTACCATCACCAAAGTAGAAAGGTTCTCGCTGTCCTTAACTATTTTCATGGCCACCAAAGAAATTTCATGTCTTTATCGCCTCATGCCTGGACTGTAGTGGCCACTTTCTAGTTGATTTTCCAATCTCTCATCACCATTGCTGTCCTTTCTCCAACTTGGAACTACCCTGCATACAAATTGACTATGTTATTTTCCTTTCATGCAGTCATCCAATGGTCATAAAAGTCCTTGTGCTGTTCGGGAGATAGCTGCAATATTTAGACGCCTTACCAGCTTTCTTTCTAGAACCAATTCCTGTTTCCTGTGCCTTTCATCTACCAATCCCCCTCCTTAAATGATCTTCTGGCCTTTTGAATCTTATCCTTCGATATCATCTTAATGAAATCTCCCCTCACTTGTAAAATATCCCCTGGGCATTGATGCTTGCAGCAGTTTCTGCCATCTGTATGTGTTGATCGGATACACTTGCTTCCGATTGAAGATGCCTGGTTGCATTTCCACATCTTGCCATTCTAAATGCATCATAAACCCAAGGACAAAGACAATGTCTCTTTTTTTTGCTGTTTAAAACACACAACTTTATTGATGACATAAAAATAAAGCCTCAAATGTATAAACATAAGTCCACACAAAGGACCAAAGATTACCTCACTTATGAAGAAATCAGTTCAGTTTCTGCTCATGAAGCATACTAAAAATATCTCAATCCAGACAAGATAAAATTGACACATGTAGTTCCAGAACAAGTGTGAATTCATTTGGTGCTCAGAAAATTGTCCAGTTACAGACCATCATAGGCAGCATCAGTTTTTCAGTTATTACGCAAATTACAATGTATATGACTTCCAGGAAAAACTAAAATGTTACTCAGATTCGTTCAGGGATATACACCCAATCAGAGTTTATTTATTAACACCTCAACTCTTTCTTTGACCTCCGGGTCACTGCATTCTGCTGCTAAGGCTCGAAGTTTCTTGGCACAGGCTTTAGGTCGTTGAAATAGAAAATAAAGGGAATTTTCACTGAACTTGTCCTGGGTAAATGCTTTGCTCTTCTTTTGAAATGGTAGTTTATGTTTTCAAAAAGTAAAAGAGCATTAAGGATAGTCTCTTTTGTCTCTTTCTTGCTAAAAATATTAATCAGTGCTGTCGGTGCATTGGCAATGAGCAAGTCTTTGTCAATGATGGATTTTTAGAAAATTCACAAGCATTCCCAAAACATGGTCTTTAGTTTCTCCACTTCCCAGAGCTAACAAACGGAAAAATTCTGAAATATAATTGGTAACCATATGCTGGTATTCACTAGTAATAGTCAGGTGCCTTATCAATCTTAGTCCAGCCAGCTGCACATTTGAATTCAAGGGATAAGTCACAGTATCTTCACATACTTGGCTTAAATACATTTTAACCTTTCTATGGTTTTCAGCAGCCACTGAGATGTTATTCAGTGCATTTAAAGCCTTCTGCCTAACACTAGGGTATGGATTAGTCAATAAGCCTTCAATAACTGAGATTCCACCTACATTCCGAATAACCTCATGATGAAAAGGATAATCAGAACTGTTATATAAGCATTATTGGCTATTTCGTGAACAGATGGATCTTCAGTCATCTCAATCATGCAAATGAGTTTTTCCAGATCTCGTGGATCTATATTAACTCTTCACGTTTACAGCGACAGAACCAGGGTCGAATTTTCCATCCCTGAACTGTCTTTTGAAGTCATCTTCAGCCAGAAAGCCCATTGAACTTTGGTGGAATCCTTGTTTCAGAACAGACTAGGGCTCCATCCCACAACCCCATTCCTGCCCCAGGGACCATAGATGGATAGATGCCTCTCGAGTCAGTTGACTTTTTGGGTTCACTTCTGTTTTCATTGCCAGTACAGAACCAAGACCTTATGTCTACTCCATCAGCAGCATCGGACTTATCTTTAATGCAGGCCTGATCCCGAGTCCCAGATTCTAAATCACCATCTGTTTCATCCTTGGATACTAGTCATTACTGTTCTCACCTTCAGCCCAAAACAAAGACCTCAGACTGATCTCTCGATATCGGGGCTGGAGGTTCTACTTAACTCATCATCATCTAGATCAGTAGAAAAATTCCAAGACCGAGTGCCAGACTCTTCCTTGGCCCCAGGTGATCCTTTAGCAGCTCCATTTCCTTTCCAAAACCAGAACCCCATCGTGGCCTCATCGCTAGCTTCAGTTCCAAGCCCAGCACCACCTCAGCCCCAAATGGTAATTCCAACGCCAGCTCCACCTCCAACCCAGGCTTTTGCCCAAGCCTCAGCTCCAGCCAAAGCCTCAACCCCAGCCCCAGCCACTGCTCCGGCCTCGGCCTCAGCATCTGCGGCAGCCCTGTCAACTCCCATCCCAGCCCCAGTCTCAACCCCAGTTTCAGCCCCTGCTTCAGCCCCTCCAGCCTCTGCCCCAGCTCCAGCCTCACTTCCAGACCCAGCCTCAGTCCCAGCCTCACTTCCAGCCTCAGCATCACTTCCAGCTTTGGCTGCAGCTCCAGCCTCACTTCCAGCCTCAGCATCACTTCCAGCATCACTTCCACGCTTGGCTTCGGCTCCAGCCTCAGCATCACTTCCAGCTTCGGCCACAGCTCCAGCCTCAGCCCCAAT